>CM032666.1:57565127-57587160 GCA_019095985.1 Streblospio benedicti | reverse complement strand
GGTGGTGAATTGCTCTGCTTCTTCATGGAAACACTGTGATCCCTCTCCGCTTCTACTTCACCCCGACCACTGAAGCCATCGTCAACACTGTTGTGTTTGTGAAGCAGGGATTTACTGCTGGACTTTGCTTTCATGTTGTGCAGTTGACTGACGCCCATACAGATCATGTTGTCCGCCGAGCTGCTTCGTTTGTGCATGTAATATTCCCCATTATTGTAGGACGGGTGCTGCTCGTGGCCATCGTTGATGTCAAGCTCAGTAGTCTGTTCACCGGCTGTGGATTCTTCACTTACATTGCATTGTGAGAGATTCGCCATGACGTTACACATGCGAATGCTGTCATCTATTGGACAATCGCCATCTTCAGGCTCACTTATGATGCCGTTACGATCATTATTGCCAACTTTGTTGTCTCGGTTCATGTCTTGTGGTTGAGCTGCTTTGTCTGCTGGACTGTAACTGTTGTCTGCGTGCTGCCACGAGGCGGCTGTCTTCGCGGCGAAGAATTCTTCCACATCCACGTCTGACACTGGTGAGATGGCCACATCAGACGACACGGACGAGACCGGATATGCACTGTTGGACGACCACGTGGAAATTCTCTGCCGCGCTTCACTGGTCTCTGGTATCATAGACATAGGCTGATCTTTTAAAGGATTTAGAAAAGAAAATGTTTCAATGGAACCTTTGCCCTTGTTTATTCGCGGACTCGGCGAATCAGTGGTTTCATTGGCTGAGCCGATTGATGCGGAATCTTCGTTCACCCCAACGGTTGACAGATCCAGCATGAAAACTTTGCTGAGTTTCTTATCATCTTTGTTGCTGTCACCAAAGTCGGAAGTTCTGATTTCCTTTTCCATAAACACATACTGGTTGTTCTTATCCCTAACTTTCCACTTATTTCGCTTTTGAACTGTACATGTTTTGAAGTCTTGAGTGTTCTCGATGCTCTGCACTTTGTGACCTAACTTTTCCCCCGGCAGCTGCTGCTGTTCACCAGACTTTCTCTTCTCTCTATCACTGTCCTCCAGCTCCTCCGCGATGTCTTCAAACTCCTGGAACGACGCTCGGGACCCGGTGGATCGCATCCCGGATCTGCCGGTCATCTTGCTCTCCTGGATCTGGCAGTACACCCCCGAGAGCACGGAAACGGTCGAGGCTGACCGGTGGCGGTGCGGTGCAGCCTCGGCGTCCAGGGCGTCGTCTGGTGGCTGTCTGGTGTAACCGCTGTAACCGGCGGGTTTTTCTGGCACCTGGCTGCTCTTCTTCTTCCTGGAAAGTGAGATTTTAAGACATAAAACTTTTTTTATTGACATTGTTTCTTAAGGAAAGGTCTTGTGGAAAAGTCAAATAGTGTGGTTTTATTAGTCGATTTTAGTAGGCTTTTTTAGCATAGCTAGTATATTTGTTTATATCTTACATAAAACATTGTCTTAAAAAATCCATTGACCATATTAGAATGTAGCCTTGGACAACCAGGCTGATATGATATATCTTGGTAGGTGACAACCATACAAGATTCTGGATGATCGAGACTAATTAGAATGGTTCTCTCAGCTAGATTATTAGCAAGCAGACCCGTAACAGACCCTGGTCCTCACCGTCTGGCTGCGATCACCATGGCGACAGTGACGGGCGCGGCGATGACGAGGGCGGCGGCGAGCAGCAGCCCGACCACCAGCCCCACCAGCTGACCGCCGGTCAGCAGGAACCCAGCCACGGGGGGCTGCGGGGCGGAGAGGGTAACATGTACAAATATACAGATAGCTTTCCCATTTCACACAAAACAGCATTTATGGGCTTGGGTGCTTCTGTGGCCAAGTGGATAGGGGGTTGGACTCGCAACAGGGTGGTCGTGAGTGTGATTCCACAGGAAGGTCGTGAGTTCAATTCATGGTCGGGTCTGGTGGTGGGTGTTGAGCAAACTTATACCTAAATAGGTATGCTGTGTAATCTACATGTTAACTAGGTACGGCTCATTGCCTCTTTGTTTTGAAAACGTGAGTGATTAGCATTGTATATGAGAAATGATCAATTTATCAACAACTGTGTCAATGACCTGGTGTAAAATGGAAAGTAGTGATAACAAGACTTAGATCCCGACTAACCACCATATTTATACATAAATTCCAACATAATGTTGGTGGCTCAGAAACTTACATTTTCACACCAAAGTGGTATGTTTCGGGGAAACGTTTCCGCTTCAACTGTTGCTCCTTGTTGCAAAAGTAAGTAAGTTTCTGAGCTACCAATATTATGTTGGAATTCACAAATTATGAATCCAGAAACTCTAAAACTTCTAGTAAAAGACACAATATTTATGTTTTACATTCATTGTTACACAGGTGCTCATACTACAGAGGTAGCGACCTCACCTGCACCATGGGACTGCAGACCATGGTCAGCGCTGGTGCCGGATTGGTCGATCCCGTCGACCAATCAATGGTTACGTTGTAAAACTCCGGTGCCTCAAACTTCTGGAAGCCTCCATTGTGGTGGACGGAGAAGTGCCGGGCAGCGAAGTGGAGGCGCACGGTGTCGGCGTCATCGGGGGCGATCTCGACGCACGCCTTGTCATGACGACGTGGCGTCAGGGCGGCCCCGCTGTTGCAGTGTGGGACGGTGAAACAGGGACGCTCGCTCGCGAGGGCGTCACCTACCGGGGTCAAAACGATAGTTGTACATATATTCTCATATATGTCAAATATATCTATTTATAATAGTATCACATTCAATAGTCAAATGGAAGTGTAGATTTGTAAAATCTGTCTTTAGCTATGTGAATACAATGGTAGGAGCTTGCTTGCGGTAACAGAGAGAAAGAGAGCAGAATAAAATTGAGTCTCAAGTTCAAACATGAGAATGACATTAATTTTCATCTATCGAAATCAGAAACAAATAACATATTTGAACCACTCAAGTAGGCGTTATTGTAACACGTCATACAATTATAATATAGAATAACTATAGTATAAAACTATGTAGCAAAAATACATATTTACAAGCAACCCCTGATAAGTTGAATTTATGGATAACTCATTTTGGGAGTTTATGAGGAGTCAAGAAATCCCACAACACTAATATTTTTGGCTTGATTTTCCATATCCAGCCATTTTTCAGCATTTTGTCCCCACATCATACTTGCTTGAAATCCCACATTCCTCTGTTTTTAAGCCCTCACCCGCTCTCATACATTTTCATTTCCCTTCCTTCACCATACTTTGTATGAAAACTGCTTCCGAAAACGCAAGGTTTCAAAATCTTAGAATACTTTAGTGCCCTACCTTCAAGTTTGGATGCAATAAATAAAGCTACCACAATCTTGTAAGAAGACCACCTCTCATCTAACCTCATATCTTATCGTGATGACATTCTATTTATAATGAAGGTAAATATAGAAACACTTATTGTTCAACAGAAACACGCTGAAAAGGTTTTACAAACCATTCACCGTTGAATCACTACAATGGAGGACGATGTCGCAATTCATGAAATGTTTTATCATTTGGCAGCTCGTCAATGTAAAAACTGCAAGTGTTTAGAAGTGGGAAACATCGGAAATACAGTCGGACCCGCTTAACTCGAAGGCAAGGGTTTGAGTGATGATCACGAGTTATCAGAACTTTGATATATCAGAAAAGGATTGATTTGATTGTATGTTTGTTTGATTGAAACATTGACATTATTTAGTTAAAAAACAAACAAAAACATCATACTGCATAGAATTGCTATTTATTTAATATAGAATAAAAGTCTATGAGCTCATAAAAGAGACGTACACAGGTAAAAATTACAGATGTGTCAAACGGCATTACACGTGAAGGAAGTGAGTTATCCATAAATGTGAGCTATGAGAACTCGAGATAAACGGGTCGTTTTCTCCTAATGTCATTCTAAACTTGCTTTCTATCTAATATTGCATAAATTTTGAGAAAGCGGAAGTTTGAGGGATATTGACTAGTTAGTTTGTAGACTTGTAGTAGCTGGATGAGAGCGGCAGTAATAAAGTAAGGGTTTTGCCCATAGTGTGGTTGGTGAAAGTCATCAGCGTGATTTGTGTGACAGCCCACATGTTGGTATCGCACAAGAAACACTGCAATCGTCTGTAACCTTAATAAGAAATATCACTGAACGTGGTTGAACTATCTGATTCTAGTCTCAAAGCTCCAAATGAATTCTCCATCTCAAAGTAATACAATAGAAATTCGCTATCTCTGCTTCAGTGGCCGAGTGGATAGGATGTTGGACTTGTGATTATAAGGTCATGGGTTCGGTGGGGTCAAGTTGTGGGTGTTGAGCAAACTCATCCCTAAATAGTTGCACGCCGCACCGTTACACCTACACGTTCATTAGGTACAGGTTATTGAGTGGAAAGAGTGTGTTATTGTGTGAGTGATTAGCATTGTGGGCTGAATGTGCTGCCAGTGCAAGTATGCGAGACATTTGTGTACCAATCACCTGGTGTGAAATGTAAAGTCGTGAGAGCAAAGAGAGAATCACGCCTATAAACTAACACAATTACATTTACATTTATTTGGAACATGTACGGAATCAGCCAAATGATTGAGATAATTAACTGATATTTGGTCACGGTGTGGTTTGTTAGAACTAACATTGAAATTTAAAAAAGACTGTTACCATTTTTAAAACCCAATTGACGCACCATTTGTTTAAGGAGGCCTACAAGCGTACATGAACGAACATTTATTGGAATTTGTGCTATAAAAATCATTATTGTATTGTATTGTATTGTATTGTATTGTATTATATTGTATTGTATTGTATAATAGTAATTTTGAGATCAGCAAAGTTGAGATTAACGATGTTCTACTGTTAAATGACTAAAGTCCATCATAAGTGTACCCCTTATTGACCCCAATCAAGTGGACCTTTCACCCCTTACCCCATGATTTTGTTCATGCCCATTCTGCACTGAGCATAACGCCCCCCCCCCCCCGCTCACCTATGCTGACTGTGAGGACGTCCAGGCTGAGCGTCCTGATGACGTCACAGGGCAGCAGCACCAGAGTGCACGTGCACTCGACAGCCGAGGCGGAGGAGGAGGCGTTGGTGTGCACGGAGAAGCCCCGCGACCCCCGCGTGGAGGCGCAGGTGGTGGTGGACGTGCCTGCAGTACATAGGAGTAATGTGATATGCTGGATGTGGACAAAACCGGGTGAGCCTGATGCGCCACAAGAACGAATCCTGATAACGTAATCATGTTACTCAACGAACCCGGTTTTCTATTTATCATTCTTTTATAAACAATTGCAACACTGTTTTTTAAAATGTGAAAAAGTAGTCCGGCTGAGTACAAGCATGATAACCATAGTATCACCACTTTTCGAAGAGGGGTGATAACCCTCTCCGGCTTATAGGATAATTCTTGGTCATTATAACCAGGGAAATTACATGAAAAAGAATGATAAACAGTAGAACGTCTCTGTTTGGACCAGCTTTGGGAGCGGTATTAGGTGGTCTCAATCGAAAGGTGGTGTCTGTACAGAGTCTCATTTTGGTAGCTTTATGAAGATTTGGGGAGCAGGAAAGTGGTCTTGTTATAGAGGTGGTGTCAATAGAGAGTTGGTCTTAATTGGAGGTTTTACTGTATCCATTTGTTCAATTTCTCATTTCTCATCTTAGGTTAAACCTTTTCATTCATCATCTCAGTTTAAAAGAACATCTTTGGGGGGGGGGCTGAGTTCATCACACCACGATCTCGTGATGGTGCACTATGGGGGGGAGGTCATGCGAATATGACCGAAAACTTAAGGTGAGCTCTCAAAACATTGGTTCTTTGCATGAGTTTAAACAAAGATGATGAATCTTGATGCAGTATAACCTCTCTATCCAGACCACATGTGGGCTGGTATCAAACTACATGCTAGGTTCACAAGGTCCATACACAAAATAAACAACAGATGTGTGGTATCATTATTTGGGGGGAAAGGATATGAAATGAAATAGTTGAGTCCATCTTGTAATTGTAATGTTTTGCCGCTAATGGACCTTAGAGCATAATCATTGGTTTAGGGTTAAAACATAAATAAGCGGGGACAGTCTTACGGCTGCTACTGGCTGTAACAAAACAACAAACACACATGCTATGAAAAGATCATGAATCATTACTGTGTGAATACTTTAACATTTTAATACGGAAATACCAACCAGACGATAGTGAAGAAAACAATAAAAGGATAGCCCGAAATAATCATTGGTATTCATTTACAATCTGCCCAACATAGGGTTTTCAAAACTACAATATAATACAGCAATTTCAGAAGGGTAATGCTCATAATGCTGTAACCGAAATGAAGACACTTCTCTGTTATTGTCTTTTTTGTAGGACTTGAAAGCAACTTTCTGTTACAAACTCCCCTAGTATTCGTGTGACTTACCATTAGAGATGTAGACGTTGGATTCTGCCAGTATTGCCTGTAGGAACACAGCAAAAACTACAAACAGGTCACCCACAGATGCCATCACTAAGTGGTCAGTCAGTGGTCAATCAAACTGTTTATTGATAGACCCATGTTTCAAAATCCATGAATTCAAAGTGTCAAAGTGTTTATTGATAAAGCCATATTTCAAAATCCATGAGATCAAAGTGTCAACTTCTTTATTTATAAAACTCTTTTTCAAAATCCATTAAATGTAAACTACTGCATCCTTTAAGATATCCTTGTAAACATGCATGCAGTGACTAATGTAGCCAAGTTACGTCATCACAAGCAGCCATGCAGTAGCGACGATGATGACGATATTTAAGGCTTTCCGGGCCAATAAACTTTGCCTGTTTTCCCACTTGGTTCAGAGCTTTAAATGCGTCCATTTAAGTCATCTGTGGTGAGACGAACTTTAATTGCATCCTTCAAAAGTGCCCTCTTTAAAGTCATCTGGTTCAAAGTTGCATTTAAACTATACATATACAGTTACTGCCTTCTTAATTTTCACAGTTAGCTATCTAACATTCCAAATGATATAAAGCATTCAAAACCAAAGTTTTCATTTATCTATTTCACATTTTGAGGTAATGAAAATATCTTTAATACTCCAAAAAGTGTTTCTGCATATTTGGTAAGACAAACTGCGATTCAGAACTTACAACACTTCCATTTATAAGGCCTCGGTTATAAGGTGAACTCCGGTAGTTTTCCTAGAAAAGTGGCCACGTTCGCACCTCGATATAGCTTCATCACCGCCCTGCCAAGACGCCTTTTTATGTCAATGATCACACGGCCAATACATTAGCCTGAAACATCATTTTCACGTTAGGAACAAACAAACATTTTACCAAGCTATAAATGCTGGCACAGTGTTCTCAGTGGTCACTTAAAAACTATCAAGTGGTTTGAATTTTGTATTGATCAAGTTGGCGACATTGAAGAGCTAGACAGATGTACGGAAACCCACCGTGCGCAATTAAGGCACATCCTTGTGCTACCAGGGGTTGTCCAAATGCTGCTTGCAGTGTGGGTCAAATCAATAACACGTAGTTTAGGGTTGTATATGTGACAAATACACCATAATAACCGTATTAAAATTTTGATTTACACCATAATAAGCGTATGCAATCATCCAAATGCCCATGAGCTATTTGGTTGAAACGTTCTGTATTTAGGTGGTGGACAAATGGATCTTACATTTGAATTTGACTTTTGCAAGAATAGGGTTTTTATATTTGTGTTTCACAGGTCTAAATGGTATTGTGGTCAAAATATTTTGTTGGTCCATTGGTGGGGGCCATAGCTATGTATGATGAATCATGCGAATTATGTAATGGTGTTGAAATAAAGTGGATATTTTATAACGGAAACAAATTCATTCTTCCTGTCTACATTGTTTTGATTGAATTGAATTGATTGATTGATATGTAATCTATCACTTTCGGAAATGGTTATTTTTAACACGTTCTTTATTTTTCTAACAAAACGAAAGCACCAGTAATGACCTTTCCGACAACGTACGTCAGTTCTCACGCAAAGATTTATTGCATTTTGCGCAAATCTAGCAAGGTTTTTTAGGGAACGGGTCACTCAACTTTTTCAAATGTTGTTGGGGGGGGGGGTCGTCTAACCCAAATGTGAGCGAAACTGAAGGCAAAGTTTGAGGTTACTTTGCCACTTAGTAATCAACGAAAAATGGATGTTTCTCCCTAAAATGTACAAAACATGCACATAATAACATGTGTACAATTGCTCCAAGAGATTATACTATTATAAAAAATAGATACACTGGTTTCAAATTTCCTTCTTTCAGAGGATCACACATTTTCCACAATTTTCACCAATAATAACTATTGTCATTACCTACGTTATATATCTACTTAACAGTAAACCTCTTCTCTTTTCAACACTACTAGTTGCAGTCACGTCTGCATCATTTAAATACACACTCTACCACTTTTTAACACTTAGTTTTAATAATATGTACGGAAATGACCACCCATTTTGCCCTACTTTATGAATGCATAAAACACTCAAGACAGTACTAACACTTTGTGAGGACATCAGACAAACGTTTTTTTCTTAAACCCGTACACGGGCAATACTGATACATACTCGGTTTCATAATAACAGCTCATCAATGTGACTGCTTCATTTCTGACAGGTACCCAACACGTGCAGTGTTGCGATTACAAGCCTTTTCTTACGTCAAACGTACGTTCTCTGAAAGGTCCCCAGAATGTCAATCTGTAAATGAGGACGTTGTGTATCAAATTTTATTTTCGCATAACCAGCTCAACTTGCAATTATGTAGATGAGCCTCACGTAACACATATTCCAATGTGATTGAAAAGAATACCCTCATTAATGCTGTGTCGATTGTTAACAATCATAATATCATTTCAACACAAAACTAAAGGAGAAATCAATTTTTTTTTTCAGAGAATAGAACTATTAATATGAATATGAGACGCGGAAGTTTGACAAATTTTGTTTCATTATGACTAAATAAATATGTATTATTTGGGTCTCTAGTGAGAACTGGAGATTAAAAATCTAAAACTAATATAATTAATATTGCTGAGTCAAGTCTTCAGGGTGATGTTTCTACACAATATTAATGGCTTTTACATTAGTATCTTAGAAAATATCAGAAAGCACCTTCAAAATGTACATCTAGGGCTATATAAGGCATGAACATTTAGTGGTATAATGATAATATATCATGTTAATTTAGTAGTGGTATATGGCGTATATCATTAGCGTGGGACATATTTCCCAACTGCTGGTAATGAATTAACAGATATAATATGTTAAAACCCTCAAGCTATGTCCCTGCAATTTACTACAATCTTGGCCAATCTGTTATGCTACAGTTACATGACATGGTACGGACCTGCACACTGAAAATCCGTAAATACTGTGAAAATACGCAGATGATAGAGCCAAGATCGCAGTTGTCAACCTGATCTCAGAGTTAAAACATATATATCTAGATTGTCGTAATACTGCGAACCCCGCGCATTAGGTTAGGGCTAAATACGGATGTTTACAGAGCAACGCGGATGAGTATTATTTATTATTTATTTTTTTGGATATCTAAAGCGATTAAAAAATCCATTTGTGTAAAAAACAAATTGTACCATCAATATTTGTTATCACCTAGCCCCCTACGTGAGGCTCAATACAAAAATTACAAAAATAAGCTCATATCTATAATAAGAACTGCTGAAAAAAATCATTATAAACAGTTGTTGCTAAAACATAAGTCAAATATATCAATGTCATGGCAGGTCGTTAATAAGATTCTCAATCGAAATAAACAATCTCATAATGTAATTAAGTCCAGGTTTGTCAAAAATGGTAAAACTATTACTGACGATGCTGATATTGCTGAAGAGTTTAATAATTACTTTGTTAATATGGGCAATAGTCTTGCCAGTAAAATCAATAATACAGATCTATCCCCCTTGTCTTACCTTGACAAATCACCTGAATCGTCTTTCTTTTTAAAACCTGTAATAAATGCTGACTTAGTGAAAGCTGTAAAACAGATTAAGAAAAATACTCCTGGATATGATGATCTTACTGGAAACATGCTTAAATGTATTCTACCCTATATATCCGTCCCACTACTTCATATCATCAATTTGTCATTTAGTACTGGTGTTGTTCCTCTCGAGATCAAGGTTGCAAAAATCATACCAGTTTACAAGGCTGGTGATGCCTCAAGTTTCAATAACTATAGGCCTATATCATTACTTACTGTATTCTCTAAAGTATTTGAAAGATTAATGTATTATCAATTAATTGACTTTATTGAAAGAAATGATTTACTGTACAAATATCAATGTGCATTCCGTGAAAAATACTCTACTGATATTGCATTAATGTCTATGTTTGATAAAATTGTAAATTGTTTTGAGAATAAGGAATTTGGCTTGGGTATATTTATAGATCTTGCAAAAGCTTTTGATACCGTTAACCATCGTATTTTGTTAAACAAATTGAACAACTATGGTGTTAGAGGCATAGCCAATGACTGGTTTGAAAGTTATCTGTCTGATCGAAAGCAATATACACTTTTTAATAATGATCTGTCATCTCCAAAAACTGTAACATGTGGTGTGCCACAAGGGTCAATTCTTGGACCAATTTTATTTATTCTGTACATTAATGATTTAAACAATGTCTCAGATAAGATGTTTTACTTGCTCTTTGCTGATGACACTAATATTTTTATAAAAGGTACTGACTTGAAAGATCTCAATAATATTGTAAACGAAGAACTAAAAAGTTATATATCTGGTTTTGTGCAAACAGACTCTCTTTATGTAAAGAAAACAAATTATATTGTATTTCACAGTAAACAAAAAAATATACTCCCAACTCTATGGATATTTGTATTAATGGAACTCTTATCAATGAGGTAGTTAAAACTAAATTTCTTGGTATCATTGTTGACAATACATTATCTTGGAAATACCAAATAGATCATGTCTGTAATAAAATTAGTAAAAGTTTTTATTTAATAGCAAAAGCTAGGAAGGTATTGGACACTAACTCTTTAATTCAATTGTATTATTCATTTGTATATTCTTATATTCAGTATGGTACTATAGTCTGGGGAACAGCTAATGCTCATATCTTAAACAAAGTGATTGTACTGCAGAAGAAAATAATAAGAATGATTTGTGGATTAAGAAGGAGAGAACATGCATCTCCATTATTCAAGAAGCATAAAATATTAAAATTAGAAGATATTTATAAATTCAAGATCTGTTCTAATGTATTTAAAATAACAATAGGTGATTTGCCAAATCTATCTTGGACAAACCTTTATAAAGGTAATGATGTTCATTCTTATAATACACGAAACAAAAGTGATTTCAGAGTTACATGTAAAATTAAAACTAATTATTCTAAAAGTACTTTTCAATATGCTAGTGCTAATTTATGGAAAACATTACCTACTGATGTTAAAATAGCTAAAACTTATTTCACTTATAAAAACCTATTTAAGGATTATTGAATAGGAAAATATAACTTATAAATAATCAAAATGTCACTTTCTTCATGTTTGTATTTTACACAAGTCATAGGACTAATGTGAATTGTTGTTTCTATCACTGTTTTAATCAATTTGTGAAGCAAATTCTATTATAATTTTATAGTCATAAAAGTATTATTATATACACATGGGGAGGAACTAGATAAGTAATCCACTTCTTTCCTCCCCAGCCATTTATATTACTACTTATATATGTGATTTTAAATGTTTTTGTTTTTATGATTATTGTAAATTACCTGAATTTTATATTATTAATATCTTTTGTACATATGGCAAAATAAATAAATAAATAAAATAAAAAATAAATCTATCTATTTAACCGTCCATTGGAAGACAGAACATAAAAATGAAAGAGAGTTAAAAAGTAAAGAACATATCAGAGATATTGCTTAAAACGGTAGTTAAAACATGTCAAGCATTTGATCATTGCCCCTGCTATTAAGTAAAAGGGTCCTAATAGAATCCACGACACCATAATTCATTGGATGTGATTTTAAAATGTTTCTTTACAATTATTACGTCATTGAACATGAAATTCATTAAAGATATATTGAACTTGTGACTAGGTATGTCAAGTGCGTATTTGAGATGTTCGGAAGTAATACCATTGATCCCAAGAGCACATCCAGATTTCAATCTCTGACATAACCTTATACATAATTTGCCAATTTGGTGCCTCTATTTTTCCTTAACAGACTGTTGGGCTTCCTTGTAGGCATTCCCGGTGCAGTCACCTTGACTACCAAGTTTTTGAGTAAAACGTATGTCCTCTACTGATGAGTTTCCTGACTTAAGGTTCCTGATTCGATTCCAAAAACGTTTGCTATTACCATTATTGTGGAGTTTGGAAAGGCTTTGTGACGCTTCCATGACTGCAGTGTCATTTGCATTTCTGCATTCGTTTCTGTAAACTTTCTTTGCAGCCTTTTAACATGTATAAACCGAGCCTTCACGAGGTCTACCCAAAAATTTCCAAATTCCCAATCAAAATCTATGCCTATCACGCTGCACAACATCCAGAGGTCCACCATTGCTTTGACTTGAGCCTTCCTTTGTATGATCGATTGCTTTGGGTGATTGCCATACGTATCTTGCAGATGAGTTTGCGTATTTTGCGTAAGAGTTATATATTTTGCGGACATTTCACGGACATTTCATCCATACCAAAGTTATGAGAATTTCAAAATTAAAGTCGCTGATCTGCGTATGTCTGCGAATATTTACGTATCCTGCATATTTGAATTACGTATGCGTATGCATTTTTGCGGGTGGTTACGTATTTTTATCCGCATCTACCGTAACTGCCGTGTGACTGTAGCATTGTTTTTTTCACATAGGGCGATACCATAAAATAACGTATATTAATGTCCAGAATCACAATTCAAATGTTCTCATCATGTGATAGTGATAGGTCTACTACCCATTACCAGTCCCTTGGGATCGTTCACAAATGACGTCACCAGGGGAGGGGGGAGTGTAGCGAAAGATGACGACAGATGACCGGGGGGTGGGTGGGTGTGGGGTCTAGCACTTGGGCGATGTTTTTTTTTTTTTTTTTTTAAGAAGATTTAGTTATTTAACTGTATTTGAACTTTCTTTCTGAATGACAAGTGAGTTGTGATATATCTACCAGTTAAAATCTCATTACCATGTTTGCTTTATGTTCTAAATACATTTGTAAAATTATTTCTGAATTATGGACATATATATTCAAATGTACTTATATAATGGCACAGTCAAATCGATGCTATTAAAATGTAATCACGAAATCATGTCGGGGGAGGGGGGGGGCAAATATGACGTCACTTATCAGTAGGGAGGTGCTGCAAAGATGACGAAAGGTGACAAGTGTGTGGTGAGTGTGTGTGTGGGGGGGGGGGGTAAAACAGGTCAAAAAATGAGGTGACATCATTTGTGAACGATTCAATTGAAACATTTTCAATGGACATGTAAAACAAATGTTTCCAATGACTGTGACTGAAGTGTAGGCACATTATAACCTGTACTCAAAAGTGTGGAAATTACAACTTGGGATTTTTGCCCCAGCCCTGACTTTTAGACGAACAAGCAGGTATCATCTGCAGACTCCAAGTTCACATATTCCCATCATTATAAAGCTAAAAGCAGTAACTACCCAACAGGTTTGAAGAATCCTATCATGCTTTAATTCATCATAATCTAATATGTTTCACATCATAGATTCGTGCTCATGAAGCGGGGAACGGCCGATCAGAATTATTTTTTTTTCAACCCACGTATGTCGATGTGGTGGCGCGCGCATCTAGCAAAAAGTGGTGTGAAACATGACCTCAACACCTACGAACTTACGTGTGTAGTCTTACCAACCCAATTCTAGAAAATTTAATATTCAAAATCATCCTCTTTTGACCAATTTCAACAACATTGAATTTAGCTTTAAACATGGTACATGGTATTTCTTCAATCTGACAACAAGAAAATTGGACAACTCGAGATAATTGGACTGTTTTGAGGACATTATGTATCAAATTTTAATTTTCCACAATTAGCTAACCTTGCAACTACGTAGATGTACTTCATGTAACACATTGCCAAGGTCTCATGAAAATTAAATTTCCCAATGCTGTGTCGGAAGTGAACAATCATAATGTCATTTCCACACAAAACAAAACTAGGAATCACTCAATTTTTCAGAAAAAGCACACATTTTAATCGAAATATGGCTTGCTAGAGACATGCGAAATAGTATTTAAAACCTTATGCTTATAAGAAGTTTATCCAGATTGGAGTCCCTAGTATTAACTGGGGATTTAAAATCTTAAATCGTTAAATGACAACTTGGCTGAAATAATTGTGCAGAATTTTGATGCCCCACCAAATTTTAATATTACTAAGAAAAGGTCAGAAACAGTGCACCTTATTATTAACTTGGTCTGAGGGAAAAATACTTCTTGGTATGTGGCCAGAGATATTATAATTGGTTGCAGTAAATAATGTTCATAACGAATCTATGTCACCCAACAAGGGAATTTGATATGTAACATATAACTTAGAAAGTCGTTATTTTCAACATGTATTTTATTCTTCAAAACAAACGTTACTGCTTGAAACGTTAGGAATAAGAAAAGACGTTCATTTCACTTTTTATTACAAGTAACATTCACACAACCTGACTTGATATATTCAGTGCCACGTATGATCTGAATTGGCCAAAATTCAACTGAATACGCCAGTTTTAATCCATCAAAATCTGCTAATTGCAAACTAAGTAATATGGGCTGTGATAATTAATTAGCAATAATTGCAATTATTCGATAATTTGAAGTCTTTAATATTTATATACCTTAGATGTATTACTTAGTAGTAGTCAATAGTAATAAGTTCTAAAAAGCAACTTACATTGCCTACTCGAATATGAAAGGTATGAAAGATGTACAAGCTTTCGTTTTACATTTCCTATATGTTTTTGTGTTTGATTTAGAACATCAATATTTTGCTTTGAGCTATCATATCTTATTTCTTTCAATTTTCCACATACAATGTTTCAAATGCAACATTATTTTCATGTTACATCCCTACGATAATAAGACTATGAATTATAACTCTTAATACTTTGCCAGTAGAATACTAGTTGTTTGATTTGTACACAGACAAAAAACCCTGTTTAATTGTTGCTAGAAATGATATTCAAGAAAAATTAGCATATGACATACACGTGTCCATCTAATGACGAGGATACAATATTGCGCTTGTGACTATATCCGCCTTGTAACCTTGTCACCATAACCCAGAAAATTCTTGTGGGTGTTTTTTTTTTGTGTGTGTGTTTTAGAAACAAACAAACCTTGTAACAACGGCATTACATGCCCTACAATCACGAGTCCAAACAAATGGTTGAACTGGCTGTCCAGGCACCAGGACAACCCCTACATACAGCCTGGTAGCGTTCGCACTAAAGTCTAAACGTCGTTGTCGTCGTCGCTACTGTGGTACACGGAGTTCTCCACCATCTGCACGTCCCCGCCGGGAGACACGCCCGCGGCTGGTCCGTGTGCCTCCTGCCCCTCGTCCCCACTACTGTGGTACGCGTCATTGTCTACCATGTCCACAGATGCCTGCTTCTGTAGAACTCCGCGACGTGACATGTTCTTTGTCACATTGTCATCAACAGTATCCTCATCCCCGCTGCTGTGGTACACTTCATTGTCCACCATGTCCACCTCAGAAGCCTGAAGAACGCACGTATTCGACCTGTCCCGTATCGCACTATCCACATCATCATCGTCACTGTTGCAATACGCGTCGTTTTCCACCATGCTCACTTCGGAGGGCACCTGCGGGGGCACCTGCTGCATGCGGAGCCCCACGTACTGACCGTCGGTCACTGCTGTGGTCAGCGCCGTGTACGGCCGCTCCTCCAGCTCGTACTGACCGCGAGCGTCTGGCCGCTCATAGCCGTCGCTCAAGGCTGCTGCTGCTGGTGCGGTTGTTGTTGTTGCTGCTGCTTCATTGACTCTTCTGGTTGAATCTGTTCATGAGAGAATGAAAAGAAAAGGTCTCATCACATTTACTGCAGGAGGATTTTTTTTAGATTGCAACATAGTTATTATGACAATACCATAGAAGTATATCAGAATAGTGGAAGTGTCATTCAAAAGCATCAAGCATCAAAGATCTTAGGATGAACATCAAAATGAAATTTGCGCTGTCTCTAAATGGATGAATGCAAGTACTCGTTTTCTGAATACAGATAGGCAAATTAGCTTGTTTTGATTGGTTGTAGATATCAGTAGCTTTTTGTATTTTTGCCGTGACACGGGATGCAGTATATTCTTATATCACTTATATACTTTTACTATCCACTGGTCAACCCACCTCTGTTGTCGATGTGAACTTCTCCAGTTTCTTGGTCTTTGCTTCTGGCATCTCCATCAATCTCTGAAACATAAATTCTTGGGTTATGATGTTGTTATTGAAATTTGCATCACGTATTATAAGTTCAAAGGTTTTAGAGGAAGAATCTCATATCTATGCCGCAAATCTGTGATTGTGCTTTGTATCTATTTTGAACAACTAGAATTAGATACGAAAGAATGTGTGTCACATTTTACATTGCAGAGTACAAATTTGAATCATCTTGGTCGCATTCTATTGCAATGTATAAATTTGTTATGTCTTGATACTTGATACCGTTTTTGGTTGTACCTACTTAAATCTGTGCTGGAATTTAGTTTGGCAATAGTTTGGTATAAATCGTCAACCACTGCACTTTGTAAGTAAATTCTAGATCTTATGTTTAATTTGTCTAATTGTTTTACCTTTTACCTTCATATAGTTGATAATTTGGGATGAATTTTTATATTTTGTGTGTTTTTGTGTGTGTTGTAGTTCACTTGATTAAAGAGAAGAGAAAAATAAAGTGTAAAAAATAGTTCTATAAGTCAATCGTCATTTCACAATGTATATATAATAAGATCAATTTACACTGTATTATAAAGTGACTTATTCTGTAAGATCTACTAATACGTCATATTACTACTCGGGATCTTGCAATGCTTTATATTACCTGGGATCTCAAAGAACATTGTATTATTACGCCGTATTACGTGCGCCGTGTTACCTGGGATCTCGTAGTACGTGGCCATCGAGTCCTTGGTGTCCAGAGGCTCGTGTTGCACAACGTCACCCGTGGCTGAAACCAGACACGGACGTATACACGGGAAGACATGTCAGAACACAAACCTGATAACATTACTGACACCATACAACTGTCTATTGCCAAGATAACATGCATGTTATGAATATGTTCTAATTGGACACAGTTGATAAAAAATATCTCAGCTTGTAAATGCCTAAAACTAAAACACGGGACGGAACGGACCACGGGACTGTACATATCGTACATAACGTCCCGTGGCGTCCCGTGTTTTAGTAGACGCCGTTGTAAATCAATACGTGTTTGTATAGTGACTGTTAAAGTGTTTTGGGTAGTGCCAATAGCTTGAGAAGTGACAATCACTTTAGAACGACATCTATTTGATCTGTTTCTAAGTGCACCATGAGTTTGTCGGGTAGTTTCTATGCTGCAGTGTTATCATTATGGAAATTGTACAATTATTCCATTTGACAAGTGTATAATCATTTGGACTGATGATCATGTATGCATGATGATTTCACGTACAACAATCTGATATACAATATAAGTTGTTGGGCCTGCTAAAAAATCTACAAATCCCCACAATTGGTTAAAGAATATTTCATCTACATATACATGTACGATTAGGCAACGGCTAAAATCCAATCGAAGCTTTTTTTTAAAAAAAAAACAATCAAAAAATGAACAACATTTACAATAGACAATGGATAATGGATGAGTTGAGTAAATCTGCTCACCCCCTTGGTTCTGCGCGTGGTTCTCTGCCCGTGGTCTGCGGCCCGCCTGACTGAGCGATCTACAACACACGGACCAATCATCTGGGGTCAGTTACAGTCGGACCCGTTTGTCTCACACTCTGATGATTTCACTTTGTAGATTTAGTCTCATGATAGTTTTGTTGTATGTTCTTTTAGGCAAGAAAAAGAATTTTGAAATTAATATTATTTTAAACGTTTTCAAGCTCTACAAGGCTCCTTATCAATATCAATTTGAGACCTGTCAGAGACCAAGTGCTGTGAACCAAGTCTACAGGATTTTAAATAAAGATTTGTTCTTGTTACGTTACATTACGCAATGATATTGCTAGAAGTATGTTTTTCAAATAAAAATATGTGACGGTATGTCTTATTTTTAAGCTGCTAATAATTTAGATTTGTTTAAAGTTTTATATTGAAAATGTCGAGGTAATTTTAGATGTCGTCTATTACAATGAAGCAACGGTTTTGTCAGCACAGTTGTATCCAGTGGATACTTCAAATTTTATCCAAGTGTCCGATAGATCCTGGTGACTGAAGGGCGTTGAAGGGACGGTTGAGTTGTAGACTTGGGAAGCCAGGCCACTATCGAGAATCTTGAGGCCACATCAAGTTATTATTGACTTTTAAATTCCTTTCATATAAAGATAAAAAAGCACCTTCACGTAGGGCATTCATCGTCATATCTCACGACTATATACGCAGTTGGCAGTGTGAGTGATCAAGCCGTGAAAACCGACGATGAGGGCATTAGGCCCATAGAAAAATATGCATCCTTGTAGAAATCCAAATAGATTTTTATTGGTTACAGTACATAATTCATAAAGAATCCATGTCACAAAAAGGGTCCATTGATAACAAGGGAATTTAATATGCAACCTATTTGAAAATAGTTATTTTCAACATGTCCTTTAAACTTCATTTTTCTACCAGCATGACAATGCACCGACCGTATCATCCTGCTCTCCCGGATCCGGTTGTACAATCCCGACATCACTGAGTCCGTGCGGGTCACCGTGAGGTCACGGTCCTGGTCGGCCGGCCCCTCGGGGTCACTCCGCCTCGACGATGATGCGGCGTCCTCCCGCTTGTACTTCCTGGTAAACGTGGGAGCAGGTTTTGAGCACAGTTATCATTGTTGGTCAACAAAGGATCAAGGTCATTATCAATTCATGTACATGGTATTAACACAAAATTTCCTGTACGGCCATCGGCCCTTTCATGATTAAAGATTGAAGATTGAAGGTCAAATACTTAAAACGTCATTGACCTAAACCGAAGTATGCATTCACGTATGTTGTTTTTAAAGATATTGAACATCAGTTTTTTGACTGGGAATTAATGAGTTACTAACACAAAGGCTATGAGCCGTGACTTCAGCTAATTTCTTCTGATCTTCTTGGTAAGCAGCGGGAAAACTGAGCGAGAAATACCTGCGGACTGAGGTGATAGGTTGGGTAAGTAATACAGTAGAACCTCTATATTAGGACCACTTCTGGCACCAGTGTTGAGTGAACTCAAGAAGATGTGTGACCTCTATACAGAGGTTCATTCTGGTAGCTTTATGAAGGTTTGGGACCCTGAAAAGTTGGTTTATTATAGAGGTGGTCTCAATAGAAAGGTGGACTTTATTTAAGGTTTGACTGTATGTTTGAAAACATTCATTCAGTGTGTTCAGCTGACGGTTACCTCCTACGTAAGAAGAAGACGACGAGGAGGACGATGAGCACGACGGTCATCAGGCCGAGCAGCACGCCCAGGATCATCGCCAGCGGGCTCCCGTTGTCGTCATCGTCGTCATCGTCATCATTGCCATCATCATTGTCGTATTCGTCTTTGGTTGTCGTCATCAGCATCGAACTTACCGAATCACCCATCATCATTTTTGTCTTTGCCCTCTGGGGATTCAAAGAGGCCTGCGAAAATTGACAAAGGACGAATTTACATGAAGAATCCAGAGATTTTACCGAATCATAATTTTCTTTTTTCCCCATCTTTGTTCTTGAAACTAGGAGAGATCTGCGTAAATGGAAGAACTAATGAATATACTGAATGTGAAGATTGCATGGGACTCCCACCATTGTCTTTGTTGTCGTCATTGTCAATCTCATTGGTGTCACATTAGGGTATTGAATATGGTCCTCAAATAAAATATTCATTTGTCAGTGACTTTTTTTTCTACATCTTAGGCTTTTATACAGCAGTTCTCCATTAATCCAACTTTTATCATTTTTGCCAATTGTCCTTTTAATCATTATCAATGTTGAACGCCGCGTGAACAATACATCATAAGCCTGCGAGTACCTGCATGTGATTGTCCATGTGGTGGATGACCTGAAGTACAGCTCAGACCCTGTTGTACGCTGAGGAAGTGCGACGCCCTGGATTCTGTGGCTCGTTTTGTAGATGGAGATATCGAAAGTCGTGATTTGTTCTGTAGATGGCTGGCATCTCTCTGGCAAGTGCTGGCGTTGGCACGAATACACCTACAAATAAGCATCCTTAATAAAAAAAAATGAAATCTTTATTTTTTTCTACAATTTAAAGGCATTCATTAAGGTAAACATGTTACTTTCGTATGCCGTTTGCTAGCAATAATAGTCCGTTCGCTTTCTCTACTAAAACTTCAATTTAGAAGTGATCTATCTATACTAGAGTAATGTGCTTACCCGGCAAATTTTACTATTTGAATCGACCGTAAACGTTTTCCAGACAATATCCAGATTCGGATCGTCTCCTATGTACACGTTGGGGCAGTGTTGGGGACTGTTGCTGGGGCTGGTTGTGGTCATCTGACACTTGCAGCCGGCATAGTCAGATGACCCGTGGTCCTCTGAGGTGAGGTCAAACTGCTGCCCGTTCTGTACTGTAGACGGACAGACTGCGGTGTGCTTTTCGCCATTAGCATCTGAAACAGACAATAGTTTTTATTTCTGATGCAATTTTCTTTTCTAGATTTTTCTCATTTTCTCATATCTGGAAAAGAAGACTGTGTGTGTTTTAGGTTGTTTTCAATTAATCACTTGTATTTCATTTGAATATGTTTACTGATATGAACAAAAATGTTTTAGTAAGTATTGATATCATAAATCATTGCCAGAAGCAATTTGACAGCCAGCAAATACAATAAAATAATAATTCTGCCGACCAGACGGTTAAATTCTGGGGGACAGGCATTAAAAGAGTCCAATAGTCAATAGGTTTTCATAAACTTTGTGCACTTAATTTGTTTGTAATTCCTGTTGGAAATCCCTGCTCAATCAACTAGACCAAATAGCTTTTTGTGTAAGCCAAAAACATCACATTTTTGCGAATTTAAACCTTTGTGTCACTTAAAAATACATTTAAGGGGACTGTGAACTCTTTTCTTGGGATTTTATTAAATTTCTCACTCATTATTGCTTCAATTCTTACAAATTACAATTACACCTTATTTTATAGATAATTATCTAATCTAATGACACAACATGTTTTGAATTGTATAGACTGATGAAAAAAAATTTATAAAGCAATTAATGAAAAAATAACAACTTTGCCTGCGAAGCATATAACTGATAGTAAAACTTCGAAATGACCAAAATCACTATTCAGTTACAAAATTTGTATATTTATCTAGAAAACCTTGCCTCAAATTTTTTATATTTTTCCTATTTATCATTTTACATGCATTTTAAGTTTTAAAACCACCAATTTCCCGAATTTTCTTGCAAATCAATACAAAAACGTTCATAATTCATCAACGAAATAAAAAAATCAAAATCCCTTGTAAGGTTTTCTTCAGAATGCATATATCTTCAAATATATACACGTTTGTGAAAATTTGATTTCATGGTTAAGGTGAAATATAAAAAGAAAAATTCATCCACTATGCAAACTTAGTTTTGAGAAAATCGGCTTTAAACATGGCCTATCAATATATATCGATAGTAGTTGCTGTCTATAAAATGTATCATATAAGAAAAACTATTGATGATAAAAGGTTCATTTTAAAAAGATGTTGTTCTTTATCATTTATAGCATACAAAACATTGAAAATGTAATAATTTAATTTTTAGCCCATATAACCTTATAAGCCTGCAAAGAATGAGTCATTGTTTTTCACTCCAGCTTGGTCTTTACAAAATGT
>CM032666.1:57545931-57565027 GCA_019095985.1 Streblospio benedicti | reverse complement strand
GAGTCCTCATTTATTCTTGTCTAAAGTCTTATGCATTTTGTGATTGTTTAATGCATAAAGTAGAAATAATGTACGTGAAAAGAGAAACTATATGATTAACATAGCTTTTAATCATATTGTGCCTAAACACGTATTGTTTTTTATCCTAGCTGGTTGCACAAATTACAGATAAATGCAATAATGAAGTTTTTGTAGTATATATTTTCCATTAGACTACGAGTAGAAGCTCCGTATCACGCTGTTGTTTAGCTGGAATTGTCAGTTAACCACATTGTGAACAATTATTATGTACAGTAAAACCTCCAAATAAGCCCACCTCTATTGATACGACCTCTTTAATAAGACCACTTTTCATGGAGCCATCCCTTCATAAAGCTACCAAAATGAACCTCTGTATAGAGACCACCTCTTTATTGAGACCACTTAACACTGATCCCAAAGGTGGTCCTATTAGAGAGGTTCTACTGTAATATTGGACACCTCAAGCTTCCCTCCAGATTCGAGATAAGGATTTTTCCTACTGTAGTCACCACTTTATCGTATATTGACGTTTAATGTTTTGGGTTATCATGCTCTATAACTGCCATATAACCCAGACATAGTTATCACCCCTGTTCGAACTGACGTAACACTCAGGTTATGTCCGCCATTTTGTCATTGATTTCCAGGAATTGGCAACAACATATGTCTGAACTAAGATCATTAGATTCTTCGTGTAAACAATAAAGTTTTGTGCATTTATGAATTAAATACCATGCTAATATTAATGTATTTGTTGTTTAAACATAATGCATGATAAATAATATCGTATCTGACCAGTCGGACTTGTCAGATAAGAAATGCGTTTGACGTATTCAAGTACGACGTATTCACACTACCCCCCCCCCCGCGAGCCCCTAACGGCATTTGATTTATTTCTGCTGTGTTTGTGACTCACCGTAAACCGTGACCGACACGTCTCCAGCCACCAAACACTTCCTGACGACCAGGAGCAAACAGATAATCACTAAATCCATAACACCGCTAAACTCACTGTATACAGTCAATGTCAGTACTGCCAACTTTGCATCCTGTCACAGAATGATCCAAACAGGACATGAAACAGTATTACACATATAAACAAGCTATGTTTTGCAGACAATTTATAAATTTAGCACGACATTCCGACAATGAATCATGTTTGACTAAGTACTTTGATTGATGGTTCCATTCGCTGGTTTTACAAGGCCAAGGTAGTGACAAATATACATGTAGCTTGAAGATATTTTATTTGCTAAAGTCTCGACATAAGATTTGGATTGTTGATTGTTTCTAAGTCTCAATTGAAGACGCGGATTATTGATTTGTCTGATCTTTAATGCTGATCTGCTCCGTGTGTCTCTCATGTAGGAAACAGACTTGGTTGTGGGTTCAAACCTTAGAGGAGGCTCCGGTTTAGACTTTTGATAAAGAAACGTCTGGTTTGCATGCATCTTGTTTGTTCTAAAGCAAACCCTTGTAGTTATGACTGTAACATAGGGACAAACAAACCTCTTTTTTTCTATAGATGTTTTATCTTTTCATTAATTATGGCAGTTTATGATTACGCAAAGTTTACGTCATTAACACATCGGTCTATGCATGAGTCTACGCCTATGACGTCAATTAAGAACCCATGCCGGGGAATCCATACTTGCATGTCAATTAGGGCTTCCACTGCATCTTTGTATTTGGTCTGAAATTAATTGATGGATTATTTTTTAAATGAATACTGGAATGTATGAAGTCTACCCTTCCCCTGATGAAATCGAAAAATATGTTTGTTAAACTTGGAACAGATGGAAAGAAAGGAAAGGGAAAACCAAAACAGACTTGTGTTGCGGTCATGCAGAAAGAGTGTGCTTGTTTGGTTATGGTTCTGATAGATCCTGGTGACCGACAGACTTGGACAGGATGGTTGAGATGTTGGGCAGCCACACCATCTGATTGAGGATAAATTAAGGCCTGCTCAAATAAACTTAGTTTTGATTGATTGATTGATTGATTGATTGATTCACTGCTAATGTAGTTTAATGTAAAGATGTGAATTGGATAACAAATATTATGTTTACCATAATGACGATGTCATGCGCAAAATAGTTAACTCATTCAATGAATTTTTAATGTGCGCGTTTTTTATTTGTCTATAGTCAGAGTCAATGCAACACTTAAAAAAAGACTACAGACATGACTAAACGAGTAAATACCAGATGTATAATTGACATGATAGAAGCATGTATTTATTTAGGTAACCTAGGTATAGAAATGAATTGATTATTGTCCATTTGTCGTACAGCCTAAAATGATTAAAATGATTAAAGGTGCTTAGACATTTTTACAACAGCAGCTGATTCAAGGCATAATACAAACGCATAGATTCATATACAAAAATCTGTTTAAACCATAGGCGCATTTGCATCAGTACAGTTAGATTGTTATTATTATATTGAATAGAGAAAAAATAAATTTGAAAAATTTTAAAAAAATTAATTTCAAAGTCCCTGAAGTTTTGTATAGTAAAAAAAAAAATTTATTGATGTGAGCGCCTATGATACAAACTTCATGCATAAACACTTTATTTTCAGACAAAATATGTTTTTTGTTATACGCTGAACAAATAAAGTGGCAACAGTTAAGCTGACATCTAATATCATTTTTTTGAGCCTTTATGCCATTTATGAAATAGATGAGAGGGGCGGATTGTAAGGAAATATGATTGAGAGAAAAAAATTGTTTCCGTGGCCGAGTAAATGTTTCTGAGATCAATAGAAAAATAATTTGTGTCCGTTTTGTATGTACGATATGACTATGTTATGGTAATGAGTTCTGCACATTTGAATGTAGAGATGCTTGATGCACTTGTGAGTGTCGCACGAATTCAATGAATCCATAATTAATTATTTGATGGATATTTTTGTTTGCGGCCTTAATGCCTGAATGAAAACAGTCGTTGATAACAGTATACAATTTCACGCCCAAATGTATTTGCAGTATTTTGAAAGGACATGAAAATATGATTGACAATATCACAGTAAGTTACAAATGCAGACAGCACAGACCAACCCTAAATGTACATGTACAATCTGTGCTAACACTGAAAGTTCAGAAATCACTTTGGAAGAGAGTGATGCTGCTGCCAAATAGAGGTCACAGAGAGGTCAGAGGTTAATGGCGGTCACAGTTATTACCCAGCATGCTCTTTATAAAGCCAAACGATTTGTTCGGGTCTGATTTTATCTGCTGCTGAAGGTCAGATATTAGATACAATTCAGTCTTTACATGCGCAACATGTTCATGGAAAATAACAAAGCTTTTGACACGCTGAACATTCTCACCCCGAGCTATACAAACAAATAATGAATCAGCCTTTCAGTATGGAAATTACGCTGAATACGGCCGTAAAATGATATCAAACTTTATTTAGACGTAGCTAACGCGATATTGAAAAATTACTATGATATATGCGTTTGTTGCCCCCTGGTTTTGTGGGAGTGTCAAAGAGAAACCATATTCAAGGTTTTTTCATGATTGTATTAGGTCTTGATTGGGAGTTCATATTTTGATCAACACAGACATTGACAAATATGGAAGATTTTGTTTGTATAACGTTGATGCTATTTTGTTTTAGTTTTGCATGTAAGTAAGTAAGTACTTTATTAATCATTATACATGAAACTTGTTATTGTTATGGTATTGTATTGCCTTACTAGTCCTGCAGACTAAAACTAGTCCTGCAGACTAGTATGTTTTTTTCAGTTATTTGGGCAACTGTATATGCGGATACACCCAATTTTCTTTGGTAAATTGTTAGATATGGTGCTGTGTCATGAAGGACATATCAAAGACACATCTTTTTATTTCCATGTTTTATCTTGTTAGTTTCTGCTTGTTGTTTTACTGTTTACTGTTGTTTAATACCAGATGTCAATAAATAAATACTAGAATGATAATTACAAAAAGAACCTAAAGTAATAAATCAACATGGCTTGAATTGTATGTTTAAAGTAGGTGTTGTTGTTTTGTTTTTTGTTTGTTTTTGTTGTTGTTTTTATGTATGTATTTTGCATTATTTGCCACATGTACTTTCTCAAATCTGAACCTACACCATACAGATGTCAATTAGATCTAAATTAATTTAAATCATTTTTTTCTAAAGAGCAGTTATACAACAACTAATCAGATGAGAAAAAAAACGTTGTTCATGAAGAGCCTATATTATCAAAACATCCTCGTCCTCCAAACTTAAACCTCCATTTCCCACGATTAAAGACCAGTAAAAGAGCACAATTCACAGTGCGCAATAACATAAATTGGACGTTTCCAAATTAGAAACCAAAACGACATTCAAATTAACTACTTTAATATCGCCCGAGCTCATTAAAATCTCTCGTAGATTCCCGCAATTACATTAGAAGAACAATTATTTCGCTGCAAGTAATCAGGTACAAAAAGCTTTAAAATGAGGTAAATCACAAGAAAGAAAAGACCACAGATAATTGGCCATGAATAAAGTTTCGTTGCTAACTGTAGATGTGACTAAGTGTGTGTCACCAAAGATAGATGACAGGTTTTTACCAGGGTGTTAAGTCTGCGTATCTTTACATCGGACCAAAGACAGGTGTAATTAACACAGGAAAGTTGTGACTTTAATGATTACTGGAGAACGTCCAATTGACACATCTCTATTGCGACTACCTCTATAATAAGACCACTTTTCACAGTTCCAATCCTTTATGAAGCTACCAAAACTACCCTCTGTATAGAGACCACCTCTATATTTAGACCACTTCAATCGCAACACAACTTTTTGCGATCCCAAAACCGTCATACAATTACCAAAATAAACCTTTCATTTGCTGACCACCTCTTCATAGAGTCCAGGTAACACTAGGTCCCAATGATGGTCCTAATAGAGAGGTTTTACTGTTAACGTTATTGAAAGGGTTGCAACAATATACACTCAAACCCCCTCTAGAGAAAGTTTCCTTTGCAATTCGTCTGTGGAAAATACAAATAAAAGGTGAACACTTGAAAATGTGTAGTTTGGTCAGAGAAATGAATGACGCTGTTTACGATTGCTTCAAGGCTTATTTTCTGTTCATATGTGTTCAATGGTCACTTTTGAATAAGCTTTAGAAAGAGTTAAGGAAATAGAACTTGTTAGCAAACATTAGAAAATGCATGGGTCGAGTTAAATGGAGCGATCAGAGGCGATATAGGTTAGAGACTATAGTCTGCCTCTTTATTATTTACGCCATAAAAATAACAGTTTTCAAGAACATGTGAACTAGTACACTGTATGGATGAAATACAGTGTATATGACAACGTGCCCCTTGAGATATTTAGAAAAATATGAATACATAAAGTACTGCAGTCTCTAAACACTACTTAATAATATGTGAACAATTTGAATATTATACTTTAAAACATGAATCTGAGCTTTTATATTGGAAAAGGCAGTTTGAAAATTGCAGAGCTTTTCAAACCTTGTCGAGAAAGATCTAGGAAACCCAAGGAGATTCAGTAATGCGATGTCATAACAGGAAAACTATTGATGAAAAAATGTCGACCATGCATAGTTGATAAACATTTAAAAGCTGCAAATGGATTATTTATCCCAAATAACTTTTCTCGTCCCCTTAAAGTGCCATTCAGTGACCAAATGTGTATGATAAACTGTGTGGCACCAAATCAAATACTGCTGTAGCACGAGGAATGTTTGAGAGCGGATTGTAATGACGTGAAAGCAAATCTGTGTCCATCAATAAACAGCCGACAATCAGCACTATCATTACCTGATGGCAGAGATAGGTCGGGGTCATGTCGTTATAGCAGGTGATTTCAATGCTCGCACTGGTAATGATGTCCTCTCGGTGATGCTTTAATGACGGATTTTGATGATATCAGTAAACTGTAAATATATGTCATTTGATGTCTTCGTCAATTTATTGCAGTAATTAGTCAATTTTAGTCAGCGATTACTGTCTGTGAAAGAAATGGCAGATTGTGGAGATAAAGTAAGAATTGTGCAGTTGTGTGGAATATGAAGTTTATTTTCGGGAATATTAGATTGTGAAGTTTATTCAAAACCAAATGAACAAAGGGGATTTTCATTGTGAAAGGAAGATTTATAAGTAGAATAAACTGATAAAACTGAAGCAAATTATGAGATGTAATTATGTGATTAAAGCCCATATATAGTAATTACAAATGAAGCAAATTTGCAAATTTGTGGAAAATATGATAATAAACATACATAGGAATAGTTGGAATATTTCAGATGGAGATATTTACACTTCTCATTCTACCCATGATAACTTCTATATAATATGAATAAACACAGCTTGATTATATGCTGCTTCTCTAAGGTATATTAGATCATGAAACTATTATTTATTGGGAATCTATAGCTCTTGGTGTCATCTTCAGCTGCCATGTGCTATACCAGGCCAGGTATAAGGATGCTTCACATAGTCTGGTGTCAGCAACCAACGGCAGTCAGGGTTCAAATTCATGTGTACAGCAGAACCTCCAATTAAGACCACATCTCTATTGAGACCGCTTCTATAATACGACCACTTTTCAAAGTTCCAAACCTCGATAAAGCTACCAAAAGGGACCTCTATATAGAGACCATCTCTCTATTGAGGCCACTGGCCAAAAAATGGTCCTAATAGACAGGTTCTACTGTACTTCATCAAATTCAATAGGACGTACATTTCGTCTATCACGAACGAGAATGAATCCAATTAATTAAGCGTTACGTGATTTTACAGGTTGCGAGCTCGACTAAAAGAACTTTTTCTCGGCGTAAGCTTACACAGTGATCTTCCCAGTTGCTCGACTGAACCCCCGAGTGTGTATCTTTCGGTCAGGCGAACCAAGTGGCAACATTGTGTTTATATGAGGTCACCATAACATCGGCATGCCTTGTTTTTTAACACTCTGTACAGGCGGCGTGAAATAAACCCAGGATTCTGTGCATATTGATAATAGGTACTTCTAATTGATCGATTCTATTGTACTCCCATCTATTGTTGCTAAATGATCAGTCTGTCCGACAGTCACGAATGGTTACCTTACTGAAACATCTATTGTGCATGTGAACATGAGAAAATATGACATGAAACAAACGTCTACCTTCTTAAAACGTTAATGTAAAGGATGCTGCCAATTACCTGGTGTCAATGTAAAGTCTGTTGAGCACGATGCCGGTTAATTCATTGCGACTGTAAATAAGCACACTTACATTTGTCTGTGGTGAGAAAATGATATATTTGACAATGGCTCTAATATCACGGCTGTTTCGGATTCAGTGTTCGTGACTGTTTGATCCAAGCTTACCACACTTGCTGCCGTCAAGTGTCGTGGCCTCCACGTCTCCGTCCACCAAGGCCGGTCTGTTCAGCAAACACGCCAATTAGAGGGAATCACAGTGTTTAGAACACCGCAATTAGGCTGAGAACGTGTTTGTGATTGGCTTGATTGTCACACAAACGAACTTTGTGTACCTTTAATCCACAGTTTTTATTCAGATTGTCGCTTGTATATTGTGTTTTTATGCAGTTCTTTTGATCATGTATCAGTTTTGAAGATGTTTGATTTACTCATGTAACTGTAAAATCCTCAAACGATGTACATCTACTGTCATAAGTACACTAATGTTGTTGGGTTTGCTTGTCCTAGTTCAAAAAGATAATGTTAACACCATGGTAACCCTTTGGTCCAACTCTAAAACCCTAAGATATTTTATAGCAGATTATCTGTATGTTGCATCATCATTAAGATTCCCTGTGACCGCAGTGAATATGTTGGAAGCCATGTTGCCATGTTGGCGTTCATTAGCAGAGTGGCAAGCACCCTAATTGTTGATCGCCTCTGCTGGTGTATGGTCTGGCTGCCAACAGCGTGTACTCCAGCACAACTAGATGGACACCTGGTCATATGTCACGCTCAGTATTTCCACTTGCATTTTTCTATATAGTTCATACATGTCACTGGAAATTAATCTAGTGACATTGCAAGTTGAACAATTCCAAATTGTTATCGTTTTGTAAATACATTTTAGAAGCAGGTCAGGAAAAAGGACAAGAACAAATATTTCATGGTAAACTATACATGTATGCAGTCTTCAGACTATAAATACACACGGAAGAACCCTCTAGCGCTCTCATGTAGCCACAGTGAAAAGATGTATCTCTTTATGAAGGTTTTTCGACAACAGGAAATGGACTTATCGTACAGAATATGTGTGTTCTTCTCTACATGTGTGTCGCGTGTCAAAGCATTAACAACACAGAATATAAAATCACAACTGCGCTAGGGTTAAAATTAAATACATCTGCATATCATAAACCCTTTTCCTTAAGTGCGCCCCCATCCCCTTTCTAAAAACTTGGATCTACCATTGATATTTCCTTTCTTGTGTCAAAAAGGTAACGACACAGAATATAAAATCACAACTGCGCTAGCGGTAAAATTAAATACATCTGCATATCATAAACCCACACTTGATCTGAGCATATCAAAAACCCACATTTGATCTGCACAACATAGAGTGGACATTGGACGTCTAAACCTTGCCTCCACACGCCGATACGCCCGGGGCCGGTGACCAAGGCTGCCAAACACGCCATGTCGGCGTTATGTCGTTATTATCAATCACGTTTTAATACGCGGCGCCCGTGGGCAAGTGGTTAGCGTTACAGCGGCAATAAACAGCTATGAATGTGTATGGGCCTTAAGCAGCCAAGTGGCCATGTTCGCGAGGGTGTAATGTGACGGTCACAGTGATCTATGTCCGTGAATATTGTTACAGCATGCAGGCCTCTACTGATGTAATGCTGAATCTTAGAAACTATAAAGCAAGCTTTGTTTTTGCATTATTTTATGCTGACTATAAAAGCAATTTTGATTGTACTATAAATATAAATGGAGTTGTACACTGTAGCACTACCATGGTTGGACTTATTGCTTGTATTAATGTTTCATTTATGCTGAGGATGTGTACATGACACAAGGATTATTTCCAATAAATCCTTGACTTAAAATAATGTCCATATGATCCACAGAGTTTATCTTCTCTCTCACATCTTTTTAGCAAGCATAGTTCTGCCACGATAGCTGAAAACAGGTTTTACAACCCTAATCTTCAATTTCACTACATCAAGTGGCTCTGACGGGACTCGAATTCACGACCCCAAGGTTGTGAGACCAGAATGATACCATCAGAAAGGTCTGATAATTATGCTGCGATATATAAGAGCCCTTGAAATCAACAATTGTGCATAATAATATTAGCAATTAAGGTTCAAAGCTGACAAGTGATTGTCACATCATCCCCATGGTAACACCTTGGTACAGGGTCTCCCAAAAACATCACCAGCGTGTACTGTAGAAACTCCCTATCCCAACCACATGTGCATTGCCTTGAACTAGTCTAAATAGAGAGGTGGTCTCTATATACAGGTTTAAGGGGCTCCCTTCACGGAGAGTTCTTACTGCGAAAAATAGAGTTTATCATAGAGGGGGATCTTTTTATAGAGTTGCTCTTAATTGGAGGTTCTGGTGTATTAATGATGCTGGAAATTCAATGCGAAAAAGGTGATAAGTTGTTATGGTAAGTATCGGGTATTACGTGATGTGGTAGGCATTACGGAGAAGTTAAATACATGGCTGTGCTTGGCATCTGCAGGTCTGATTGGTACCTGTGTAATTGCATGAAACTTGATGTCAAAATTATTTGTTTTTTAACTTGTGAAATAGAAAAAATATAATATTCAGTTATGACAAAAGTCAATGTCCTGACTGTGGGAGTGGGAGATTTTAGATGAAGATCTTGTACCCAACCGAGCAGTTTTAGAAACATCTCTTTGATGGAGAATATTAGCAATTGAGCCACCTGAGGCCAGGCTTCAAGTAGCTTCAAGTGGTCTCAGAGGTGGTCAATTTATGAAGGTTTGGTTTTGAAGAAAATTGAACTAATGGTATAGAAGTGGTCTATTTCTAAAGTTTGTCTTAATTGCAAGTTTTTCTTTATTTCCATTTAACGCACATATAATCATTGCATAAAAAGTATCATTCGTGGATGAGGCACAAAATATAAGCCATTTATGATTGCGCAGGTTGAATGTGTAAGTATTTAATGATACTGTAAAATATGAACCTATGAAAAAGCCCCTCTGTCTGTAATTGCAATTAATAGTGCGATCAAACGTTACGCAAATCAAATCAGCATTAGCGCAATTTGATTAGATGCGTTTAATGGTGGAACTTCAATAGATATACTAACATAAAACTGAGATTGAAAAGCTTTATTATTCGATATTAAGTGCATGTCAAATTAACGTTTTTGGGCGCATGTCAAGTTTTGTGGTAAATGGGAACTTAATTGCACCTAATTCAGTGGTGGTGTTTTTTGTGATCAACTTTTAAAGGTAGAGAGAAAGATGGTGAATTGTAGCAAAGTTACAGATGTGAGGTTACAGATGAACCCGTGTATCTCGAACTGGGGGACTGTAGCAAATAAGTTTTCAACAATGAATGTCAGAGATCAAGATGAATTGGTTCGTCTGTGCTTAAGTTCGATTATGATTTGAATGCATGAGAATTGCAAATATAAAGCATTCATTCAGTGTATATGGTTGATATTAAATGGTTGTATTAGGTTTCATTGGTTGTGTTCTTCTATCTTGAATGCTTTCATAATCAAATTGACCTATTATATTAAATTCATTTCGTCACATCTCTAGACAGTAGTCTTCTTGTCAGTTTAGTTGTATAAAAGAATTTAGTAGAATAGTCCAATCTGATTATAAAAGCCTCTATGCTAGCAGATCACATACAATGAACCCTATGATGCATACATGATACACATACGTACATGGTTAACTGGGGGTTGACGTGTGTCCAGGCCATGACACTGCGTTCTGCTCTAGAAATTGTCATTCTTCTATAACACCCTGTATGTGTTATGATTGTCGACGAATGAATTTACAACCTACAAATCCCCTACGTAATTGGACACAGACATGAGAATCTACCATCTTTGTGCTTTTGATGCTGTGAACATTTGACATGTGACATTCACCTAGATTTTGCCATTATCCCAAAAATAACCATAACCGTCAACATTTGTACAGACGTGAGAAAAATCCAAACAAGTTCTTGTTATAAACAGTCTTTGAAACTGCAGGTTGTGAACTAGTCTAGTTTTCTCTGCTGCTACGTTTTTATGATCTGTGTACAAAAAAAGTGGGAGATTCTGCCAAATATGTGATATTGTGTTCTAGTAAATTATACTTGTGCTTGGTACATAAACTGACTGTGTCATAATGTGAAGTGTGACATGTTTCTATTATGGTGATAATAACAATATGCACTTTTAAGGATAGTTCTGATAGTGAACGTAAAACAACGATGGAATCTGTGTAAATCTGTGATAACAGCATAACATACGTCTACAAGGATTTGGGAGTGTGATTTACAAGGAGTCATTGGAGGCAGGAGAACCTTATCACCTCATACGCTGACCCGAAGTAAGTTGCATTTTGTCCTAAAAATGAATATGGAGTCGTTTTTACTGGAAGATTATTTGATCCCTACATGAGGTGCAAAATGCCATATCGAATGTGTCTATTTTCAAGACATTAGAAAAGTCATCATGTCTCTTAAAATGTTTCACCCAAAAAATGTTTGTATGCTAAAATCAATGAGTTAATTCAAACTGTATCGTTTTGTCATTATAATATCACGTGTGCCAGCTGACATAGGCCAAAAACATGTCAGTTTTAACCCATATAGGGGTCTTACAGTCGGATCAGTTTAACTCGAAATTGACGGGCTGGAATAGAACGTTTGAGTTATCTGCTGACATTTTGAGCTATATCAAATACATATGTATCAGTGACTACCATTTATTTTGGTCTATGGCAAATAGTCTATGTTATAGCATTTTGTTGACAGTAGGTCTACTTTGCAACCTGAGTATTTGAGACAACTGGTCTTTCTGTACTCCTCGAATGGAGGTCACAGTGGGTTCTGGTGCTCACATAATCAAATAGATTCCTTTCACAGAATCATTTTTTGCATGGCATTGCAGACGGTGGCTCGAACTTGGACTCGAACTACAGTACCACTGTTGACAACGTTGAGACAGCAGCAAAACGTCTGCAAAGTTAAAAAACAACAACATGGCCCTGTGAAAAGTATTATTCATTTGAGTACAGTCTTCCTGTATTGTGTGTTATGTGCTGCTGGTGACAGTAATGTGCATCCCACGTGAGCTGTTGACAGGTTATGAGCTCCGTGGTGTGATCCATGGTGTGATCCAGGCACGGGATCGTCCTCACTGGATCCTCGTGGCAGGACATCACTGTATATGGGCCGTATCCGGTTGATATGATGGTGTTTTTGTGCAGTTTTGTGCTGTTGGCTTCACACTTCACACGTGTCTGTTTTTACAACATATCCTCATATTCATCATGGTCTAATGGGAATCTCTTTTACACGACATATTCGGTGTTACAATATCTACCCGCCAGGTGCTTTTATGTGGAGAAATTAGCCAGACTAGACTTACGTCAAAAGTAAAATCAATGGTCGTTTTTCCTTACTTGGCAATATAATAGACGTCACTGAACATTTCGGCAGTGCGCCTTGTAATTGGGTGGATTTTGAGACTCACTTCCACGAATATGAGGGGCGTTGAATCCCATACTGTGTATAAACTTAGCTGTGAGATATGACAATGCCTCATATAAGATAAGAGATTGTGAATGTTGATAATCATATGAAACTCTGTGGTGTTACATTGTTGATATTCAAACTCAGTGAGCATATGCAGATCGAGGGAGTGGGGTGCAGGGGTGCGCCCCCTCCCCTTTCCCCACCAAAACACTTCCTTTTCCTATGTTTTTTACATATATGCCATCGATTGAGCGTACAAAACCCATGAAATCCCTTAAGTGCGCCTTTTCCAAACACCCAGATCTGTCATTGCGTGAAAGTGTCTGCGTAAAGCAGGTGTCCCCTTAACACAGGTCATTTTGTGTAATGTATAAGCCTAGCATGGACACCTGACACGGACACATAGCGTATCAGGACAGCATTGTATACAATGATATATTACACTGACTATGGCGTGAACCTTCACAATAATAACCCCGGGATGTATGGAAAGACAACTCAACTCCATATTGTACTTTTTACTGTGCATATCATCATGTAACTATATTGAGGGTGTATTTTAACACAACAGCACCAGCTACATGTATGAATATTGTAACAGGATGGGTGAAGTTCCGTTTTTCGTTCCTGACGCAATTTATAACTGTCAATTTAAGTGTGAATGAACAAGTGTTTTATCAACGTTAATCTTTACGTGTTATCAAGCTCTATCCAAATACTGACAACTTCGAGTTTTTTTGCTATCACTTGACAATGAAATGTCGTAATTTGAAAGCAGGTTGGAGAAATGTAAAAACAAATGTGATTTTGATGTCTAATTTGTCAGAGAACTGTCGAATGAACTGGGGTGTCTCAAATAATAAATGTCGCTTGGTAACGTAGATTTGATTTGTAGGTCGAGAAAGACTAATGACCACCGCATGGAGGACCGACCATACATGTAGCTGTGGGAAGAAATACAAGTTATGACTGTCCAAAATACGCCGATTTAGCTTTCACCATCGTCACTTCATACACTTAACATACAATGTATGTTCAATGTTACAATATCTTACTCCGTGGGTTCAGGTCTGGCTTTTAATTGGAGAAATATCATGGGGTTAGACTTTACATCAATCTGTTTTATACTGCACAATCAGTACTACACTATCAACCCGTGGGTTAATTAGAGGCTTTTTAAGTGGAGATATTCGCCAGACTAGACTTACCTTACGTCAAGCCAAAGTTAATGCTCATTTTTCTTACGTGGCAATGTAAGATCGTACGTTAGACGTCGCTGACCAATTAAGCAGTGCGCCTTGTGATTGGTTAGATTTTGTGATTAACTTCCACGAATATTAGGGCCCTTGAATCACTGTTATATACTGTTGTGAGATATGACGATGGATTTTACATTGATTTGTGTTTGTTTGCTAAGTTTAGGATTTGAACGACAGAAGTACCACTCGTATTGATACAATATAAACACTAACCTTTTATCTAGAGTTTATAGATATCACAAGTTTTAATCTATTAGTCTATCAATTAGATTGTATGTTGCTGCTCTATGGTGGGTTAGGAAACATTGAAATAGCAGGTGGTCTTAACAGAGAAGTGATAACCACTGTTACAATTAGTAATTACAGCATTTTACGAGGGCCAAGTCTCTCATAGCAAGAGTTTTTGTGCTAGGAAAAAAGGCAGACAATCTCAGAACAAACGGAAATGATGAAATTAACTACAACCCATAAAACTCGAGCGTGAGACGGGAAAACAATGTAAATTACAAAGTCATGGCTTTAATTTCCGCACAAAACTGTTAAACTGTTTAAACTGTTTTATAATTGTCATTTAAAACAGTCAGAGCCTCTGGCAGAAGTTGGTATCAAAACCTCTACTCTAACCATCTTGCTGTCTAGATCTGCGCGCTACTTGGGATAATGGTATCATTCTGGTCTCGCATGTACGGTGTTGTGGGTTTGAGTCCTGTCAGGCCCCTCCATAGGCGTATCTAGTGTGGAGGCCACATCTTTTTAATAAACGTGCCCCCTTTCCAGCCAAAATCATGTGTTTGAGGCCCCCCTTTTTTTATATAGTGTTAGGGTCCCCCATTTAAACATGACTCAGATTGCATTAAATGGCATCCTTACAACAAAAAAACAAAATTTTGTCTGGGGAGCATAACCCCCACCCCCCCACCCCGGACTTCCTTAAAAAGACTTCCCTGATACTTAGTGAATTTGTGCCCCATTTCCTAAATTCCTGAACACTAAATGTATTGATAATGTTCGTTTTGTGGAGATAATTGTAGCTTCGCAAAAGTGATATCTAAGCCTGCTCGAGTGAGCGTTAGCGAACGAGGGCTGGCTAAGACACCACAAAATAGCTAGTGTTATTTTATTTTACACTAAAAATAGACCATTGCCTTATTATCTCCCAGTTTTGTAATTGATCATTTAACTTGATGGTGTTTATCGTTCACAAAGTATAGAGATAACCTCATGTCTAACCTGTAACCAATTAGAATCGAGAATGAACGGCAAACAACTGGTCAATCGGGGAGGGACCCCAACCGTCGATTATATTTTTGCAAATCGTAATGATGGAAGCTTTTCGTCGTCATAATCACAGTGGTGGGATTGTGCTATAGAGAACGAATAAGTGGTAGGGTTGGAAATAATTGCACAAGCGAGCACCATGGGGGCAATTTATACAAGCATAAAGCATAAAGTGGTTACCAGTCTACGGCAATGGTTGGACTAACATCTTTGATGTTATATTTCCTCTTTGCCCCTAAACGGGTAGATTTCTATAAATTGCCCCTGTGACAAGCATTAGATGACTTTTATTGCGTACCATAGACTTTGCCTTATGGTTTGAAACAGTACAGTGCAATAGTGCTTCCATGAAAAAGAGTGGCTCTGTTTTTTCTTCATACAATCAAAGCTTGACTTAAAAAATGATAACTCAATTTTGGGGATAACTCAGTAAAAGCATTTTCCTTGATGTTACTTCACATGATTTATGATAACTCGAAAAACTACGGTAGATAGACTTTTGTTTTCAATCCATTCAAGTTCGTGAATTAGTACAAGTGTAGTTTCCCCAGCTATTTTTATAAATTTCATTTTCGAATAGATGTTGAAAGAAGACAAAAAAACATCAGATACAAACGAACCCATTTGAATGAATTGCAATTTCAAAAACTAAGAAACCTGTTTCAAACAATCATTGTATTTGTTTTTAAAAGATTACAACGTAAAAATACTTGAATAAAAACCCCATAAATTTGCAAACGTTTAATCATGGTGCTTATTTATAATATTACTTGATCTGTTCGCGATTAATCACGAATTTCAAAGCTTCAGTCCAGCGAAACCCCAACAAAGGGACAAGTCAATATCAGGGTTCACGGTCCTAGTACAGAGGTGGTCTCTTTCCACAAGGTTTCCACATACAGACCCAGTAGAATATCATGGATGTTGATTTCTTAGCGTTAGCAGGTGGTCATTTTTATATAGATGATCATTTTAAAGAGGTTTACTGTACGTTAAAACGCGGCTCCGATTTCGCTAATTTTGTTCTCACCTTTCTTGCGGTCTGAGATATAAACTCTGAAGAGTTTATTTACGTCATGTATGAAAGAAAGGATCGGATTTCAGTCGTGTATAAAAGAGATGTAGAAGAAATATCATGAGAACCGTAAAACTGTCAGTAGTCTACAGGGTAGACTATAACATCATCAGGTATATGGGGGTCGGGTTACGTGAAAACATGGACATGATGAATGTGTGTGCGAAATACGGGGTGCGCAGGGTGGGGGGGGGGGGGGGCTTGTGTATCGGGGTTTACATCAGAACCTCCCATGGTCATCACTTCTATTGAGACCATTTCTGCTCTTTACAAGGGATGAAACTGTGACCGATTTAGTTTAAAGTATTTTGATCTTTTAAATCTTTTTTTATTGTACATCACAATGTGATTTTTTTCCTGGTGAGGTACCTTTTGAAAAAGTGATAAAAATGTTTATTTTGATTTTTTTAATTAATTCGTCATTAAAGTTAGTTTCTGTTTTATGACAAGCCAAGAGTGTACAACAGACAGACCAAGTTTCCACCAAGAGCAACAATGCCTATACACATTGCCTTTCTTACATTGCACGTTTCGCGTGGTTGAAGCTAACAATACCACCAAGAGCTATATAATGACCTATGCAGGAACAGGGAATCATTGGCCTTAAAGTAAAAAGGAAAAATGAATTTCAAGATTTCCTGTCTCAAAGCTATCCATGGTGTGTTAGTCTGTTAGTAACTTTCCGTGGGCTTTAAGCCTGTCATTACCGTGCGTGGTGATACAGTGTGTCCCGGCAGGGGGCGGGGTGAGGGGGGACACTGTCGCCACCACGGCAGCCTGCAAGCTATGGAGGGGGGCAGGTAAGGCTCCAATTTAACACGCTGTGAGAGATATGTGAAATATAAAAGGAAAAATTGAACTCGCATTTGTCAAATGTGAGAAAATTGCGAGTTAAAGTGCAAATTAAATCATTTATACGGTCTCTTGTGGTGTCATTTTACAAAGTACAATAGCGTACCAAGAAGAATTAGAAATGCAAGTTAGTTTTGAATTGACTAAACTTTTTACATTAATGGTCAAAGTATGAGATAACGTGAAAGTGAACTTTGCCTGTTTAAAAGCTGCCTATATACGTTCCTTTCTTGTAAAATCTGAGTCCTAGCTGTGGATTGAATTATTGTGAATCAATTTACCATAAGTTCACGGCGTTTCAAAATCATCTAAAGGTGTTCAGTATTTAATTTCTTCAATTATTTTGGTATACTTCTGAAACAACATGACAGCGATGTTGCCGCTGAAGCTATTAGTTCTATGTAAGCCCCCTGGAGGAGCCCCGATTCTGCCCCCTGGATCTGCCTATGAGACATCAAACTAACAGTGTGAGGTTTCAAATACGGTATAGTGAGTTATGACAGGGCCATGTTATCCCATGGGTGGTATAGAGTCTATAAACAGAGGCCGTATCAAGTAGGAAAACGTGGCCATCAGACATGCATCAAGCATCGGGGGGTTCTCTCTACACAGTGGGAGGCTGATGGACTGTAACTGTAGCCGTGTTTCAGAACTCCCCATCAACCCAAACACTGGGGTGCTGCGACGTACAATGGGAGCTTTAATTCTCTATAGGCAGTGTCAGTTTTAATAGACTGTAAGTGTAGAGAACCGCCCCCTGGGCGTAACAGTGGCCTTTAACATTAAATTGGCCTGGAATGTTGGAGGGTGGAAACTCCCTGTTTATCGCCAGTGATTGGAACATTAGACGAAAGGTATGAATAGGATATGGGATTACAGTGCGACTTCTGCAGAGAGCATCCAAGGGGACCGGCCTCAAGTGGTCTCAATAGAGAGGTTGTCTGTCAGAAATGGTGTTGTTACAGTTGCAGAGGTGGTCTCAATATGTTTTTTTTTAAGGTTTGCGAGTCCGAGAAATGATCTTGTTTAAGGTGGTCTTTATAAGGAGGTTCGCAGTTGTCTGTGTATTGAGGGTTTTTTGGGGTACCTGAAAAAATGGCCTTGTTACAGTTACTGAGGTTGTCTCAATATGGAGGTTCGTGTTGGTATTTTTACAGGTTTGGGACTGTGAGAAATGGTCTTATTATAGAGGTGGTCTCAACACAAAGTGGTCTCTGCTGGATGTCGCACTGGAAGGTGGAAATTCAATTACATGTGGCGTTTAAGGCTACGTTTTAACGGCGGGCTGTTATTGTTGCTGATAATTGTCACTTTTATCAATGGGGGACAATGGGCGGGTTGTTCAGTGGGAATTGGGAGGGTTGGGGATTTTTAGTATTTTTTACCATCAAGGAATTTACACAGTGGCAATAGAGGCCGTATTTTTGTTTGTGTTTGCTGTGAAGAGGGAGCTTTTGTGAATTATGGAGTCTTTGTGTTGCCGTTGAAACAGATATTGTGTGTAGAACCACATCCAAAGGTTCATTTGTCAACTGGTGCGGGTGCCCCAGTTTCTGGGGTGGGCTGTGTCTCACACCAACTCTCCACGGGTCTCCATCTAGCGGGTGTGTATTAAGGAGGTTACAGTCCTTCACGTCTGATTTCACACATTCTTGCATCTTTTCAACGATTACCATGAAATAACAGATAAAAACTATTTGTACATCCTTCGGAACCTTCAAAGCCAAGGACGTTATAAACAAAAATGAAAAAATTATATTTGTCCTAAAACTATCAAACTTAGTAGGATTTCATCAACTTCGTATTTTCAACAAAAGAGTTATTATGTGGAAAAGAGACTTTAAATGTAAAATTTATATTCTCTTACCAATAACATAAACAAATAGCTAAATTTCAGCAGATTTCTGAACATACATTGATTATAAA
>CM032666.1:57500142-57545831 GCA_019095985.1 Streblospio benedicti | reverse complement strand
ATTTTCCATGCAATGTTAGGTTGCTTGGAAGTCTGTACTTACTTATGATGTTCCAAGTTTTCTAATTTGACATCAACTTTTTTATATGTAACTGTGTTAATTGTCGAGTCTTCATTGCATTATATCCTTATTTTACTATATTTTATTCAATAGTGTTATAGTGTAAGAATAAACCTTGTATAAATGTTCGTGTTTTGTTGACATTTCTATTCTTGCAGATGCATTATTAAAAGTCATAAAAATAATACAGACCAACGATTCAGAAAACAGGGAATGACTTAGTGGTAGCCCGGTAGCCCTGTGCAACTTGAAAACTCACCGGGCTACCGGCTTTTCCCTGTAGGCGGCTTTCAGGGTTTTTCAGCTGCACAAAAATGTTTTATTTTTAAATCATAAAAGTTGTACATCTATCATTTTTGTCTAATGATTTTTATTGACAAACATTAGAGAAAAATATTTAGCTTTGATTCTCGAGCCACCTAATTTTGACTCTTGAAAACTTCAGCCCACTTTTGAGGACAGTATGGGTGTTTTCATGCAGAATTTTGCTAAATTGAAGCTTGTGTACAAAGTTCAGGAAAGACTTTAATCAATCATAACCAGACTTGATTTAAGTGATCGATGGATGTACGTCAAGACCTGATTAGAGTTTGGTATACTTTGGTCCACTTTTGAGGACGTTTTGTGCGTTTTCAATATGAATTTTATTAATCTAAATTTGTGAACTACGTAGGCTGACCAAAGGCTATTTGACCAATTATAACCAAACTTGGCAATAATCATCTGGTATAATATGACAAGGCCTGGTTAGCTTTTGGTGTACTTTGGCCTATTTGTGATAACATTATGATAGCGTTTTCTACTAGACTTTAATAATTTGCTAAGTTGAAGCTTGTGAACGCAGTAGAGCAACTTAAAAGGGTGAACTTCACTTCTACGCATGAGCTGCTTTACCCATTTGAAACGCTCGGTGAAGCATCTATAAGTTTCTCAATATTATGTTTTTGGATGTCAAGTGTCTACCATGGTGTCTCTGTGATGTGTGACTGTGGTTGATGCTGTAGACAGTGACTCTCTTGTGTCAGACGCAGAAGCAGCCAGGATGGGACATGATTACATAGTGGCCGTTATTATCATTATCATTATACGGGTTTTAGGAAGATGTGATGTCAATCACGTCGTCTCAATTTGTCACTTATCTGACATGCATGCGTCATTTAACTACTGGGTGTGTGGACAGGTTAAATCGTTTTATCTTGACAATACAGTCTTCATATATATAAGCCATATGTAGGCTGACATAGGTCATCCTCTGATTGCACACCTCAAGGGGGCCTGAGTGTGCTGATGCTTACTTTCCAAGCATACTAGTATTTTAGAGATTCTTTGTCCAATCTGGGTTCAAATGCACAGACTCTCGATGCTTCCACAACATTCATATTATTGAGAGGCTACTCCATTTTTTAGCACTACGATGGACAAATAACTATTTTCCAACATTCACATGTTTTGAATGTGTTCTACCATAACACACTGACATCAAACTGCAAAAGCCAAAGTGCATTTTTCCCCCGCTGATGTGATGTCAATTATCGTATCTAACGTTTGCATCATCATCTATCTACTTGATATCCTCACATATTGAGTTGATCTGTCAACTACTGCCTCCAGTGCACAAACTAGCTGTTTGATCAAAGCCTTTATCAGCATTAACATCAAACGCTGTGACATTTGACAGGATCAAAGTCTGTGACATTTAGTGAGCGACTATATCTCTGTGTGCTGGCAAATAGTGGACCGGAAATGATCCACACACATCACGGAAGGATCTGTTTGTCTCCAAGCATTGGATGTTGAATGTCTGTGTACCAAATGACCACTTCCCATCGTGTTACTTTACGTTCTAAACCATTCTGATCATACTCGGAACTACTCCGAATGTTTCGGAGCTCAATAGTCTGTCGTGAGAGTAACGGAAACACCCGAGGATTGCTGAATGATTGATCATGCAACAGGCAAAAACGTCATTCTGATAGATGTCCACGCCCGCATTTCGACATGCGTGAGCAGTTCGGAACTTAAGCTACGTTATTCTGTGGTTGGATCAGCATAAAAGTTTCTGATAAACAAATCCTGTTCCTTACATTTCGAACAGGGTTTTGGCAGTTTAACACCGTACTAACGAAACTCAAATTTAATACAACCACAGAATAACGCAAGTGACGATCTGCTAACGCATATCGAAGTGCTGGTGCGGGCATATAACATGGAAATATTGCCTGATATTGAAATTTTGGTTTGGTTTTACCTACACATTCATGCGGCCATGACAAATTAGGTCAACCAGGCAATTGAAGGCCAGGTTTTATGAGCGGCAGTTAAACACAGGGACAGCACAATTATGACATTTGATATGAACTGTTTTTTTGGCAGGGAGCTTTTAACTTTTACTTTTTGTGCATATGAAATTCATATGGTTGTCATATCAGCAATAATGCAATAATGGACTCACTTTGGAAATAATATAATAGGAGCTGTATCTTTGTTGGAGATGGTTGTACTCAACCATTTGTTTTGATACCATTGAAATATGAAAGTTCTGCCTATATTAATATTGCAGTAGGAAAACAGAATGTTAAAGACTTCCAAGTAGTTGAGTTCACATATTGCTTTGTGATCAAATATAAAACGGCATAAAATATGCAAGCTCAATAAATACGGACGTTTAACAATGGTAAAAAAAACAGGTGGACAAGATTTGATAACATTAAATATTAACCTTTTAACCTTAGATTTAACACCAGAGTTTAGTCCATTATTGATGGACCAATGAAATGTCCGTATTAAATTGAGTGGACAATTTTTATGTCTGCCTCTGACATGGACATATGCTGTATATGTAGTTGCTCATTTTATGCGAGTCTATCTTATTTTTACTGGACTTTGGAATGATTCAAGCATTCCATGACTGGATTGAAGAACAACCGTCTCTTTATGACGACTTGGGACTCGAGAAATTAATCAAACACTAAATTTATTGGAGCAGGCCCTCATTATTCCTCATTCGGAGAATGTGTCCTGGCTGCCCAGTCTACATCTCAACTCTCCTCTAGAAATGGTCTTTTTATGTGGGTGGTCTCTACTGTACAGTGAAATCATAAGGTGTAGAAGTAGATGAATATCAGGCAGAGTCTGTGGATGATGTATCAAGATATTTGCATTTGTAAATTTGTATGGACACAGGGTCATGGGTTCGTTCGTGTTATATTCACAGAATGTTCAATGTTATAGGACATCGTCTCATTTTTAGTATTTCTATATTCTTATGTGCTATTTCAAAATTTAGAAAATCATTAAAAATTTAGAAACATTACCAAATAACACACAAGAATAAACAAAATACTAAAAATTCACAAAATAACTATAAGTGATCAGAACTCAATATCTATACCCGCTGGGAGTCTAGTGTCTTAAAATACATGTACATGACTAAGCATTGTTTAAAAAAATCACCGGGCAAAAGCCTTAGTGTTATGGGCCGACAGATGGTGGAGGATGGACCATGTTACAGAGTCCACTGGTCACTTCTCTTTCCTACTGACCACCCACGCCATGACAACCGTCACTATAGCAACAGTCACTGATGACTGTGTGTGTGTGTGTGTGTGTGTGTGTGTGTGTGTGATCATGTGTGTGTGTGTGTGTGTGTGTGTGTGTGTGTGTGTGTGTGTGTGTGTGTGTGTGTGTGCGATGTGCGATTGAAAAAAAAACAAAACATTATCACCCATTTGTGCAAAAATTTTAGTTACAAAAGTCGTCAATGTTTCATTGCTCTTGTCCTAAATTGTTTGCCAAACTTATGATATGATTTAAAACAATGTTCCATTCCTAAAACCAACAACAAACTCTAAACGTCCATTGTCCATTTCTACTGACCACTGAAATGACGTTTTAATCCCGCGAAAAGTGGGTCATTGGAACAGTCTGTTGTCTCCACAAACCTGATCCCTGCAAAAACCCCAAATACAATATCCAACTAGTCACACCCGGAATACAATGTAATCCCAAACATTTAGTGTGATTGGTTACATAAGAACCCCCCAATTAAGACCACCTTTATAGTAAGACCACTTTTCACAGTCCCAACCCCGCTTAAAGGGGCCACCATAAACCTCCATAATGAGAACACATCTCTATTGACCTACTTGAGGTCAGTCTCCGTGTGGTCTTTATTGAGAGTCTCTACTGTAGTGATGTTTCTGTACCCTGGACTTTATCTCACATTGTAGGAGCGACTGAGTTCAATCGGTGATAAAGCTGGCTGAGCTGTGATTTTATGAGTTCTTGTGACAACAATGGCCACAGTGAGTTTAGTGCATAGCTTCTGTTGTCTCTAAACCTCGCTCTTGACAGTTCCACTAAATATGCCCTTTATAGATCTAGAATTTTGTTACAGTGGTAAAGGGTCAGTCTGCTGCTGCCTAGTAGACTATGGTTAAAATAAGCTCAAATTTACCTAGATGGATGTCTGATTCAGCGAAATGCAGTGAGTGCATCAATGACTGACCGCCAGCAAAGGTTTAACACTGGAAATAGAGAATACCGGGCTGTGCAAAATGGTTACATGTTTAGACACAATCACAAGTACACCTTTTTGTACTGCAATTCCAATACAGCCACTGAAAATATGCGAGTCCACATGACATAAAAGTGGCCGTTTCACTGTGTGTAGGTCTGTAGGACACACAATGGTATTCATCCCCAAGGGTGTCGATTCCCTGCATGGTCGACCCCCTTCTGTCAATGCACAATGAAAACCTGCATATTCACCCCCAGGCAGCCAATCTCTCAATGTACAGCGAAACCTTGCCAATAGAACAACCAAATGCCAAATGACATTGGTTTTCTTTTATTTCTTTTTTTTCTAATGAAACAGATTTCAGCAATATTGCTACGGAAAAAACTAGAAAAATTCACCACATTGAGTGAATAACTACACTGCCATTATTATAATACGCTTTCATTACCATTAAACTTATTATGTCTGACGGAATTTATAGATTAACCGTCCGAATCTTTTCCAATACCATGACCTGATTTCATGATTTTATTGGTGTTACAAAAAGTGTTTCACTAACGTACACTGACTGCTAATTTTTAATTCTTGATTTGAACTTTGCATTGTATATAATCACGCTTACATTTTATGCTGACTGTACACCAGTTGTATTGCTTTTGAAACATTCATGTACTTGTTTGAAACATTCACGAACTTGCACATAGTCATATAAATTACTACTGAATTTCCATTATAAGTTTGTCATTTGCTCGGGATGTGTTTTAATAAACGAAATGTATTCCAACACGAAAAAAAATGAATCGTAAACTCAAATTTATCTCTTAACTCACAAATAGAACAAAACCAATTGTACTGTTTCTATTAGACTCCTAATAGCAAGGCCTTGCTGTATTTGGTGCTGAGACACTTGCATTCTCTGAGCTGTCGCAGGTGGGAGTTTCCCAGGCGGGTGGCGTCATGCATGAACGCACTGAACGCATGAACGCTTGCTCACTGGGAACAATGGCTGATAGACAGAAGGAGGGAGGCATGGCTCATTTGATAGTCATTAATCAGGTCGAATCTGACTGCAGAATGTGTGCACATTTCATTTCTACATGTGAACAATCAAGATTGAGTTAAAATGTTCGTGTGAACTGATGATCACGACTTGGATAGTGTCGGTTGGTGAAACTTGTAGAACTGAATGGGGCGGAAGTTTGACAAGTTGTTGATATATTAGTCCGTAGATAAAATGTGATAGGTACATTTACAAGAAAGGGTATAAAAACATTGTTAAATTTGTTTGCAATAAAAACGGAAACATATAAGTTTTGACAACAAGAACTTGTTTCATTTGTTAATAATGATTAAATGTTGATTTTGCGATAAAGAAGAACCTGACAGAAAATTAGACTGGCTCTATTGCTGTGTTAAAATCATGGGGTTATAAAATGTTATCTTTATGGCTTTTGTTAAAATTGTGCCAATGTTTTATAGCTTTTGGTTTTTAGTGTTGACTGTCTGAACCTGGCACAACATGGGACAATACCAACATTGAAGTCTCTGTTGTGGACTTTTATCAGTGGCTCTTGTTTCTGTTAACATATTCAGATTAATTGTACCCAGAGTCAGGAATCATAATCAGCTAATGACTGCAAGTGACTTAATGTTACCGAACGTTCCATCTGAGTGGCTGTTGTCATTATCTGTTTTACTTTCTGACTAATAGTTTATGCATAGTTTTGTCTTTCAACACAAATACAAAACCTATTACGTTAGTGCTGTTACCATTTTCAAATTCTCCGTGCATGTCCTTTCTTTCAGCAAGACATTTGATGTGGAATACTGGTGTTATACGTGAGAGAGATGGTAGGCCCCCTCATCCCTATCCATGGCCTGGCGTATCCTGAACAAGCACCAACTGTCCCCAGCAGTGAAGCCCAACACATTGAACACATTCAAGTACTTTATTTTATTTTATTTTTTTTATTTTTTACTTTGCTCCTAATTAACTGAACAAAGACAATTAAATCAGAGAACCAACAAAAGAAAATTGACATCCTTCTGTTTGTTCTAACTATTTACCACATTGTACAGCTATTTATCATAAATTGACGTGTAATTTCTTGGGTTATCAAGCACAACAACTGCCATACAGGCTCATAACGCTAGTTCGAACTGAAATGGTAGGCCTACTAGGGTGTCAGTCATGCTGTCATTGATTTCTAGGTATTGGCCACAACATTCTACGTCCACTTTTACGGATTTATTTAGTAAGGAGGTGCTGCTGTAAATGTCGGAAATAACATGCTTTGTGTAAACACTATTGATTGGTTTTCTATATTTACCCCCGCTCATGCCCCTTTTGTCCCCAGGCTGAAAGGCACGAATCTGTCACAATGTACCCACTACAATGGGCATTAATGGTACATTGTGACCAGCTTTAATTGGTGCCACCACTAAATATTTGCCTCCATCGAGAAGATTATTGTTATTGGGTGCAACAATCACCACAATTACAGGGCAACAGACTCCAATCGACGGGATTCGGACAAAAGATGTGAATTGTCAACCTTGGACTCATCAATACTAGTTAGAATTGAACGAAATCAACGAGTGTAATTTGCAAGGCTGAATGTATTGAGTTGGCAATGACTGAGTCAGAAATTTTGTATTTTCATATATTTGACTTGTCCATTCAAGTGACAAAAGAACAGGTTTCACATTGTGCTAGTAATAATCCAGTGTTTAGGATGAACTCCACTAATAAGAGTGGGACGTGATATTCTGCTGAGGAAGGAAAACAAAAAATGTACATTTTTTATACCTCCACGTTTCCCCATTCTCTTTCTAGGTGCATCTTTTGTACCTGTGCGAATAGCAGCGCCAAGAGCTCTGTAGATTATCATACATCATCCGCGGGTTCATGGCCATCTCTCTAAACACTGCACCCTCTATAAAGCGGTTTTACAGTATCAATACCTTGTGGATTGATTAATGAGGCAGATTAAATGAGGATGTATTCACAAGACAGATCGACTGTCTGCTGATTGCTGGCTGGTTTGTCTTCTTTGCCATGCCATTTGTAGTCTTGTTTGCCTGGTTATTTGCCATGCTGTTTGCCTGATTGTTTGTTATGTTGTTTGCCTGGCTGGACGTCTAATAGCTTCATTAATCAGCCACATTTGACACCTGGAGTCTCAGCAAATGTTTGCTCCCAGTTTTATAATGCAAATCACCAATAACAATAGTGACAACTCCGCTCGGGACGAAACTCTGTCAATATTGTACTTTGTCTCTCGCCCGTATTGATGAGTCCACATTTCTACAGAATTAAGATTAGTGTTATTGATGATCTGTTAATAATCGTGAGTTCTTAATACAATACAATTCAGTGAGATTTTATAGATCTAGCGCAAATTCCAAAAATGTTCATATGCGCTTGTCGGCCTCCTTAAGAAAATGGTGCTTTGATTGTCTTTTGTTTTTGTTTTTTTGTTTTTTGTTTTTCTGTTTTTTCCAAATGGTAAGAGTCTTGGGTTGTTTAATGGACAGTGGAAGTTTATTCCATAATTTATGTGCTATTTACATAATACGAATTTGTGTAATAATTCATCTGCTGTCATTCACATCTGAGTTATTTCCATATGAAGTGGATCTGGCGTACTAGAAGTTGTTTACATCCTTATTACCGTCCAAGGGCCAACTGGAGACTCCATGCGGTGGATTATGGCTGGGTATCGTGTCTCTCTGTTATCAGGATAAAACAATGGGCTCACCACATGCTATAGGGGAATGTCCTGCTGAGTTTGCTATGTTTTATAAACATGGTGCAAGGCTGATATAATCTCCAAGTGGCCCTTTTACAAGGTTTACATAGTGCAAGGTACAGTAGAACCCCCAAGTAAGACCACCTCTATAAAGAGACCACATCTATAATAAAACCACTTTTCACGGTCCCAAACCTTCATAAAGCTACCAGAATGAACCTCTGTATAGAGACCACCTCTCTGTTGAGACCACTTCTCTATTGAGACGACCTCTATAATAAGACCACCTTTGATGGTCCGAAACCTTCATAAAGCTAATAAAATGAGCTTCTTAGAGCACCTCTCTATTAAGACCACATGACACATGTCCCACGGGTGGTTCTAATAGGGAGGTTCTACTATATAAGTCAAATTTAGTCAATGCGTGATGCTGTTGGTACATGAATCGGCCCCATATTGGTATGGTCAGTACAGAAGTAGTACTGGTTCACTCTCTCTATGCCCCACACAATATAAAAAAAAACAAACGACAACGAACCTTCTGTCACCATCATCATCGCTGATTTCTACCCACACTTAAGGCCCGTTAAAGACACATTAAGGCGACACTGCTGCCATTTAAGGTAAAAGGCCGGTCTGTTCCACTTGTACAGCAGAACCTCTCTATTAGGACAGCATTGACACTGGCCTTAAGTGGTCTCATTAGTGAGATGGTATCTTAATGCAGGTACAGAGATGATCCCTTTTTGGACGTTCAAGACCGTGGGTAATGGTCTAATCATAGAGGTGGCCTGTTTATAGAGGTGGTGTTTATTTGAGGTTGTTTTGTAGCAGGTTTTTATGGTGGGTATAAACGTGAGGTCAATGATCATGGGGGTCGGCAATTACCACGTTCTGACTATTATTATGGGGTGAACAATGCAAACTGAGAACGTGGGAACGCCTCCAATTATTTAGTACTTCTGTGTAGGTAATTATATAATTATGTTGACCCACGAAATGTAGAGGGTTTCAATTTACGTCAATGAGAAATATGACCCTTCAATCTGAAATGTGACTTTTCAGGAGCCGTTTCAATATGCCGAACCAAAAATGGCATGAAACCGCAAAATACAAGCCGCCCAGAAATGTAACCGCAAATGTGTAACGTTGCACCTGCCCATGATATTCAATTATCGAAATGCTGCAATTTCAGTGTTTAAGTGAAATATGTTAGGATCACTTTCTACCACGTCTATCTAAATTATAATAATGATTGAAGAAATCATATGATTAAAATAAGAATCATAATTATTCGACACAAACATGTTTTAAGTCACACAAACTTACATTTTGAGCAAATTGTGACCTTTACTGATTAATTCTAGAAAAGCAGCGATATGATCAAGATGTAAAATATGTGTGTCTAAATCCAGAAACCATAAACACTGTAAAAGATTTGACTTTGTCAGTTTTTGCGTCGTTAGATTATTTATTAAACAGCCTCTTTCCTGCAATGTTATGTTTTCAGAGCAGCCAAATACAACATTTCTACTCTTTATGTGCCATTGTGAAAATAGCGCAAAGTCAAGGTCTCCGATTTACATGCCTTTAAAAACCCATAAAATCTTCTTAAAATTAAAGTCATCTATAGCCCATTTCGACCATATGGCATTGACTGTGGTAACAATCACTCGTAAGTACGCCATTCAATAAAACCCTGCCTCTAACAACGTCTTTTTGTGTGTAAAACTGGCGACAGATTTCCCCTTTATTTGCACCGATAGTTCGAGTGCACTTTTTAAAGCTCTCGGCTTCCGTCGGTTTCTGCTGGAAAGATGGACAAGACAGAATTAAAATGGTGACTTCAAAGCAGCGATTCTCTTCATGAATCTCTTATCGGGGTTTGCCAAATGGTGCTTAACAAGAAGATTGTGTTTGATGAGCACTTACTGCTAGTGGTTAGTGGAGTCCAAGTGGATTGAAAACAATGTTTGTTTAAACTGAGAGACCCGGCGTGAAGTTTAAAGGTTATGTTTAATATTAGTTGGCGACCAAGTATGCTTTGATAGAAGCTGGATAATCTGTTTTGTGCATTCTGACCTTCTGTTTTAGTAAACAAGACTGCATGGCATTCTATCATTGATTCAAGTGTAAAATATTTATTATACTTGAGAAAGAAGGTTTATTTTCCTTACACTTATAACAGAAAAAAGTAGCATTAAGCAATATCAGTATTTGCTGATCAAACAATTTTTTGGCTCCGCATTATCTTTAAAGTATCTCCAAACTCTTGTTTTTATAGTTCATGATTAATCGTGTAAGATACCGTATGATACAATACAATTTTCATAGTGCATATTCCAATAAATGTTTATGTACAAAGCTTGTAGGCCTCCATAAACAAATGGTGCTTTTTAATTAATTGTGATTTTAAAATGGCAAGAGTCTTGGATTGGATGAACAGAGGAAGTTAATTCCATAATGTAGGTGCTGCTAGTCTAAAGGCTCTATCACTATAAGATGTTTATACTCAGTAGCGTGGTCACCATCGGTCATCCAACACGGGTCAGCGGGCGCAAAGCCGCCAGCTCCTATCGCGTTCCCGTGTCAACATGCGGGCTGGTCAAAAGTGGTAACTGGACACTGTGATAAGTGTTTTAGGTGCAGAAATAGAAAGCAAATACGCAGCCATCTGGTAAAATTATCACCCCGTGTTCTTTATAGTGGAAGTTAAAATCAATTATGCAGTGGTGATGGTGGTAAATCTTGTGGTCAGGGAGGTTGCTGCTTAAAGGAGGTTTCTATGGAAGTCCGTTCGGTGTTTTGTGTATATGTTTAAAGGTATAGATATTTCCATGTTTGATGCTGGGTCAACAGTGAATTGTGGACTTAAATAGTAATTTTTATTTCTTTGTTTAATCAAGACATACTGTCCATAATAATGAAAATAAATGATGATAAAAACACATCACAAATATAACATTTTATTCCATCTTCTGTACATGGAAGAATGAAAACATTACTATCAATTATATTTTGAATTAGCCATTTATTTACAATCGATTCGATAGTCTTTTATTATATTTACCACACTGTCTGGCTCCTACTTGGGAAACAAAAATTATTAAATAGGATTTGATTGATCTCTTTTCAGAGGTAATGTTATCTTCTATAGATTCCTCTTCTTGTAGAGTAAGGTAAAAATTAGGGATTGACACTGGTAACATGTGGTTATGATATACAAGGTATACAGGAACCTCCACCAAAGAAATATATACAGTGTTTATAAAAGACAGCAATTAATTTATCCATGGTAGATACATGAACCTCAACCAAACAAAATATACAATGTTTTTAACAGACAACAATTCATTAGTCCAAGTTGAATAATTACAATTAATGTTCGGCTCCAATGTAGATATCTTTGCAGTAGTCCATTTGTTTGCTGTTTAGTGTAAATGTTTTATTATCCACAATGTGAAATTGATATACTGTATGCAACCTTCCAAATGCCCATGGGATTTATGCTGTAAAACGGTCCAATAGATGGCGGGCTGTTACATCAACGTTTTATTGGAATTTCAAATGTATACATTTTTATGTGTCCAAGGTTTGGAGTGGTACAATGTATTTACATGGGTGTGAGGAGTATCATTGGACATCTGTATACAGTACATGCTCTATGATATCAACGTCTCTACACACACTGTAATGTTTTAAAACTGTTCACATTACTGGAATCAAACTGTAAACCAACCGCTATAGTGAACTGATCTTCATCAACAGCACTGTTCCATATTTCCTGTCCCTTTGGTATCCTGAGCTGCTTTGTGTCCAGCTTGGTGACCAACTGACCACTCCATGAAAACACAAATACACTGACCGGGGTCCATGACACCACATACAGGTGGCGCCGGTTACATGCGATTTTACAAGGCCGAAACTGTAGTTTGTGGGTGTGGAGGTGACGGCCGTCATGGTCGTATATACACAGGCTGCTGCTGTCATAATCCACCACTGCTGTGCCCTGTGAGTCCGGGTGTCTGCAGATGGACGCTCCCGCCCACCACCTGACCCCGGCTGGTGGTGTGAGCGTCTGTAGCAGCTGCTTCTGCTCCAGGTCGTAGATCTGGATGGTGTCATTCTTCCAAAACGCCACCCAGTGGGTGCTCTCTGCACCAATGATCCAGCCGTAGTCTTCCTGGATGGTGGAGACCAACTCCAGCTGGGAGTTTAGTATGTAACTTGGACCTTTATCATGTTTCCTTAACAGTACATAGTTATTATTGAGGATGTATTTCTTGCAATTAAAGCCTATATACCTTGGTAATGGTTTTTGGTACAAATCAATAACCATGTTACTTTTGAAAGCAATCTTTTTGATAATAGATTGATCTTTAAAACACACAACAGCCTCATTAGTTGTCATTCCAACATTGCAATAACAAGCAGGCTGCATGGGTAAGTCTGAAAGAAGTCTAAATCCTGGCTGTTGTTGAGTTTGCTTCCTAACATTAGGCTTGGCTACTTCAGCGTTTTCTTGCTTCTTTTTAATTGTATATGGAAAGCTATTCACATCTGGCAGCTTGAGTGTTGGTTCGGTGACACGTCCTAAATCAACAGTAAAATCATCAGTGATCTTCCCAACATCAACTGACCAGAACTTTGTAGGCCAAACAGTGGACTTTTTGAAACTGGTTACAGAACTCTGCAATTCATCAAGAGAACTTTGAGCTTGTTTCAAATCTCCATCAATTTTCTGCAAATCTATTTTTTCCAAGGACTCCTGCAATTCTTGTAGATCAATTTTGGACATGAATTGGAGAATCTGAGCATGTAATTTATCATACACCTTGGAGATAGTGGCAGTGGTGTTCTGGTACCATCTATCTGCCTCCTGATGTGCCTTGTCACGCTTGGACTTGGCCTCTTTCATCAGAGAATCTCTGGACAGGACTAGTTCTTCCAGCAGTTCATCTGTCCTCTTCTTGCCTTCCATTTTCATACTTGTCACCAGTTGAATAGCATCCTTGTGCTGTGTGCTGTATGTGGTGAGCACATCTCTCAACTTCCTTATCTTGTGTGTTTTGTGGGGACCTTCACTTAAGGAAACTATGCAGTCAGCACACAGCGGATCTCTGCAGTCATCGCAGTAAAAGTAGCACTTTTCTCCTGGATGTAAACTACAAATGGTTCCGTTTGTTTCGTCAGGGATCTTATCTTTGGGAACAAAAGTTGCTTCAACAACACCTTCCTCTGAGTCAACTGCAGTAAATGGGGCCAGATGATCCAAGAGATTAACCAACACGATGTTGGTGTTAAGATTTTGAACACCACCTTGAGGAACTGTGAACTCTTTTCTGCAGTTAGGACATGGGAGTTTGTTCTTCAGCTTGGACTCGTAATATCCCTGGACACATGCCAAACAGAAGGTGTGGGAGCAGTTCAGGAGTTTGGGCAGTCGGTCAGAATCATTATATTTGTCCAAACACAACTCACAGCGAACTAAGTCTAATAGGTTCGAGGGCGGCCCTGCTGCTGTTGCCATGGTTTATGTCAATGGTGAATGATGAACACACCTTCCCCACTGTTCCAAAGAACGAATCACTAATCGAATGAAAAATAAACCTACATAGGGTTATAATTCCTGACACTATATCACATCTATATCCACATTGTTTTAATAGATTCATCAATTTGTTAAACACTGCGTTCAGAAGTCATATGATTGTATCCGAGGTATACTGCATGTACAGTACTTTGCTGATAACAACATGATCCGTGTGATCCGATGATTAGACGGTCAAGATGTAAGCAATATTGAAGCTGTCGAGAGATTTACAAATTGGCAACGCAATGATATCCTGTATCCAGATCTGGGCACAGGTATTGTTCACTAGTACTACTCTGGTACCAAATTTGAAGATTGTGTCTTTAAAGGGAGAATGGTGATCTAAAGGGGCTTTCTGGAAATCACACTTTATTAAGCAAAATGTCAAAACTTAACACGGTTGATGGTACTAGTCATGTAAAGTTTGTAAACATTTTAATACATTGACCGTTTTATTTGATGCTTTCAATCAATCGAGCAATCAATTAATCAATCAAATCCTAACTGTCTTTGGACAGGCAGTAATCATTCCTCATTTTTGGGGGTACAGGCTGCTCAGTCTAGACCCTAACGGTCCTCTCCAAGCTTTTAGGTCGTTTGTTTTTTTTATTCATACACCTAAGTCTTTGTGCTTTAAACTGTGTCTCCGGTCTGCTTTGGTCTTGAAACTATTACAGAAAATATAAAAAAAAAACATAAAAAAAAACATATAAAAAATATTTAAAAAACATCGGACCCGAATGGCTCTATGGAAGACACACTTACGCTGTCAAAAGGCCTAAAATCAATTACCTTTGTCTCATACCTACTAGCGTCACGTAAAGTTTGAATGAAATCGGGCAATTAGTTAACACTGCATGCTGTCCCAGGCACATGTACATGTATCTAGTGAGCACTGAGACGGTGGTATTACTGTAGGGAGATGACTTTGACTTTGTATTATCAGATAAATAGAGAGCAGACGTAGTGATAATAAGCTCTATTGTTTAATCACGTTCTAAAGACACAGTAACAATACACACGTCACAGAACAACAACTGATAGACCTAGATAGATATAAAGATACACATACAGGTAAGCTACCCGTGGCGAATACACACTTAAGAATCTCCATTGTCACTACCAGCAAAGCTGCCACTTTTTCATACCCAAACCCCCCACCCCCACACCGCAGGTGGGCGGACCGACCAGCCGGCCACCGTCCTGCATTATGGATGAGCCATACTGTTTGGGGGGAGAATTCGCATGTTGTGACTCGACAACGTGATTAGGGGGAATGATGGTCAGGTCGGGGTGAAAACTCTCAGCTGGCTTTGTCGTTCAGGGGAATCTCTTTTTCACACTGCGCGGATATGCATTGTTTCTGTCCGTGTGTTATAGTGTCATTTTTTGCTGGAACAACTTTGTCTTAATGAGACAGGTACGTCATAAACAAAATCAATTACTGTAGTGAGTTTTTTTCCATATAGTCCGGTGGCCAAACCAGGATTATCAGCTGGAGCGCGTAAATGGATACGCATGAATTTTCCCCAAAGGGTGACAAATAACCAGATTTAATTTGCACCCTCAAATTTCAGAATCAATCTTGACCTTGCGCGGTCCAACTGAAATTCCTCCGGACTAAAGTTTTTTTGAAACAATTTCAATGATTTGCCTTTAAACTCTTGACCTGCATTCCACTGAAGAAAAAGTTTTCTGGGGTCATGGCTTAACTATTGATATGTTCCACTAAAAAATCTGAAGGTTAACCCCCCAAAATAGATGATGATCAGGCAATGTTGGGTGATGCAAAAACTCATCATCTCCTATTTACACAAAGGTGGTGACTTCTACACGCTTAGCTACTTGAACATGTATGTAATTTGTTGTTTATAGTCCAATATCCACACATTGCTTGACCTTTGCCTTTCTAGTCATGCTATATTTCGTTTTAACTACATATAATCTCAATATATTTGCACGAGCATGAACTTCAAATTGATTTGTCTTGTCTTTTACAATGGCCATAAATTGATAAAATGACCCATCTATTTGAACTGGTCGAATAATAAGATCAAACCAGCAAACCAAAATTATTGTGGTTGAATTGATTATCACTAATGAAAATGTGGCTGGACGAGAAAATTGATATTTGATCCACGTTCAAATGCACTTAGTTATCCGTGGTCGTGGCAACTCAATTAGTTGGTGTTTTGTGATTTCTCGGATCTGTTGTGTAATTAGTAATCTGATGTTAATCTCCCACTAAAATGCGCAAAAAATCTCATTAGTTTACCATTTAAATGCAGCGACAGACGCAACAGACAGTTAAACAGCGTTGATAGCATGCAGGACCGGTTAATAGGCGATTGTAGCATTTGTTGTCATTGTAGAATTTAAAGTGCAGCAGTAAAAAGGATTCTGTTGCACTTTTGAATTGTTGTTAGATTGATAGATTGGAGTTTGTAGCTTTTTCAAGGCTGCATTTAGAGGACAAGTTGAAGGTCCATTTTGGGGGGATTCCCAATTACATTTAATTGCAAATAAAACTGGTTTTTTTCCATTCTTCAAATAACTGAGAACCGTTTATGATTTAATATGGCAATAAGATTTTCATTCAAATAATTTGAAGTGATTTTAAAAATCAAATCAAATCAAATAATGCATAAGACATCTGCGAGCCCAACTTAATGAACAATAAAGATTTTAAAATGAAAGATAGTTAATAAAGACAAGATGTCTGCGTGAAAACATGAAATATTTTGAATCACTGCGTCATTATCATCCCCACTCTCATACTAATAGTTTTAACTCATCTTCCAAGCTTCCTCCAGACGGCCAAAGTCAATGCTCATAAAAAAAAACCCAGACGTCAGCACAAGACGTATTGCTGCGTAATAAAGAAGCCAAAAACCAGAGGGGAAGTCGTGTCGATACCTTTCCCAGAAGGAGCCTTCATCACAGCAACAAACAAGCCTACAAGAGAGCCGAGGTTTGGTTTGATTGAGGATGCCCCGGGGGGATTCCTAACGAAGGAAGCGCCGACATTTAAACATGGCGCCGTTTTCATACCGTTATTTATTGCTCAATAGACGTGGAGTTTACATATTTCTGCCATTTCACTTAGGTGCAGTAGTTTTTTTAGGAGTCACTTTGCGTAAAAGGAATTATTGACAGCGGGGGAAAAGTACAAAACGTGTTGCGTTAATTGCAGGGATAAAACGGCTCTTTTCATTTCTGCATCGATCAGAAACTGTGGTTCAAAGGCAAAAGTATTGACGGGATCCCACGCAGAATCTCACCTTTTGTCGTTTGTCTTTATTTGGTGGAATCGGGTTGTGGTGCAATGTAAAAAAACCGGGGGTTCATTCAGGTGGAAATGTGAATATGTGAGAAAAGTAAATATGGGATTCATTTTGTAATGATGTTACTTGTACCTGTATATGGTTGCATAGATACAATGTATCAGGGTGTGGTGTATCAAGAACAAAGAAGCCAGATGTTTCTTACAGGTTGAATCAAGCTCGTCTGTATTTGAATATGACATGCAATTTTTTATGATCATCTTGAATACTTTCTGGTTATTTAGGGAGATCAGACCATGAAACAAATATCCCATCTGACATTGTGAGCAGAAGTTGTAATCTACAGTATAGTGGGCCCCAATATAGTGTACATCTGTGGTGAGTAGGATTTTAGGTGGTCTGGTGGGTGTTGAGCAAACTCATTCCAAACTGGTATCACACTGCTCTTTGATACCAATACATTATACAGTGTATAGGTTCGGGAGAATGATTATGACGTCTGCGCTCTATTAGCAATGTGCTGTATGCTCCCCAAAGAGTTGACAAATGCAATATAGTGTGACAACGATGCTGCCAATGACCCGGTGTGAATGTCAAGTATACATATCAGATGGTGACAGATGCGTCCATACTGTAATATCATCTCTGTCATCAGATCAGCTGTGAATGTGTAATGTTATGTCACCAGACCCCGCCTACTGTAAGTGTGAGCAGACACCTTCATACGGCACTGTATAGTCCCAGTCTTTAGGTGCAGACACATAACTTAGCTTGAAGTCTCTTAAAATAACTTTTAGATTACAACTGCTCTAGATGGGATTGTGGTGGTTGTGGGTTCGAATCCCACCCGGGACTTTGTAATACAGTCCTAGCCTGACTTGGAGTCAGAGGTCTAAAGACTTAATTACATATAATTTTCAAATTTATCAATATAATACTTGATGTTATGTTTTCTTCCACTGATAAACTATTCACAGATTGTTTACAATATTATACTTTGTAATGGTAGAAGTGTTTGACCGTCAATAAAGAACTTCTAAAAGTCTCACGGTTGCCAACGAAATGAGCATTTTTTGTTCATGTTTGTTTATGAAGTCTGATATGATCTCTGTATTATAAAGACGCATAGTTTTGTTCTTTTCTGCTACTCTAACAAGCAGTAGAACAACACAACTTTAAATGAGACCCACACAACATTCCAAATACACATAATATTAAAAGGAGGGGACCCTAGTGTATAGGTCCTACTGCATATTAAATCCCAGTCTCTATATATGTGTTTCCCAGTCTCTATTGTGGGAATTTGTGTCTATTTCGGGTGCTACTGACAATTTTACATGTGCAGGTCTGATATTTCACACCATGAGCACGTACATAAACATAGCATCAGCCAGATGGAATGTGAACAGGTCTCAACATTGTCATCATTTGATTTGCAATTTTTATCATCTCTACATCATCGGTAGATTTTAATCAGAAAAATGAAAGGCAAAATGAAACATAAGTCCCAGGAATCTGGTATAAACTTGCAATTGCGCTAAGAATGTAGGAAAACGATAGGAAAATTGTGAAATTCAAGAATCTGCTCAAAGCTGTCTGCGAAATCAGCATTCAATGTTTGAAAGTTGTATCAAATCCATCAATAGTTGATTTCAATTGGAGGAATGGGAGACCAAACCGTCACGTGATCGCCACCAATCTGGTATAAACCCGCCATATCTCAACCTGCCAACCCGTCCCCACGGCTACAGTTACAGTGATGACAGACAATGTTTTCCTGCTATCAATTATTGACCACCTGATCCATTGACCACCAGATGACCATCAGATGACCGCTGTACATGAGAGACACCAACATACCGAATATTTTTGGCCCGTGTCACCACCAATATAGAGTTCTGCGACGTCCCCCTCTCTGTCCGTCCGTCAGCACCACTTGCATTGACGGCTCTTGGCCTGTCGGTCACCTGTCAATCATCTATTAATCGCTGGTCAATCACGAGCCATTTACCACGTGTTTTTCTTGTCCTTGCTGGATGTTGATGATGTGACAGACACATTCCCCAGAGCTCACAGCTTTCTCACCACCGCATGGCTTCTGTGAACATAATGTTCTAGTGATGGGTGTTGAGCAAACTCACCCCTAAACAGTGATGGGTGTTGAGCAAACTCACCCCTAAACAGTGGTGGGTGTTGAGCAAACTCGCCCCTAAACAGTGGTGGGGGTTGAGCAAACGCATATCTAAGCAGTGGTGGGTGTTGAGCAAACTCATCTCTAAGCAGTGGTGGGTGTTGAGCAAACTCATTCCAAAACATGTGTGTCCAGTTGATTTTTGTTATGTGGTATAAACCATAGGGTCTCATGATTCAATTATTTGAATGTAAAAGTAGGTAACTACATTCCTGAACAGTGGTGGGTGGTGAGAAAACTCATATCTAGCAGGTTGCACTTTGCTCCGTGGTACAAACAAGTTTAAAGGGCATGATTTTGGCGCATACTGACAGGCTTGGAGAGGACGGTTGAGATGTAGAGTGGGCAGCCAGGCAACACCCTATGAATGAGGAATAATTATGCCTTGCTCAAATAAACTTAGGATTTGATTGACTGATTGAATGACTGAATGCAATTCTCTGTGTATAATCTCATGGTGTTTTATTTGTGTTTTTAGGCAGTCCTTGGGAAGAAAGTGCAAAGTCAGGTTTTGAGTTGGAGGTAAGTGAGTGGGTGGGAAATCCTAGTCCGTATTATTTGTACACTATATAATCTTTCTTTTCAATACTTATATAAAGTGTTCATGAGATAAAGTCTGACTCTAGTTACATTTTGTGATGAAAGAAATAAAGGCTGTCACACAGTAAGAAGTAGGTAGTAATGGTTTTAAAACTAATTTGACTACAACATGCATATCTTTGGAAATTTTTATGAAGGCAAATTAGAGGCTTCGTATCTTATAATAGTGTGATGTAATATATATGCAACGTATTAGATGATGTATATGCTACGTTCATCCTAGCGTGTGCTATATTCATGATTAAGAGAGAAATATTAGATACCTATTGGAAACTGTCAGCGTAGCATCATATTTAATCTTCTCCATGACAAAATTGAAATTGGATTTCCACTGTGAAAAAATGATTTCCCCATCGCCTGTGATAACCACGATAACCATCAGATAACCGAGGGTAATGTTTCCCCAGCCTCTGTCCTCTTGACTCTGTCTGTCATCTGCCACGCGTTGCAAGTACATCGAGACTGACGGGTGTTTTAGTGTTAATGATGTGTCAGGATGTTGATGACAGTTGGATCAGGTGAATATCGTGGGATTCTCTGGGATCATATGGAAGCTGGATCATTTGTTCGTGCTTCTGCCATGCTAAATCGAAAGCGAGGTTTGATTGATAAAAATGAAAACAAATCAGTGTTTATTTGTTTTTCATGAATTTTGCATGAATATAATTCTACCGTTGTGTAAAATCAGGCTTAAACCCATCAGCGTTGGGTAATTGCCCTCGCTTTCAATTGTAAATCAAACATAGAAAACTCATGACTTGTAAATAGTCTGCCTGAAGGTTTCATTTTGGAGTCTAGTTCTCCCATCGACCATGTTGTTCCGTATTTCCCCTAAAACAATAAACAAGCTGAGTTGTGCGGCAAGCAGCTCACAGTTTTTCCCTCATCCATAATTAGTGTGTTTACAGACATATAACAGTCTTACATGTTTCATGAACAAAGACGAAGAAGCATTAAGATGAAAGAAACTTGTTTGTGCGCCTCTTCATGTTTTGAGACATTAGATTAGGGATTAGTGCGGGAATGTCAGTCCAATGAGATTGTAGCTGTGATTCTCTCCCATTAGCTGCTGTAAATCTACTCTAGTGCTCGCCTCGGCGTGCGAATGTGGCATAAAAAAACATCACTGTTTGTTTACATGTAACTTTCTGCTTTCATTTGTTTGTGATGGTTTTTAAAATGCATTTTATGGATTCAGTGATTATTCTAGATGAGAGTCTCAACTCCAGGACTCATTGTTTTTTCAACAGGATGCAAAGAATTAGAAATTGTACATCCCACATTATTTTAAGTCATAGATGTATTGGATACATTTCGTGTCATGGACACATCCTCAGCATAAATGAGACAATTATTACACGTAATAAGTACAACCGTGGTAGTACTACTATGTACAAATACATTTACATTTATAGCACAATTAAAACTGCTTTTATAGTCTGCATACAATAATGCAAAAAACACAGATTACATATTATGCAATATTCAATAACAGAGGTCATAGTCATATGATCACAGCTTTATGATGCGGTACCCATCCTTTGTTCATGTATAGATTATTATGGTTATGCATGCCAGGACTTATTTGTATTGGCCCTCGGACCCATTGGTTAAAGAATTACAAGTCCTTAGGAGTTGTTGGTAACATTAAATGCTACTGACAAGTTTGAGATTCACAATGTAGTTAAAATGCAAATGAAACCGTCTTTGAGATAACAGAAAATTAGAGACAAGCAATATTGAGGTGACGAGGTTCTAATACAATTACCATATAGATTGCAAACAGTTACAACACGGGAAAGTTTGTAACAATAGCATATTCTTACAATACTTGCATGTTCTCTTTCCTGGTTAGTAGCATTAAAACTAAAGGCTTGACTATTATGATACACATTATTTACAGTGTTATTTAAGATATATATATATATCTGCAACTTGTATAATGGCCTTCATGTTAAGTAGTCTTAATCAAATGCTTGGAATACGAGAGCCAGAACTTTGAGACCAAAACAGTCACTTGAGATAGGGAAGGAATGAGGCTATCACCTGGTGAGAGAAGGTCCATTAGGTCGTGATAACAACATTCCGGGACTGTCTATTTACAGTAGAGCTCACTATTGACACCACCGGGGAGATACCGGCCTCAAGTGGAGTTAGTCTGAGTATGGAAGTTCTGTGGCTGACTTGCAATTGATAGCTACTGAACAAAAACACGTCATGCAAAATAAAAATGCGTCATGCGATGTTCTAGTGCGACTGACATGGCACTGTTGTTACTGCTGGGGTCACACAGTCCCGAATAGTGAAGGCGGATCAGGTGTAGTATTGTAGCCATTGGTAATTGTAACATTGATTCATTGTAGAAAAAGTAGTTTGAAAAGGGTTTCCCACTCCCCCACCCCGTGAATATCTCATCTGCCAATGGACAGGGGAATTCTGGTAGACAACTGTCAGACTGAGGCTTTCGGTGACCATTTGAGAATGCCAGACTGGGGCTCTAAATGAACATTAGTGACTGTCAGACTTGGGCTTTAGATGAACATTCGCGACTGTCAGACTGGGGCTTTAGATGAACATTAGTGACTGTTAGACTGGGGCTTTAGATGAACATTCGTCACTGTGAAACTGGTGTAAAGCCCTATTGTGACGGTGTTGCATGTCAAGCAGGTTGCTGGGGTCGGCGGCCGGTTGGACACAGACGTCTGTGATACACGACACAATGTGGCATGATACGTCATCATGTCGCTACGTCACGTGACACAGAAGGGTGATCAGAGTAGACAGAAAGCTGGGCTTCACTTCTGCTTTAGCAGATATATTAGGTCGCAAGAGATGTTGGTATTTGTCATGTTGAATGAAAATACATTGTTTTAAAGTGTTTGCTTGGGGATGATATTGTTTGTGATTCTGTGTTCACTTTAGGCTCAATAGTGGATCTACATAGGCCTAACTACTGGTAAAATACAGCTGTCTAATGACAAACACACTCAGTCATCCCCAATCACCTGGATCATTCATTATAATAACCAGTCTGGATCATATCCATAACCATGATAACGGCGCCTGGAGCTAATCTAATGAAGGTCAGTGTGTGGTCAGTATGTGGCCATCACTGACCAGCTCTCACGACCAATTATCACTGGATCCATAATGTACATGTACAGTAGAACCCCCGATTGAGACCACTTCTCTAAAGCTCCTGAAAAGACCACCTCTATAAACAGAACATTACCCACATTCATGACTCATCAACAAGTCACTGAAAAGTTTTTTTATGGACAGGTCTATGTCATTGTGGTATTCACGCTCACCTGTGAGATGAGTCATCAAATAGACTCGATATGGAAGGTTCATGTCATCTCTTCGGCCACTTGTTCACTATTAGAGTACTATCTTAGTACCGCTTTCGACGTTAGGTGGGTACATTCCTGATATAGTCCAGATCAAGTAGACCCTGTTTTGGCTAAGCAGTGGGAAATGATAAAGACTAATCAATGTTTATCTGTATAGTAAAAGTCACGTGAAAAATACACACAATGCATAAATAGTCATAGTCATGTATGAAGGTGAAAAATTGCATTTTTGTCTAGAACCTGCAGGCTGGTGCTGGCCCTGCACCCACCTGTGCCTGGGTCGTCACGCCCCAGCGCTCACACCAGGGGAGCTCACCCAGACCATTACGTTATATTGTGCGTTGCGGGAGGCCACGCTGTAGTGGAGCTTTGATATCAAGCTGGTGGATATTCGTGGCCTGTGTCGGTATTATATTATATCACAGATGGACACCAGATTTATTCTGACACTGCATGTGTACAATAAACGGAGAATCAGGAATTCTCGTTTGTTTTTTGCTTGCTAGGTGATTTTGAAGCAATTTTCTTTATTGTTACTGCCAATTTTAATCTATGCTTTGAAAATTTTACTCTAAAATGCTTGTGGCGTATAAACACATGACATTGCTTAAAGCTGTGGTCACACCTACACGCCGTACACCTACGTGCTAGAAAAAGAGCAACTGCATTATGACCAGATACCATTGGCTATTTCAACTTCCATATATTCCAGAGGAAGACTTTCTACTGTGATAATACACTGTGCTCGTCCCAGATTGCGACTTAAGTAGAAGCTCCAACTACGACCACCTCTCTATTGAGACCACCTCTTTAATAAGACCACTGTTACGGTCCCAAACCTCTAGTGAAACTATCAAAAGAAACCACTGTATAGAGACCACCTCTTTATTGAGACCACGTAACACTGGTCCCAAAGGTGGTCCTAATAGAGAAGTTCTATTATATATGTTATTTATCGGTTGCACTTTTCTGCCATCACAGCCAACTTGATCTCGTCCATTCTATTGATAACAGTAACCGTGCCTCTGTGTATCGCTCAATCAGGTGGATATGGAGACAAGGATTCTATATCAATCAATTCATGTACACTTTTTGATAGAAAACAGAAATCTGCCGTTTGTATACATAACAATACACTCGCATTTTTATAAGCTGACATTATTTGGGTGTGGTTATTGAATCATATCTCTTCCTTGTATGTTGTTTGAAGATTCTAAAAGTTGCATTTAGCTATCTAAAACATGCACCTCACGTATGGCCGTGATAACATACGCATTATGTCTATTTTAACATCGGCTTGAGACCAGTTTTTGTAATGTGTAAACAACAAAGTGGTGTGACTATGCAATCTTTTGCTGGGTGCAAGCCACACGCGAGTGACCGAATGAAAGTCGCGCACGCGAGTGTGACCCAGTGATGGGAAACACCCATGTGACCGAATGACAAACACGTGCTTTGTTCTGAGCGTGAATAATCAACACTCCCTGGCAATAGCTTATCACATGCTGTGCTGAGTCAATGAAATATCCACGAACTGATGTTGTCTCCGTATAGATAGATAGTGTGTTTTGTATGTAGATAGTGTGTTTTATAGATAGATAGTGTGTTTTATGTGGCACTGTCACCGACGCCTGGTGTATCAGAGATTACCAGCTGCAGCTGCTGCGGTGATGTTAATCTTGCTATTGTTGTGTTGGCACACCAAGGTTGGGAGGCGCATGCCCTCTGCGACCCCCCTCCCCCGTTTCTCTCTACAAAATATTTCATTTTCATTTGTTTTGTGGTATTTACTTCATCAATCGCACGTAGAAAACCTACGAGATACCTCCCATGCCCCCTTTTCGGAAAAACTGGATCTGCCAGTGTGTTGAATGCTAAACTCTGAAGCTCTAGTCTTGACCATATGCATATCCAGGGGGTGCATAAGCTCTAGTCTTGACCATATGCATATCCAGGGGGTGCATAACCCCCCCCCCCCTCTTACCACCAAAATACTTCATTTTTATAAGGTTTTTACATGTCAAACTTCAACTTCAAACTTTTATTGTCTAATGGGCCAGAGGCCGTAATGACAAGTGGTGCAATGTGTGCAATGTGACATACCATGGGACTGTTTACAATAAAATATATCACAACCATTAAATGTATGTGCAGTAGCACTGCGTAGTGACATAAAACCAAATACATTACATTATGCTAGTGACCATGTGTTTGCTACTTTTACTCAACATTAAGGTCCAATCCACATAGCAACACCACTTCTAAAAACATCCAATGCATGAGGTAGACTCAATGATACTTAATGGTAAATCATTCCATAGCCGTATTGTGCGGCAAAAAGGCTATATTTAAAAGCAGAATGTAAGATATTTTGACTCTTTTACATCTATTTACATGCCTGTGCGAAGGAAAGGATTTTTTTATTAAACTGTTCCTAATCTCATAAAACACAGCAAGATCATAATTTGCTCGTCAATGTCTGCCGTCGATCGCGCATACAAAGTGCTATGAACTAAAATCCTGGATCTGCCATTGCTGTAACTGGCATGCCCCCCCCCCCCCCCCCACACACACACAGACACACTCCCCTAGAGGCCAAACAGACATCTCATTAACTATTCAGCCGCATGCAAATCGGCCGGCGATCGCCCATTGTAACCAGCACGCGCATAACACATCGGTGGCGGCTGCTTTATTATAACATGACTCAGGCAACATTGAGTTTTAAGCCACATTCTTTTAAATGAGGCGTTTTGCAAAACTCAGATGAGTCATATTGTTCGTTATGATACGCACGATGATTCTATTATGTACAGACTATTGAATTTCATTATGATAAAATCATGAACATAAAAACAAGTAAAAATATTTCATGAGTTATTAATGGATTGAAAAATATTCTTGCCTAATATGATTTTACTTTTCACTTTCATGATAGCTCTACATTTGTACAAGTTATTGCTTTATGGAACAATTATTTTAACTTTGTAGTTATAAAAATGACGTATGCCTGTATATTGCTTTCATATTGCGTATGTGAAGTTTGTGCCAGCGTGTGTTGTACTACACTGTCACAGTTGTCACTGCCAGAGGAAAAATCAAACCATCTAAGTCTCAATTATACGTCAATACCACTTTATTTAGCTTTTGAAGAACTGTGATATTTTGATTTTATGTGATATATGTGATAATTGTGGTCTGTCATTTTGATTTTATGTATTGGGCTACTCTAGGTTTTTACTTGCTTTATGCGTAACTTATTTTGCTATGATTGTGCGTTTTTGCAATGTATATCATTAAAATAAAATATCTCTCATTATTCTCATTCAAAGTTAGTTACATAAACCACGTGTGTGTATATGAAAACATGAAATTACCATTACAGCATATTTTAGCCCCGCCACTCCCCACCCCCAATTAGGTAAAAATTCAACCACAACACCCACCCGTCTCTAAAAAAACTACACCAATGGTAAATAACAAACATTACACAAACCTGGACACTGGGGTGGGTAGCAGTCATCCTGCCCCTGGCTACAGCATCCAGTTCAGTTTTGTCCTCCATGGATGTCATAACTGGCAGACCCGCCAATACTAACTGCCGTATGGCGTGACACAGACCACTAACCACGTGTGCCATGATGTTCTGTTTATCAAATTACACGTAAAATCCAGCCATTTTAGTGGGTTGTCTAGTCTCAACAGTTTGTCATTTGACCGATAAATATGTGTTTGTGTGTCTGCTGTTTTTTGTTTGTTGTTTTAAAGTGTGTAATGAAAAAAATTGACTTCAGTGCCAGTAATTGTTTGCAACAGGGTTTAAGTTTATTTCTGGTTCTGATAAATAATCCCGTATTAGACTCTTCTATTTTATAAACTCAACATGGAAGTTTGTTTTGTCTTGCAATGGATTTTGTTCCTTCCAAAATATCACAGTTAGAAATCCTTATCATTTGGTTTGAATTAGACCACATCCTGTAAATCAAATCAACAGACAATTCTATAGAAATCCTTAGCATTGCATATCTTTCAAAGCATGAAAGTTTTTTATAAAGGATATTTATTTGAAAACAAATGCCACATGAACTTCATAAAATCTCTTCAATTGAGCTGCCGGGCCCGGTCCCTTATTGCAGCCCCCCTGTGGGGAGATAATCCCGTATCACGTGACCGACACAGACGGATTAACGGGGCCGTTTACGGTGAATCACTGAAATCTGTGCAACAAAGAAACAGTGAGCGTCTGTAAGGACAATGTCATGTTGCTCGTGCTGAGTTGATGTGTGTCTTTAAATTTTGTAGATATTTGAAAATGTTCCTGTTTTTTTAACTCTTGGTCATATGATGGCGTGTCATGGGATACTTTGACATCCATAGATATAGATTTCAATCCGTTCACTAACAAGATGTTACAATATGGAAAAAACGTTTGCCTTTCAAATGAGGTTACTAGGTTTCTTATGGTCTCTTTGTTCTCCATAGCAAGCAAGCTTCTACCACTGTAGTCACATAGCTGAAGACATACTTCAATTTTTTCCATATCATGTCTCCCTGGCAGGACTCAAACTCACAACCTTGTTGTTCGAAGACCAGAATGATACCATCACCAACATAACTTGTTAGACCACAGACCTGATAAAGCCTATCATTGTATTGGCTGAGCTAGCCTGTGTCTGTCCCCAGGGTGGGGAAGCACAGAGGATAATCCCTACTAATCCCGTAATCACTTAGAACTCAGATCTCCAGAGAGTGCGTGCTAATTACTTTCTCGTTTACACAGGCAGTGGCCACAATTACGTTTTTGCTATTTCTGTGAAATCATCCACTCTGCTTTACAACAGAATTTCAATTATTGGACTTGTAGTGCTTTTACGCGTGGACTGGTTTGGCTACAATGGGAATTATTGATAGAGCAATGTGTTTTGGAGGATAAGCTGGTTGGGAAGTGATCTGGTTTGGTAATATTTGTGGATTAAGTTGCTAACAAAACTACTCACTTTCCAATTGCTTGCTGCTCAAGTTATACACATTAATTCTCTGGTTTACACCAGGTTTTGAACTATTTTTTCACGACTATGAGGGGATTGAAGGCTTTTAAAGTAAGTTCGAAATAATTGCTCAAAGTTGATTCAAACAATAGACTTAATAACTGGCCATATGTTTGGCAAATATACAGACAAAAGTTGGCCTTATATAACATCAAAGATGTCCGAAGTGATAATGTTCTTGATGTTGAAAGGATGAAAGTTTGCAACCCGATAAAACATTAAAAGCTCCACCAAAGCACATCAGCCGCATATTCGTCAGAGCATCATATTTGCTGGCAAAAAACCTAAGGCAACCTCGTACCCCAATAAAACATTAACCAGGCAATAATACTGATATCAAAGAGGCGTTAACTATAAATGTGGTAAGTGATAATTCTATTGATGTTGAACGGATGACAGTTCTGTAAAAGCGCCACCATCTGAATGCACATCAGCCCATATTTATCAAGGTATCATGTGTGTAGGGAAACAAAAAACAAAAACACAAAAGATAACACCCTACCCTGATAAACATTAACTCAAAATACTTGATAAAACATTGACCAAACCATTGTTCCCAGTGATAATCACTGACTATCTGCACAATCTTCATCCTCATCATACCGTGTCACGGAGGGAGGGGGCGTGGGGGGGGGGGGCTCTCCCCAGGGTAAGCAGTAGGCAGCTGGCAGAAATTGTGTCACTGGCTGGGGTCAGGGGTTCGAATGACTGTAGTGGGGGAGTTTGGGTGTTATGTAGCAAGTGATACGGCGGAACCATCAAGTTATGACCAGTCATTAAGACAGCTGTGGGGGAGGTTGTGTAGTGCTTTAGAAAGATATAAAATGGCCTGTGACAGTAGATTATGGTGCGATGCTGGGACTTAGTGAAACGTCCCTCAGGGCACAAGTGTTTTTATGAACATTTTATTGTAACAGCATTTGGCTTATGAGCTTTTCCCAAATTAATTCAGAAAAATGAGGTTGCAAAAGCTTGAATATTAGATACATTCATACTATATGGTGTGAACTGTGATTTTTCTGCCTCTTCTTATATTTCATGTGTATTTTCAATTATGCTTCTGCGAACGAGTTTTATATTTTAGTCTGTATTAGAAATAAATGTTTATCAGAAATGTTTTTCTGTCTATTTGTATTTTTACCAGTTTTAAACGAAGGAAATGCACTTTTCTTATGATTAAGCTTCCCTACTCCAAGCCAGATTCCTATACAAAGATCCGCCACAATAAAATCCCCACAGTATCGGCTGTAATAAAACAGCCATGGAATTCCCACGCCAGATTGCATGACCATCTGGACACGGCCCCCGTCTGCTACCCCCCCCCCCAGCCCCTGACTCAGTGAGCACGGTCAACCGAGTCGCTCACTCGTCTAATTCTCCCACTGAACCATTAATTTGTGTCAACTCAGTGTCTTTGACTCAGTCCCAGGAGGAATTATAGGAGACGAGGTCACTTGTTGGTGGTTTTGACATTTTCAAGTGTGTCTCTTTGATGTCCTCATTTAATCTGTGGATATCTAGATGACCTAGAGATCCCCATCGTCGGTTTTCACGGCTTGATAACTCACACTGTCGCCTTTACAAGTCCTTCTTCATATCAACCCGTGGCCCGTTTAGACGGGGCTTGTTTGTGGGAAGATATCTTTGGGTTAGTCTTACGCCAAAAACAAAATCATGTTTGTGACAAACTTCCACGAATGTTGGGGTAGTTGAACCACAGCTAAACACTGCGTATTTAGCTGTGAGATATGACGATGGTAATGTTAAGAGTAGACTAGGTCAATTATTGCTGATTTTGACTTTTTCGACTGTGATTCCGTCTTCGATGACCTTGTTTAATCTGCTGGGTATCTAGATGACCTGGAGATAATCCTATCAATATCCTGTGATTGCACTACAGCTGTCTGGTCACAGCTCAGCCATTGACAGCTCAATATTGGGTTAATGACCAGACAAGTTTGGTTTAAACATGTTCTATTCCAAAATGAAAAAGGATTCAGGTCGGCAAAATACGACTTGAACCTTTTCCATATGTAAATGTAAATGTAAATGTGAATGTAAATGTTGGTTTATAGTCCTGATCCCAGTCTGGCTCTCATGACTTTACAATTTATTCAGGTCATTGGTACACTTATTGATCAGCATTTGATCAGTTCTCGTATACTTGCATGGCAGCACATTCAGCGCACAATGCTCATCACTCACACAATCACTCACTCTTTCAACCCAATGACCTGTACCTATTTAACGTGTAGGTACCACGGAGCAGTGTGCAACGTGGTAGGGGTAGGTTTGCTCAACACCTACCACCAGACCCGACCGGGAATCGAACTAAACGACCTTCTGGTCACGAATCCAACTCCCTGACCATTCGGCCACGGAAGCACACCATATCAGACCATTAAGGAACTAACATTGAGAATTTTCACTGGCAGATCCACACCGTGAGGCATCTGATTGGTTTAGTTTTTTGTATGTGTGAATGATGGTGCCGACATGCGAAACCCCATGAAAATGAAGTATTTTTTGTTGGGGGGGGGGCGATATTTCGACTTTCCCCTGTTGAGTTAATTGATAAATGCAGTACATCCTTATCAATACTGACACCTCATTAACACGGACAACTCACAAATTGGGACACCAAGTGTAAATTACATAACATTTGGAGTGTAACCAACTGGTTCACACATCTGCCATATTTACCTGTGCATGACAAGGGGCACCTGCCGGGGCACCTGCCGCTGTCACTCCAGCCTCAATTAAAGCTGCTGCAGCAGAATAACGGAGATTGGAGTGGTCGTTCTGGGCATCGGCACGGGCAGATCCATGTTTTCAGAAAAAAGGGGGGCATATTATATGTGTCACATGGGTTTAGTACGCGCGATCGATAGCAAAAAATGAAAAAAAATAAAAATAAGGTATTTTGGTGGGGAACTGGGGGTGCAGTCATGCCCCCACCCGGATCTGCCTATCATCAGTGCTTAGCAAAGTCCATAAACGTTTCTTATATAGGTGATTTTTTTAACCAATTTTGGTCTATTTTTGTATGATGCACTCAGAAGAATTCACCCGTTCACGTTCACTCTACTTTTTTTTACAGATCTCTATAATTGAACCAGATAAACTGAATGGATTGTAAATATAATGGGCGTAATATGTTAATAGTCTAAAGATAGCTAGACGATTACTATCAATAAGATGTAGTCAAAAGGTTGAATAAACCACATTTATTTCTAAAAAATGCTCCAGATATTGGCATGAAAATCTCTTTCTTTATTGAACAATTGCAACATTTCTTTTATTTGGTATTGAATTGCAACATTTCTTTTATTTCATATTACATTGCAACATTTCTTTCACTATAATCAGTAAGAATCTTATCTCTAAACATTTTATTTCCACCATGACAAAGAAAAGTGGAATAATTAGACTGAATAAATCAGGAACATGGAGAATAGAGGCCATAATGAGGTTACACAATACGTAATAAGTGGTGTATAAATCATATCGAGACATCAGAGTCCCAAGTCACCCTATTAGGACCTGTAAGATAAGTCTTGCCCCCAGGCACTGTAAAATGACGAAGTCTTGCCTCGAGGCATTGTAAAATAAGCTGTGCTTGTCAACATTCAAATGTCAGTGTGTCTCAGATGAAGTCAGACTCCTGAGTTGTTTAAATGTTAATCTATTGGTGTATACACTTTGCTTTTGGTTACCAAATGTTTTGATTCATAAGTATATTAATCTACTGTTGTATACACCCTGGCGTTTGGTTACGTAATGTTAAGGTTTAAAAATATAGACTATTATAATACGTTACATACATTATAATCTTACCTGTCAGTCCTTACCTACACAAGCATCTTTATGATAACGAAACACTATGTTCACCAGACTATTTCTGGGCTATTTCTGGTCTACATTATTCACAAGCTAGGAGAAGATAAATAGAATAAAGCCTATATCAATCCCAAATTTACCACAACGAATGCTTCATTTACCAGCACTGTGTTTGGCAAATAAATGAGACACCCATTTTGGCAAACTTGAGCTTATTTTGTGCACCAGGCTGCATCATTGACTTATCGGGCAGAACCTGCTGGTATTATGACAACACACGGTGTAGAGATAAGTTCAGCTCGCCCTGTAGGAAAACAGAGGCACATTATCGTGTAATCCAAACAGCTTCCTGTGTGTGCGGATAGAGCAGCAGTCAGTAGCTGGCTCCAGGAATAGCGGTAGTTAGACTTGTTTAACACAAAGTCAAGGGAGGAAATGAATCTAGTTTATTATAGTAAAGTTGTATACATTTAACATTGCATTTACAGTTGAAGTATTTTCATATGAATTATACCCAGCCTTTCATATGTCACCGTAGATAAATAATATAGATTAAATTTTAAAATATGATAAATATAAATGTGTGGCATACGTGTGATAAGTATTTCAATTTCTTCTGCCATGAAAACATTATTACGGATTTCCCATGCAGTAACACATTTGATACCTCTCTCCAAGCAGTTGCGAAATGTTTCAATGATACCAAACATTAGCAACATACGGATTGTTGATTAATAGGTTGACCGTGACTTCTGTAAACCAGTCTATTAAGGGTGGGTGGGTGTCTGCATAGATACGCAAGTCACGTGATTAATAGATTTGTAAACAGCAGCTTCTAGTCCTGCTACAAACACACAGGGGTTCTATTTCTGGCGCAAGAGAAATTAGTCTGAGACAAGGTGCTTTACTGCTGAAAGAACAATTGTGGCGGTTGATTGATTGATGGTTTATTTATTGATTGTTTGGATTTACAACCCAGCATGGTTTTACCAGCAGACATTAGCAAATGGACACATTGGTGGGAGCTTATCTAAAAGTTGTTAATTCAATTCGGGTCTTGTATGACGTATATTAGTAAATACAGCAATAAAACAAACTGTATTTTATCGGTTTTCATGATAGCAGGTGAATTCCTGAGTTACTGAGTAACCAGATAGTGGGACCATTTGTCGGCAAATTGGCCAAGAAGCTGAATGTCAGTAAGATTGGAGCAGACTATACAGCAGAACCTACAATGAGGACCACCTGATTTATGATAACACCATTTCTCTTGGTCAGAATGCCTTCTTCCCATATACCAACATGAACCTCCAGTAAGATCACCGGCAGGTCTAGGGGGGGGATGTAGAGGATGGGTAACACCGCCTCACCCATTTTGCCAACACACACACATGTATATCTCGTTTTCATGGTTTTATTTTTAAATGTGCGCAATCAATCACATATACAAAATTCATGAGATACTCTAAGTTTTTACATGTGCGCCATCAATGGCTGAAACTCATGAGACCCCCCCATTCCAAAAACCTGGATCTGTCAGTGAAGAGGCCCTCTCCATTGAGACCAGTATAGGCTGGTATTTTGGACATGTCTTATAAGAGGTCCTACTGTCATTTCTCTGTCAAATCGGTGTCAAATCGGCTGAAATCTTAATGTCCACCAAATTGTGCACCAACAAGACTTGATCAGCTAGAAATGAACTTTGCAGACGTCTAGATTACAAAATGTAGGTTTGTGTTTCTCACCAAGTGATTGTGACTTCTGTGATTTCAGCCACACCCATGCAGCACGGCTATATCTACGCTGGAAACAAAACTCCGTTTGGGGCTAATACGGTAGATGGATTTGGCCCGAAACTGGGTATCTTTCACATTTTTTAGTATATCGCTTGCTGTCCTTTTTCATATTTTTGGTAGGCCTATATTTCTGGGTGTCTTTTTTTTTTAAAAAAAGGTATATCAGTGGGTATGATATAAAACAATATTGGTATATTTAGAATAGAAAAAATAATGGAGTTGTTGATATTCATATTACATATGGTTCGTTATTGATGTACCGAGGCCTACTAGTATCTGAGTTTGATATAATTATTGTGCATTTCAGATATTGGGGCATATTGGTACATTGTAGTTATTTTTTTCTAAAAAAATAAATAGGTAGGGCCTAAAGTGTTGAGTTTCATTTCCAACCGGTCCATGCCGTCTGTGGCACGTCCGTACTTTGCATTTTCTGACCCAGATCGACCCTCATCCCACACCCCGTTTTTTCATCGTGTGTTTCACGTCTTTTCCATTAACAGATTAACACAGCCTTCAAAGTCCGATGTTCATGTTATATATTGTCAAGAAGTGATAAGCCTGAATAGATTAGGGTGCTTTTTTGCGGGATTTCTTCTCGTGATATCTGGATCCTGGGGCTAACTTTCCTCTAGTCTCGGTCAACTCAGACCCTTCCCTTACTCACTTACTTTCCGTCGGGAGGTCCTTTTGCGAACGCAGTAACGTCTGTCTGGTTGATCCAGACTAACTGTCCTCTGTCTATCGTACGTAAATTCAACGTTCTGAGAAAATATTACGTTAAACGTAACCTTTTCAAAGAATTTGTTTTGTTAAACGTATCATCGTTACGTTGAGCGCTAGCTTATTAGTTACTGTTCCAATCCTAACCTGGATTGCAGCAAACTGCTATAAATTGATGGAAAATTGCCAATAGGCTTCAAATTAAATTTTATAATATTATTAATAATGTCAACAAAGACATAAGGATGTTCTGTAAGTAGTGTAAAGGCGAAACAAGTCCCGAAAACTGGGAAACAAATTCAAAAATAACAGAACAGACGATGGAAGATGAAGACATATATAGACTCTAGTTGAGAAAAAAGGGACGAAAAGATGGACTTCCCAGACTTCCCGGACTTCCCGGACTTCCCAGACTTCCCGGACTTCCCTGACTTCCCGGACTTCCCAGACTTCCCGGACTTCCCGGACTTCTCGGAGGAGGAGGAGGAGGAGGAGGAGGAGGAGGAGGAAGGAGGAGGAAGAAGAAGGAAGGAAGAGGAGAAGAAGAAGAAGAAGAAGAAGAAGAAGAAGAAGAAGAACAACAACAACAAAGGAAAAGGTGGAAGTGGAATTATTGCTTGAAGTTGGACTTCCCGGACCTTCCGCCCTCGCACGTTGTCATCCTGCATGTATTCTTATCCTTCTTGATTTCTTCTTTTTCTATCCTCTTTTACCCCTTTGTCTGTTTCTTGAGCATCTTCAAATCGGCCTTTGTCATTGTCTTTATTTTGGTCTCTCTCTTATTGAATTCCTTTTTCTCCTTATTGTGTTGTTCTCTTTCTATCCTCTTTAGCTTCTTTGTTTGTTTCTTGAGCATCTTCCAATCGGCCTTTGCCATTGCCTTTATTTTGGCTTCTTTCTTCTCGAATTGTTTTTTCTCCTTCTTGAGTTCTTCTCTTTCTATCCTCTTTTACTTCTTTGTCTGTGTCTTGAGCATCTTCAAATTGGCTTTTGCCATTGCTTTTTCTGTTTCTTCTCTCTTCTTCGATGCCTTTTTCTCCTTCTGGTGTTCATATTTTCACATTCTCTTTTGCTCCTTTGTTCGTTGCTTGATCATTTTTACATTGGCCTTTGCTGTGGATTCTCTCTTCTTGAATTCCTACTTCTCCCACTGGTATTTTGAAGTCCTTGCCAGTAAAGATTTAGATGCTGGTAGTTGGTGGTTCATCGTCTACGGAGATCATGGGGATGATGACAACAAATGACCACAACAATGACGATGGCAACGAAAACGACAGATGTTTGTCTATTGTAATTATATTTTCATGGCATATTTGTTTTGTAAATAGCCCGTTTTCTCTCAAAACCTCTTGTAGTATTAAAAGTCAATGGTGTACCTACAGATCATATCATGAAATAGTCATTACAAATAAAGAAAACAAATGAAAACTGTGTTTAGTTCTTCATATTCTATGGGTACAAAAATATATTTGATACAATTCTGCAAAGATAACTAATAAGATTAATATAAAATTAGTGTGTGTACCCGGGTGTCTCACACGGTCACTGACAGTGTCATTTTTATATAATAATAATACCACTTTTCAAGGTCCCAACCTTTTATAAAGCTACCAAAATGAACCTCCATGTAAAGACCACCTCTCTATTGAGACCACCTAACACTGTGCCCAAGGGTGGTCCTAATAGAAAGATTGTACTGTACATCATACTTGATCTGGTATGATCATCATGCTTGCGCCTGGTTCATATGATCTGTCGATAATATTATTGACATTTCAGTAGAACATCCAATTTAAGACCACCTCTCTATTGATATCAGCTCTATATATAATAAGACCAGTTTTCACGGTCTTAAACCCTCATAAAACTACCAAAACGATCATCTCTATTGCGAAAACCAAACCTACAACTGGTCCCAAGGGTGGTCCTTATAGAGAGGTTCTACTGTCATATGTTTCTAACAGGTTGCACACTACACGTTAAATAGTTACCCATGTCAAGGGACATTCTAATCTTGTTGCATGCTCCCCAGGGAGTTGAGAAAGATATACAATGTGGTGTGACACGAATATTGCCAATGTGTAGATGTCAAGTCACTAGAGCACGACAAACTGTGAATTGTGATTGTAAATAAGCACATGTACACTTACATCGTATTGTGACTCCCTCACAAAGGCAATGATTGATGCACTTTATTTCCATGGTTGCGAGTATGACATTGAGGCTGTTGAGTGTAGCTGACGTGCGGCATGTGTGTGGTATTGGCGGCGTGCTGTACTGACACAGACATCCGGGCTATGCCATGATCACAGAGCAGTCTTTGTCGCGCACAACACTCACCGCACAGTACCGAGCACCGAGGCTAATTCCTGGCCTTGTACATCGCATGTACGGCGGAACTTGCGATCACAACCACCTCTCTATATAGACCATCTCTACAGTGAAAGGATGTCGTGTAGTCAAGCATTGTTATAAAAGAGATCATTGTAGACTTTTGCGAAAATACTACCACCCCTGTATTGAGACCACTTGAGGCTAGTATATTTTGTGGTCTTTATAGATAGGTTGTACTGCATATGTACATGCTTGTAGGAGGAGGAATGCACCAATGATCTTGTTCAGGTGCTAGTATTTGCTGTTATAAGTGCATACATCAATCAATCAATCAATCAATCAGTTTCAGAATCTTTGATCCGTCCCGGCCTTGGGATGTGCATAGTGATGGGAAGAATGTACCAATGACCTGTTGTGAAATGTGCTATTTTACAAAGTTAAACGCCGAAAATGTAAGTTTCTGTGAATATGTGCATATTTCAAAGTTATGAAGAACCACAGGAATTCTCATACGGGTGCGGCATTTTAGTGTGAAAATTTTCAAATAATTTACAGAATACGTTTAATGAAAAAATGTTACAAGCCGAAAAGTAGTGGAATAAAATTGGTGTCAGTACAATATAAAGATGTTAAGTGACTGGATACTTTGGATACTTTTATACTCCATGCAATGTCGCCTATAGTAGTATTCATGAAGAGGGTCAGAATATCAAAACCAGACAGTTTCTTATAGATTTAATTAATTTGAACACAATATGTTATAAATATAATGAAAAGAAAATTGATAAATTTTCTTTTTGCTCTTTTTAACACTAGATATCTGAGCATTTTCACTTCCCATAAATCGTTATCCTGCTGTAACTGTATAACCACTCTATATGCTTCAATATGAAGGATGTTGCGTATCTTCTGCTGCCACTCCATGCATCATGTGGCGAGTTATTCCTTCCATCCGTATTATCACTGAGTTACTCCTCCAATCTGAATGACACATCGTCGACTCACACATTTCATCAGCAGCAGATACCAAAGTCTTGTCAAAAATAAAATGACTTCTCAATTTCCTTGTACAGTAGAAACTTCTGGTTGAAACCACCCCTGCAAAGATACCATGTTTCACAGTCCCAAACCTGCATAAAAGACCACCTCTAGAACAAGACCACTTTTCATGGTCATGAGTCTTCAAAAAAATGCACCTTCATGAACATACGTCATACATAAGACCACTTCTGTAAAGAGACCATATCTATAATAAAGCCATTTCTCACTGTCCCAAACCTTCATATAGATTATCGCTGTCTCAGACATTCATAATTCCACACTCCCAAAACCTTTATAAAACGACCACCGCCATTTCCCGCAGTTCCAAATCTTGATAAGGAGACCACCTCTCTATAGACACCACCTGAAGGCACACCAGACCATGAGTGGTCTTGCTAGAGAGGTTCTACTGTAGCACATTCTTGTAGAAAGGCTAACGACTTGTCAATTTGGCCAATAATTGGAACCTGCAGATAAATGTGCTGCGTCTGGTGCTGATAGGAGGAGTTATTTTATGTGTCAGTCACGATGCTGAGGGATGGACCCAGAAAAACTTACAGACATGGAATAATCCCGATGATAACACCAGCGTAGTATACTGTTTATCTCGAGTATATTGTGAGGTATGGGAAAACTCAGATAAGAAATGAATTGAATGAAGACAGTCAGGATTGGATAATAACCAAAGATGTGCATTTGTCAATCAAGCCCTAATTCTGAGAAAACAGGATCTGCCAGTGGGGAAGATGTATACAGTAGAAACTCGTTATCTTGAGGCTGCTTTTCTCGCATGTTCTGTTATGCTGGGGTTAGTTTCATTTCCCTTTAATAAGCTCATTATGATACATGATGCACAGTAGTATTAAGTACTACTCCATGTCCATTCATTAATTTGTCATTGGCTGAGGATGTGTGTAAGACACGAAATATATTCAAATATGAAATAATGAATCATCGACTCAAATTCATCTCCGTATTATGATATCAGTTGGCTATCTTTTTAATATGTGACATCATATTCTAACATTTATGTTTTGATTGTGCATGTTTTTTTTCCTGAATAAATCTATAAAATCTTGAAGATTGTCTATTAGACTACAGCCTGGGCAATTTAAGCAGCGTGACGGATTATTGTTTTGAGCGGTTGACGCACTGTTTTTTACGCTGGTCGTCCTGTATTCTGGGAAATCTTCAGACCAGTGGCTCATCGTTACTCTGAGTTTGCTGCGATTTGCTGCTGACACGGGACCGACACACCGGACCCCGGCAGCGGATGGCGCCTCCAGGAATACCAGCACTGGGGGGGGCGTGCTTGAGATGGATCAGGGAGATGGATCGAAGTGATCAGGGGCAGCAAGTGGTTAGCAGTTACAGTAGAAATTCCAATTAAGACCATCTCTCTATTGCGACCACCTCTGTAATAAGACCACTTTTCACGGCCCAAAACCTTCATAAGACTACCAACACGAATCTCTGTATAGAGACCACCTCTCTATTGAGACCACCTAACTTTGGTCCCACAATTGGTCCTAATAGAGAAGTTCTACTGTATATGGCTATTGTTTTAATGGTATATTGTCAGTCTACGGGAATCTCTTTGGCACTCTCATTATTGCCAGTGTTACCATGTACTATCTGCCAGTGGGTGAAGTTGTCGAAAATGTTAGCTAGGAAAATCATTACATTTGTTCTTGCTTGGCTAAGTAATTGATGTTGCTGAACCTGGAATTTCCTCGTGTGCCGATTGTCCTCACGAATGTAATATTTCATGATAGAGACTTTGACCATTCACATGACAGTAGCAGCAGCAATGTAAGTTGCCATCTGAGAAACAGAACCATTCATAATTCAGTTAATTCCCATATAAGTCATGTAATCTCAACTCGCCAAAGTAATATTGCAAACACAAATAAAAATGATGGAAACTTGTATATTGATTATATTCTTTGGGCGCAAATTATCATAAGATTTACAGATGTAAAAGTTTCAAAGCATCGTGAAAATAATGAATACATTTGTTGATTTAAACATCTAACGACAAAGTAATTATGTGATTTGTTGATTTTGCGATATCTCAGGGCAAAAGCTTCTGCTGCCAAAGTCAGTGCATAACTATAATTATAGCTGAACCAAAACCTCAAACTTTGGACGTGAACGAACTTTTAAAGTAACAATACATTTCATATTTTATATCGGGAATGTACGCCTTCGTGAAGTTCATATATTATTAGCACATAGTTTAAATTAGTATAACAGTCCTATTTTTCACATATTATCTATAAAAGAGAAAAGAAAAATGTATCTTATTTTTACACCGAGCATCTGAACCAGGAAAGCGAGAACTCTTGAGGAATATGAGAAAAATCAACAAATTGTTGAATTATGTCATTTTACAGTTTAACCCCTTTAACTCGAACTTGAGGAAAGGAAATACAAAATTCGAGTTTCAACAATCTGGAGTCACAGTAAAACCTCTACAGTCCTATAACAGAATTATAGTTATAAGAATGCTTTATAAACCGACCCCAATGAACGTCGTACTCTCATAACTTTGAGTTATAAGACATATATAAACAGCCGTATTGCAGTTTATACTCCATCCTCGGATCATCAGCCTCAGTACACTACAGTTTAGTGCCACTGACAGATGAGTTTTCACGACCAGAATCCTGTGGTGACGATTTTATGGCCAGTACAAAGTTCGTCGTGACTTTCATCTCACCAAGTTTATTATCACTTGATAGAAACAATCATCTAGTGGCAGTTATCACACTCTTACCAGCTTGATTTACTGTGTCATATTGTTTGAGAGTGTAGGAATGTGTGTTCTGTGCAAACCTTATTTCGGGTCATTATTTGGTCCTGTATTAACAAGCACTCTGTGTTTTTCACATTTCACTGTTTATGACCAATAATCATAATGCACACTTAGTTTAATTGTCTTTTCTTACAAATTTGCATTGTGAATTTGGGGAAAACCCCACGATATTTATAGCCAACCAACGAGGCGTGACTGGTAGACGAGTACACTCGCATAATTAAGTAGTATCAGAGTGGCAGTAACAAAATTCATCAAAGTTAACAAACTTTTAAGATTAGCAATAAATTGCTAGTAAAAGTGGTGCAACATATTAATTAATGACAAGTGAGGTAAATTATTGTTCTATAGTTTTTAAATGCATTTATATGTTTAAATTGTGAATGTGTATTGATATTTTTTTCATTAATGGACTGGTTTTGTTTACTATGTCTCAAATTAAGCCATATTATTCAAAATAAGATAAACCTAGTGTCGGATATTATTGTAACTGTTGGTGATTACAATTGTTTAAACGTCTGTAAAAGCCGTATAATTTGTTCAAAGGCAGTGACAAATGCGTAAACAAATACACTTACAAACAAGACAGCTACATGTAGCTAGTCTTCTATAATGGAGATTCATCAAAATGTTTAGCCAGGATTGTCGGGTAGACTATTGTGGTGCGCTGAAAACTTGGGGGATTTTAAATCAAATATTAACTTGATGTGTGTTAATCATGTAATAATGAATGTATGTCATGGTTTGTCAGTCACCATATATGAATGCATGCCAGAATGTAGTGATTATTGCCCTTGTAAGCTCGGGCAATATTCACTTCATTCAGGCATGCCTTCGTACATGATAACCTCCAAAGTCCAAACCATGACATATTTCTTCATTATCTCCTTGTCGTCTCAATGCAGTTATGTTATTAGTTAACAGTTCGTATACGGCCTGCTCTAAGTGTGCATATAAACCCTTAGATTACACAGCTAAACATGAAGTGCTGTTGTAAGAACGCAGCCTGTCGATAAAGCACTTCAGCCAGACAAAACAGCGGGTTTTTCTTTCAGGTTAATGGCCCGATACAGGGATTTGCCGACACTTCATACGGCTATATGACAATGGGATCTTTGCACATAACTGCAGGCCAAGTGGGGATTAATGTCGGTAGGGAGTGAATGTCTTATGATTTGGGTTTTTACTGCATTGAGCTTGTAAAAGCAAAGAATTGTGAAGAGCGATGAACAACATAATGCAGTAGAACCTCTCTATTGAGACAGGATTTGACCCAACTGGTTTAAGTAGAGAGGTTGTCTCTTTATGCAGGTTTGGGACAGACAAAATGGTCCTACTATACTTATGATCTCAATATAGAAGTACAATGTAGTGTTTAATGAGAGATGTTCTCTTTCTGGAGGTTTGGGACCATAAAAAATTGTCTTACTACCCAGGTGGTCTCAGTATAGAGGTGTGATCTAATTGAGGGGTAGTCTATGGTGGTTTATAATGGTCTCTTTATGCAGGTTTGGGACATCAAGAAATGGTCTCACTATAGAGGTAGTCTCATTATAAAGGTGGTCGCTTTATAGAAGTCATCTCCATAAGAGGATTTACTGTAAGACCAAGCGAGCGTTTATCTACAAAGTGTTCTGTACTGGGTGGTTAATCGCATGAGGCGGACGCGGCTTTTAGGAAATGACGTTCGTCTCGCGTAACGAGATTTCTGTGACGTAAAAAGGCGACGTTTCCGGATAATCTCTTCATACAGTTTTGTTTTTTTTCTTTATCTGTTTCTAAGTATATCACAGTTTATCAACAGTGAACTGCGCACAATCTTCAGGACACAGCACAAAACTTCTTTTGGGTAGTGTCAATAGAGAAGTGGTCTCTATATGGAGTTTCCCAATTGCGATGTGGCCTCTATAGAGAGGTGGTTTCTTTATGGAAGTTCTCAATAGAGACACTGTCTCTGTAAGGAGGTTCACAATAGAGAGGTGGTTTCTGAATGGAGGTTTACAAGTGAAAGGTGGTCTCAATAGAAAATTGGTTTCTGTATAGAGGTGGTCCTTATACAGAGGTTATGTTATACTGTGTATTTGAGAGTGTATCCTCATAGGCAGGTGCGTGGGTGGTCAAAAGAGGTGGTCCTGCTAGGCAGGTGTGTGTATCTGTGTGTCGGTGGTCAATAGAGGTGGTCCTGATAGGCAGGTGTCTATCTCTGTGCTGTGATTGTCTAATGGCCGCTGTTTTCCAGCCTTTGATACCATATCTCTGTAACCAGAGTAATGTGGCCGTTAGAGAGACAAAATACACAGTAATCTCTCTACTGGAGCCAAAGTCAGCCAGTCGACCTTTTGCAGGCTCTCCATTATATATGCTGGAAGATAGAGTTGTTGAATAGATGGTTGTATTGTTTTAAGGGGATTTTTATGTCATGATTGGCAAAAAGAAGTAATATGTAAACATTAACATGTTATTAAACGAGTGGGGGTGAGGGATCACACCATATCTCATTGAGTGCATGTGGAGCATAATAATTACCCCTTTCTTTTTCTTATTTATCATTATAGGTCTTTAAACTTTCTAGTATATTATATCAATTTTTACTCTCTGCTTCTCAGCCAATCAGAATTGAGTATTTTCAGCAAACATGGGAGAATTCTTTTTATTATGTCTTTATGATAACAGACGTTCTATTCCAGGAACATAATATCCAAGTGAGAATAAATGACATTGTTAAATGATAGATGATAAATACTGCAGGTGTTAAAGCTTAGCCCTTCTACCTACACTCCGTGACTGCGCCGTATTTACACTGCGAGCAAACAGCCAAATACAAACAGTTTGCTGCCGGAATCTCGCCACTTAATGTGCACCACTTAGTGTGCGCAGATTTGCCCATTAAACACTATTTGTTCTACAGTAGAACCTCTCTATTCAGACCGCCTGGGGCTATGAGTGGTCTTACTACAGAGGTGGTGTGTTAAAGGAGGTTTGCATTGGTTTGGGACCGTCAAATATTGTTCTACTGTAGAGATGGTCTTTTAATAGAGGTGGTCTCATTTGGAAGTTCTGTTTTAACTGATTTCAATAGAGAAGTGGTCTGTTTATAGAGATTCATAGCAGTCTTTTTTATAGCTAGGTTTCAGTCAGCAAGAAATTATCTTATTATACAGGTGGTCTCTTTATAGAGATGGTCTCAATTGGAGGTTCTGTTGTATATATATGAACCATGATTTTTGCGGCAACTTAACAAGTGGTCCTCATGCAAAGTTGTTAGCAAAGCTCATGTTTACAACTGCTATAAACACATTAATATAGATGTGTTGACATTTGCCCATTAAACGTGGAGCTCGATTTGGTGTGGTGTGGTTGTTAGTATTCAGAACATATGAGGCAGCGGGGGAATTATGAGCTTTGGTTCACAACTTCCATTCTCTGATCATTATGTGAGTGTAAAACATTTACTACAGCAAAGGCACTAGCATAGGCACATTCAGGAGTTTCGCTATCGATCGCGTAAACAAAACTCATGAGATCCCTTATTAAGTGCGCCCCACCCCCCTTCGGAAAACCTGGATCTGCCATTGATGCAGTGTTGTTGAAAGTCAAGTGCACACCAGATGATTGGTAGTGTGTAAATTAGGAGCTTTGCTTCACGACTGGTGCCTCAATCACTGGTCGTTTCAATTTCCAGTAAAGTCATTGCCTTTAATGCAGTGATGTTGAAAGTGAGTAGCAGTGTACAAACCACAGAGTGTATTGAGCGCTCTCTGCTGGAATGTGGATCTGGTGTTGTTCTGTCCACAGATCCATGGCCGGAAGTTACTCCGTGTCCCTTATAACAGCATTGATTGTGTCCTTTTAAAACAGCCTCTTTCTGCTGCGTAAATATTGACATCAATGTGAGAATTTTCACCTGATTGTGAAGACTTTTGACAGGAACGGTTTGTGTGATCTACACTGAGGGCATTGAATGGTGGACGGGATCATAATGTTTTTTCTGATAAAATCAACAACGGAATCATAATGTTTTTAGTGATATTATCAAAGCACTTGTGGAAAAATGCGCCGGGATCACTTGTGGTTTGCACCTGTTGGTGAAAGGTGAAGCAGGTGCCACTTGAGAGTGCACACTGCTCCGTGGGAGGTGCGATTTCCAGGTGCGACAAGAGTCCATAGTGAATCTTGAGTGTCGTGAAGTGACTCCAGCTAGGGAAGAAAAACAATTTATTATATGTTCACAAAACGTAGGTGTTTGAGCATGTAGTGGTTATAGCAATGTGTGTTTTCTCAAATCTGTCAAAGTTAAAAATGGAGATATTTGTTCAAGAGATTGACTTTTGACAACAAATATATGAAATGAAAAATAGTGAATAGAATTTGATCTGTTAAATCTGCATTGTGAAGTTGTAGATTAAAAGTTGACCGTTAAATTTTATGACACTTCAACCTTAAATGTATTCCATCCCTTACAGATACCATAGCTGATTATGTCAAACACTGCCAGTTGCTTTAAATAGTTGAATTTGGTAAACAACAAACTGATGTGACGACCTCACCTTTGGTTGGGTGGGAAGAGGCATGATGTCTTATTGAGCATCAATAGAATCCCATGTGTTGGTTGAGTCACTCATTTGCTCACCCTCTTGACACACAACTTGAGCTGCTCATGAATCCTCCTAGTGACAAAGACGACACAAAATGAGCTCAAAAATGAGCTCAATTAATCTGCTTGCAGCCACTTTGATG
>CM032666.1:57480784-57500042 GCA_019095985.1 Streblospio benedicti | reverse complement strand
TACATACAAATTAGTCGTAGTTGTTTTTAAGCTTTCTATGTTATTTTGAAAATTTAAGCTCGGATAAGCATAGCTATTTCAAAATGTTAAGAAGTTAGATTGTTTTTGAAATATATAGTTTGTTTGAATAATATTGATGGAGGACAGTTTCCTAGAATTCTAGGTCATTAGCATAGAACATGTCTGTCGTATATGCAGCATTTTTTTTTAAACTTTACAGAAATATTTGTCTGCAGCAGATTGTTTTATTTAGTGCATTGTGTGTATTTTTCGTGTATTTTAATTTTTCTTTAATTGTATCTGGTTCATTAGAGAATGGTAAAGGTATCAATTTTATAATAGACATTCCAACCTTGTGCTCAAATATCATTTGTAAATATTTTAGAGCCTATGTTCCAGATAAACACAAATGTAAAGTCATATAATTTTTCGGAAACACAATATCATTTGAATAATCTATGTTTTATTGAAAACACATCACAAACTTTGATTAATCTATACATGCTGGATACATGAACCTCCACCAAAGAAAATATACATTATTTATGAAATAACAATTTATATATACATGCTGGTTATATACGTGTAAACCTCCACCAAACAAAATATATTGTTTATGCTTAAAAAATATATATTGTTTATGAAATATACATGCTGGATATATGAACCTCCACCAAAGAAAACATACAATGAAGGGGATATATACCTATTTTGAGATGTGAGAATAGTCCCTTGATTTTTATGAGAAATGACAATGGGGATCAATTTACTTTGAAGTGTCAAGAACTGAAAAATTTTAAAAATTGTGAAATGATTTAAAACTGCTCACAATCATTGCCTTGTTTGGACTACTGCTATAGTGAACTGATCTTCATCAACAGCAATGTTGTGTATCTCCTGTCCCTCTGGTATCCCGAGCTGCTGTGTGTCCAGCGTGGTGACCAACTGACCACTCCATGAAAACACAAACACACTGACCGGGCTCCTGACACCACATACAGGTGGCGCCGGTTACACGCGATGGCGTGGGAAGGACAGGCCGAAACTGTAGTTTGTGGGTGTGGAGGTGGCGGCCGTCATGGTCGTATATACACAGGCTGCTGCTGTCATAATCCACCACTGCTGTGCCCTGTGAGTCCGGGTGTCTGCAGATGGACGGGTTTCCCCCACAAGACCCCGGCTGGTGGTGTGAGCGTCTGTAGCAGCTGCTTCTGCTCCAGGTCGTAGATCTGGATGGTGTCATTCTTATCAAACGCCACCCAGTGGGTGCTCTCTGCACCAATGATGTCGCCGTAGTCTTCCTGGATGGTGGAGACCAACTCCAGCTGGGAGTTTAGTATGTAACTTGGACCTTTATTATAGGCCCTTAACAGTACATAGTTATTATTGAGGATGTATTTCTTGCAATTAAAGTCCAGTTTCCCAGGTAATGATTTTTGGTACAAATCAATAATCTTTTTACTTGTGAAAGTAATTTTTTTGATAATAGATTGACCATCAAAACACACAACAGCCTCATTAGTTGTCATTCCAACATTCCAATAACAAGCAGGCTGCATTGATAAGTCTGACAAAAGTCTAAATCCTGGCTGTTTTTGAGTTTGCTTCCTAACATTAAGACTGGCTTTTCAGTATTTTTGAGCTTTTTTATTGTATATGGAAAGCTATTCACATCAGGCAGCTTGAGTGTTGGTTCGGTGATGTGTCCTAAATCAACAGTAAAGTCATCAGTGATCTTCCCAACATCAACCGACCAGAACTTTGTAGGCCAAACAGTTGACTTTTTGAAACTGGTTACAGAACTCTGCAATTCATCAAGAGAACTTTGAGCTTGTTTCAAATCTCCATCAATTTTCTGCAAATCTATTTTTTCCAAGGACTGCTGCAATTCTTGTAGATCAATTTTGGACATGAATTGGAGAATCTGAGCATGTAATTGATCATACACCTTGGAGATAGTGGCAGTGGTGTTCTGGTACCATCTATCTGCCTCCTGATGTGCCTTGTCACGCTTGGACTTGGCCTCTTTCATCAGAGAATCTCTGGACAGGACAAGTTCTTCCAGCAGTTCTTCTGTCCTCTGCTTGCCTTCCATTTTCATGCTTGTCACCAGTTGAAGAGTGTCCTTGTGCTGTGTGCTGTATGTGGTGAGCACATCTCTCAACTTCCTTATCTTGTGTGTTTTGTGGGGACCTTCGGTAATAGACACCATGCAGTCAGTACACAGCGGATCTCTGCAGTCGTCGCAGTATAAGTTGCACTTTTCTCCTGGATGTAAACCACAAATGATTGAGTCTGGCTCTTCAGGGTTCTTATCTTTGAGAACAAACGTTGCTTCATCAACACCTTCATCTGTGTCAACTGCAGTAAATGGAGCCAGTTGATCCAAGAGATTAACCACCATGATGTTGGTGCTAAGATTTTGAACCCCGCCTCGAGGAACTGTGAACTCTGTTCTGCAGTTAGGACATGTGAGTTTGTTCTTCAGCTTGGACTCATAATACCTCTGCACACAGGCCAAACAGAAGGTGTGGGAGCAGTTCAGGAGTTTGGGCAGTCGGTCGGAATCATTGTATTTCTCCAAACACAATTCACAGCGAACTAAGTCTAATAGGTTCGAGCTCGGTACTGCTGCTGTTGCCATTTTGATTGATATTTATGCAGATCAGTTAATGATGAACACACTTTCTTAGTTATTCCAGAGAAGAACGTATAATTGAAATAAAAATCACTTTAAAAATGAAAGTGCATATTATTATGGTTTACTTCTGCGTGATATCCAATCTGGAGTTTGCAGAATAATATACAGATACAAATACTCGCTGACACTATTAATATTGCATTTATATCCAAATTTCTGTAATAGATTCATCAATTTGTTAAACACTGCATTCACTAGTCATATGGTTGAATCCTGATCCACGGAATACTGTATATGAAGTACTTTGCTGATAACAACAGGATCCGTGGGATCTGTGTGATCCGATGAAAAAAGTCGGTTAAGGCTTCACAATGTGCAAATACACGCTGAAGCTACAGACAGATTTTTAGATAGGTCATACAACAATGTTATGTATCCAGTGGCAGATTTGGACATGGGTGTTATTCACAGCTCTTGTCACCGATGGACCAAATGTGAAGATTGTGCATCAAAATAAATAAACTATCATTGAAAATGTAGAAAACATGAAACGACTTGATAGCAATCATGTAAATGTCATTCTGCACCACACTACTACTAGACTTGCTCATTTCTAGCCTATACTCTTATTCCACATTCTACTACAATCAATGTGCACTTGTTTTTCCCTCTTATACTGAGATTCACATTATACTAATGAGTTTTTCCCAAGTTATACTGCTATTTGGATCAGCACAGTAACATATCCGCCAGTAAAGGATCGGAAGGCTAAGGACTGTATATTCTGCCCGCTGCCCCCCCCCATTAGCCCACACATGCCATTAAAACTTACATCCGAAATAAAAAAGCATGTGCATATATGTCTATTGTTTCTATCAAAGCCTGTTCCAACCACCAAGACTCTGTACACACAAACATTCCTCCCCCACTACACTTCAATCATGTCATGATCCTGTGTTCAATCATGCCATTGTAAATACACATTGTACACAGAACAAACACGAACCGTCGGTCAGTGGGAAGTGGTCAGTTGTGCTGACCAGTGGGGATTAGATTAGTCAACCCAGACATTTCCAAACATCCCCTTTCTCCTGCTGTCACAGGCCGACTGATTTTTGTGTGATATCTGTGTACAAACGTCTGCTGATTTGTGTGATATCTGTGTACAAACGTCCACAGCCGTTTGTCGCTCAGTGAGTATTTACCGAGTTACTCAACTCAAATCACCCTCGTCTCACTCTCTGTCATCCCGTCGCTCGTGGCTGAGTCAGCAACAAACACTGCGGTAGGTTGAGGATGGCTACAAGGTCAATATATCACCCCGTTGATGAGTGACAGCTGACTGACCAGTCCATCAGGGAATGGATCCATGTTTGCGTAATGAGAGCGTTTAGATTGAGCCTTTAGACTGATCAGCAGATCTGTAGGGACACGTCTAGTTTTGTCACAGGGGTGAATTTGTGTTCTTGTACAGGTGAGTTGAATGATGCAGTTTTAATAGTGAATAGAACTGTTTTAGATCAATTGTTATTTTATTAAGGACTCATAAAACTATGCTAGGGCTCACCAACATTGAAGTCTCAAGTACTCGTCTTTATCAAAGCTAGTTACATCAATGACCACAAAAGCGTAGATTGTTCAATATCATTCTCAATGAAAATTTTTAGAACAAAAGTTGAAGATAGACTCAAAAGTAAAGTTATATAATATTTCTGAAACACAACATCGTTTGAATAATATATAATTTATTGATAAAAAATCACAATTAATCTGTACATGTTGGATACATGACCCTCCACCAAACAAAATATACAATGTTTATAAAAAGAAAACAATTAAGATATACATGCTTGATACATGCTTAAGATATACATGCTGATACATTAACCTCCACCAAACAAAATATACAATGTTTATAAAAGACAACAATTCAATAGTCCAGCTTATATAATAATCACAATTGATGTTTGTTTGCTTCTTATGTGTTTTTTTTTGTCATCCACAATATAAGTTGAATATACCGTATATGACCATCCACACACCCATGGCTTCTTGGCTGCGCTATTGTCATATTAGGGGTTTAGTGGGCTATTACATCAATGTTTATTTACATTGGAATTCCCAATAATATTTTTATGCTGTTGAAAATCCTATGGTTGGGCCTTTACATGTACATGGGGGCCGGCTTGGATTGTTGTTTACAGTACATACTCCATAATGTCCCTACACACACTGGAATGTTTTAAAACTGCTCACAATATTGCCTTGTTTCCACAGACCCACTGCTATAGTGAACTGATCTTCATCAACAGCAATGTTGTATATCAACTGTCCCTCTGGTATCCTGAGCTGCTGTGTGTCCAGCGTGGTGACCAACTGACCACTCCATGAAAACACAAATACACTGACCGGGTTCCATGACACCACATACAGGTGGCGCCGGTTACACGCGATGGCGTTGGAAGCACAAGGCTCAAACTGTAGTTTGTGGGTGTGGAGGTGGCGGCCGTCATGGTCGTATATACACAGGCTGCTGCTGTTATAATCCACCACTGCTGTGCCCTGTGAGTCCGGGTGTCTGCAGATGGACGGCCCCCAACCACATGACCCCGGCTGGTGGTGTGAGCGTCTGTAGCAGCTGCTTCTGCTCCAGGTCGTAGATCTGGATGGTGTCATTCTTCCAAAACGCCACCCAGTGGGTGCTCTCTGCACCAATGATGTTGCCGTAGTCTTCCTGGATGGTGGAGACCAACTCCAGCTGGGAGTTTAGTATGTAACTTGGACCTTTATCATAGTCCCTTAACAGTACATTGTTATTATTGAGGATGTATTTCATGCAATAAAAGTCCAGTTTCCCTGGTAATGGTGTTTGGTACAAATCAATAATCTTGTTACTTTTGAAAGCAATTTTTTTGATAATAGATTGACGTTCAAAACACACAACAGCCTCATTAGTTGTCATTCCAACATTCCAGTAACAAGCAGGCTGCATGGGTAAGTCTGAAAAAAGTCTAAATCCTGGCTGTTTGTTAGTTTGCTTCCTGACATTAGGCTTGGCTTCTTTAATAGTTCTGTTCATCTCTTTAACTGTATATGGAAAGTTATTCACATCAGGCAGCTTGAGTGCTGGTTCAGTGATGCACCCTAAATCAACTTTAAAATCATTAGTAATCTTCCCGACATCAACCGACCAGAACTTTGTAGGCCAAACAGTGGACTTTTTGAAACTTGTAACAGATCTCTGCAAATCATCAAGAGAACTTTGAGATTGTTTCAAATCTCTATCAATTTTCTGTAAATCTATTTTTTCCAAGGACTGCTGCAATTCTTGTAGATCAATTTTGGATATGAATTGGAGAATCTGAGCATGTAATTTATCATACACCTTGGAGATAGTGGCAGTGGTGTTCTGGTACCATCTATCTGCTTCCTGGTGTGCCTTGTCACACTTGGACTTGGCCTCTTTCATCAGAGAATCTCTTGACAAGACAAGTTCTTCTAGCAGTTCTTCTGTCCTCTGCTTGCCTTGCATTTTAATGCTTGTCACCAGTTGACAAGTATCCTTGTGCTGTGTGCTGTATGTGGTGAGCACATCTCTCAACTTCCTTATCTTGTGTGTTTTGTGGGGACCTTCAGTAATAGACACCATACAGTCAGCACACAGCGGATCTCTGCAGTCATCGCAGTATAAGTTGCACTTTTCTCCTGGATGTAAACCACAAATGATTGAGCCTGGCTCTTCAGGGTTCTTATCTTTGGGAACAAAAGTCGCTTCAACAACACCTTCATCTGTGTCAACTGCAGTAAATGGAGCCAGATGATCCAAGAGATTAACCACCATGATGTTGGTGCTAAGATTTTGAACACCACCCTCGAGGAACTGTGAACTCTTTTCTGCAGTTAGGACATGGGAGTTTGTTCTTCAGCTTGGACTCATAATATCTCTGCACACAGGCCAAACAGAAGGTGTGGGAGCAGTTCAGGAGTTTGGGCAGTCGGTCGGAATCATTGTATTTCTCCAAACACAATTCACAGCGAACTAAGTCTAAAAGGTTCGAGCTTGGTACTGCTGCTGTTGCCATGGTGATTGATATTTATGCAGATCAGAGAATGATGAACACACTTTCTTAGTTATTCCAGAGAAGAAATAATTGAAATAAAAATCACTTTAAAAAATGAAAGTGCATATTATTATGGTTTAAATCTGCTTGATATCCAATCTGAGTTTGCAGAATAATATACAGATACAAATACTCGCTGACACTATTAATATTTCATTTTATATCCAAATTTCTGTAATAGATTCATCAATTTGTTAAACACTGCATTCAGAGTCATATGGTTGAATCCTGATCCACGGTATACTGTATGTGAAGTACTTTGCTGATAACAACAGGATCCATGGGATCCAGTGCGATCCGATGAAAAAGTCGGTTAAAAGGCTTCAAAGTGTGCAAATACACGCTGAAGCTACAGACAGATTTTTAGATAGGTCATACAACAATGTTATGTATCCAGTGGCAGATTTGGACATGGGTGTTATTCACAGCTCTTGTCACCGATGGACCAAATGTGAAGATTGTGCATCAAAATAAATAAACTATCATTGAAAATGTAGAAAACATGAGACCTAAACAGATAGCAATCAAATAAATGTCATTCTGCAATGTCATTGACCACTACTAGAGTTTGCTCATTTCTAGCCTATACTTTTATTCCACATTGTACTACAATCAATGTGCAATTTTTTTCCCTCTTATACTGAGATTCACATTATGTTGTAATGATTTTTTTCAAGTTATACTGCTATTTGTACTGCATTGTAACATATCCGTAGTAAAGGATCTTTAAGGCTAAGGACTGTATATTCTGCCCGCTACATATGACCCCCATTAATTCACATGCCATTAAAAACTTCCTCCGAAATAAAAAGCAAATATATGTATATTGTCTTTGCCTGTTCCAACCACCAAGAATCTGTCAGTCAAAATGCAGCACAGCCCACTCCACTTCAATCATGTCATGATCCTGGTTAAACACACACGTGGCCTACATTACAAACACAGAACAAAAACAACCGGTCAGTTCTGGAAGTGGTCAGTTTTGCTGAAAAAAGGGAAAAAAATGCCGATTAGTTCAAACTCAGACATTTCCTTACGTCCCAGATGATATAAATGTGTGATTTGGTACAAACGTGCTGATTTGTGTGTATCAAGTTATTTAATACCACAACCGTTTGTCAAGTGAGTATTTAAAAGAAGTTTCTCAACTCAAATCACCCTTGTCTCACTCTCTGTCATCCCGTGCTTCATGAGTCAGCAACAAACACCGCATTAGGTTGAGGATGGCTACAAGGTCAATATATCACCCCGTTGATGAGTGACCTTTGACTGACCAGTCCATTTAGGAATGGATCCATGTTTTTACGTTCAAATTTAGACTGAGCCTTTAGAAGGATCAGCAGATCTGTAGGGACACGCCTAGTTTTGTAACAGGGGTGAATTTGTGTTCTTTGTACAGGTGAGTTGAATGCTGCAGTTTTAATAGTGAATAAAACTGTTTTAGATCAATTGTTATTTTATTGAGGACTCATAAAACTATGCTAGGGCTCACCAACATTAAAGTCTCAAAGTACAATTTTTATCAAAGTTAGTTACATCACTGACCACAAAAGCGTGATTGTTCAATATCATTCTCAATGGAAATTTTTAGAACAAAAGTTGAAGATAGACTCAAAAAAGTAAAGTTATATAATATTTCTGAAAACACATCGTTTGAATAATGTATGATTTATTGATAAAAATCACAACTAATCTGTACATGTTGGATACATGACCCTCCACCAAACAAAATGTACAATGTTTATAAAAGGCAACAATTAAGATATACATGCTCGATACATGAACCTCCACCAAACAAAATATACAATGTTTATAAAAAAAACAACAAATCAATAGTCCAGCTTATATAATAATCACAATTGATGTTTTTTTCGTCTTATGTGTTTTTGTCATCTACAAAATAACATAACATAACATAACATAACATAATTTATTTCAGAATATTAAAATTCCATACATTAAAAAGATGTGAAATATAAAAATAAATATATAAATATATGAAAATGGATAAATGTATTTAAATATGTTTACTAAGTAAAGATGTGAGTCTGCCATGCGACAGAATGACTAGAGTCAAATATAAAATGAACACTGGATACAATGTTCTGTACCAAGAGATTATCACATTTAAAAATACGATCACGAAAATTAACAAGTGATTTTCTGTACAAAGTTTTAAAAGGATTAATACCATTTTCAACATAAAAAGCAGATATGCTAGTACCACGTTGCAAACTAAATAATTTTCTACAAACATTTTTATAAGAAACACATGCTTTTTGAAAAAGATATATCGTAGTTGGTCCACAGTTGAATACAATAAGCAGTGCTTAAGAATGAACGAAAAAGACATATTTTGACATCATCTTGGCATTTTCTAAATTTGTTAATTATCATATTACCTCTAGTATACAATGCTTTTATGTGACGCATAATATCATTATTTTCTTTAAAATTACTTTCAGTATAACTCCTAAATATTTAATACTTGTTACAAGCTTTAGTGCTTCACCAGCTAAATACATAGTGGGTATCTTCAAGGACTTCAGACTTGGTGGTTTTAAAGCACATGTACTTAGATTTTTACTATTAAAAACAACTGTATTATCTAATGCAAACTCATTACATATCTGTAGAAGATCATACATTGCTGATGGAGAGGGGTGCTATAATACAAGTATCATCAGCATATATAAGATGGTTATACATGGTATCATTAAACATGCAACCTATTTTACTCTCATTTAGTTTTACACTCAAATCATCTATATACACATTAAAAAAATATTGGAGACATGATGCCTCCCTGCCTTACACCATTAGACACTGTAAACATGGTAGAATTTGAGTTTCCCCATCTAATACAAAATTGTTGATTACAGTACCAATACATTAAGAACTCAAAAACATATTAAAGGAACATTTCTATTAAACAGTTTTTTAAAAAATGACCAATGATTAACACAGTCAAATGCCTTAGATGCATCTTGAAAAACGTCACATATGACCGGACTTGTCTTTAACTACCCTAAATAAGTTGAATATACCGTATATGACCATCCACACACCCATGGCTTCTTGGCTGCGCTATTGTCATATTAGGGGTTGGGGGTGGGCTATTACATCAATGTTTATTTACATTGGAATTCCAAATAATTTTTTATGCTGTTGAAAATCCTATGGTTGGGCCTTTACATGTACATGGGGGCCGGCTTGGATTGTTGTTTACAGTACATACTCCATAATGTCCCTAAACACACTGGAATGTTTTAAAACTGCTCACAATAATATTGCCTTGTTTCCACAGACCCACCGCTATAGTGAACTGATCTTCATCAACAGCAATGTTGTGAATCACCTGTCCCTTTGGTATCCTGAGCTGCTGTGTGTCCAGCGTGGTGACCAACTGACCACTCCATGAAAACACAGATACACTGACCGGGTTCTGTGACACCACATACAGGTGGCGCCGGTTACACGCGATGGCGTTGACAGGACGAGGCCGAAACTGTAGTTTGTGTGTGTGGAGGCGGCGGCCGTCATGGTCGTATATACACAGGCTGCTGCTGTGATAATCCACCACTGCTGTGGCCTGTGAGTCCGGGTGTCTGCAGATGGACGGCCCCCACCACCTGATGACCCCGGCTGGTGGTGTGAGCGTCTGTAGCAGCTGCTTCTGCTCCAGGTCGTAGATCTGGATGGTGCCATTCTTCCAAAACGCCACCCAGTGGGTGCTCTCTGCACCAATGATGTCGCCGTAGTCTTCCTGGATGGTGGAGACCAACTCCAGCTGGGAGTTTAGTATGTAACTTGGACCTTTATTATAGACCCTTAACAGTACATAGTTATTATTGAGGATGTATTTCATGCAATCAATGTCCAGTTTCCCTGGTAATGGTGATTGGTACAAATCAATAATCTTGTTACTTTTGAAAGTAATTTTTTGATAATAGATTGACCTTTAAAACACACAACAGCCTCATTAGTTGTCATTCCAACTTTCCAGTTACAAGCAGGCTGCATTTGTAAGTCTGAAAAAGTCTAAATCCTGGCTGTTTTTGAGTTTGCTTCCTAACATTAAGACTGGCTTTTTCAGTATTTTGTTGCTTTTTTTAATTGTGTATGGAAAACTGTTTACATCTGGCAGCTTGAGTGTAGGTTCAGTGACGCATCCTAAATCAACTGTAAAATCATTAGTAATCTTGCCGAAATCAACTGACCAGAACTTTGTAGGCCAAACAGTGGACTTTTTGAAACTGGTTACAGAACTTTGCAATTCATCAAGAGAACTTTGAGCTTGTTTCAAATCTCCATCAATTTTTTGCAAATCTATTTTTTCCAAGGACTGCTGCAATTCTTGTAGATCAATTTTGGACATGAATTGGAGAATCTGAGCATGTAATTTATCATACACCTTGGAGATAGTGGCAGTGGTGTTCTGGTACCATCTATCTGCCTCCTGATGTGCCTTTTCACGCTTGGACTTGGCCTCTTTCATCAGAGAATCTCTGGACAGGACAAGTTCTTCTAGCAGTTCTTCTGACCTCTTCTTGCCTTCTATTTTCATGTTTGTCACCAGTTGAAGAGTGTCTTTGTGCTGTGTGCTGTATGTGGTGAGCACATCTCTCAACTTCCTTATCTTGTGTCTTTTGTGGGGACCTTCAGTAATAGACACCATGCAGTCAGTACACAGCGGATCTCTGCAGTCGTCACAGTATAAGTTGCACTTTTCTCCTGGATGCAAACCACAAATGGTTGACACCTGTTCTTCAGGGTTCTTAACTTTGGGAACAAAAGCTGCTTCAATTACACCTTCATCTGTGTCAACTGCAGTAAATGGAGCCAGTTGATCCAAGAGATTAATCAACACAATGTTGGTGCTAAGATTTTGAACACCTCCTCGAGGAACTGTGAACTCTTTTCTGCAATTGGGACATGTGAGTTTGTTCTTCAGCTTGGACTCATAATACCTCTGCACACAGGCCAAACAGAAGGTGTGGGAGCAGTTCAGTAGTTTGGGCAGTCGGTCGGAATCATTGTATTTCTCCAAACACAACTCACAACGAACTAAGTCTGAAAGGTTCAAGCTGGGTACTGCTGCTGTTGCCATTGTGATTGATGGCAATGCACATTAGTAGATTTTAGTAACAATTTCCACACTATTCCAGAGAAGGAATCAATAATGTAAATGAAAATATCTTGATACATAAAAGTGTAGATTATTATGGTTTACTTCCTGACACTATTAGCATCGCATTTATATCCAAATTGTAATATTCTCATCCCTTTGTTAAACAAAGCATTCAGAAGTCATATGATTCAATCCGAGGTATACTGTATGTGAAGTACTGTGCTGATAACAACTTGATCCGTGCGTCCGATGATAAGACGGTCAAAAGGACACAATGTCGAAATGAACATTGAAGCTGTCAAGAGATATGTAAATACGTAATACAACAATATTATGCATCCACTTGCCGATTTCTTCATTGGTGTTATTCACAGCTCTTGTAACTAAGGCACCAAATATGAAGATTGCGTCTCAAAATGAATTGAATCTATTATTGAAAATGTAGAAAATTGATCCAAACCGGCTCTCTGGAAATCACACTTAATTTAGCAAAATGTAAAAACTGACCGCAGTTGATGGTCATTACGTAGTTCTTTAAAGTTTTTTTAACATTGACTAAAATTGAAATGGTTTATTTCAAGAGATGTTGAAAGTATTGCATAGAATGTTGCAAATGGACCTTTTACTGACGTGTGAGATAATGTACTGATCCAAATAGAAGTATCGCACGGAATGGTAGTATAGGGCAACATAATCGTAATACAGGTCATTCTCAAATTCTAGTGCAGACTAACAGTGAAGGGTTAAAGTTCGTTATGAGAACTAAGCGTCCAGTAAACTAAAGGGTTAAAATCCGTTCTAAGGAGAGCTTTCCTCCTGACGGGGATTCCCTTGTGTGTTAGAGATGTGACTTGGACATCCCAGTTCAAAAATACGTGGAAGTTTGTATGCGGAGTATTCAGACGCATTTCTGCAGTTTAAGCATCGGAAGAATAAGAAAATGGAAAACTACGGAAATGTGAGGAGTATTCAGATGCATTTTTATCCGCACTATTGATTTGTGTCCACTGTGGTGTGAATGGTGTTATATTACAGAGGTGGCCGAGTTACACAGGTGTCTGACTACACAATGTGGTGGGGTTATAGTAGAGATCCTCTCACTCCGACTGGTCTCATTAAAAAGGTGGTCTCTATAGAGGTTTGTGATGGTCACTTTCAGTTTTACTTTAGTTATGGGTTTGGATTGCTCAGAATAAGTTTGTTGTATGTACATTATGGACTGAAAAGCTAGTAAATTATAATTTAAAAACCAAAAGGTGTTAGAGAACTTAATAAGAAATTGTACATGACACAGATTTTCATAGCAAACATCCAACTTTACAAACATAAAGCTACTGTTCAATATCGACAGAGCCTGGCTGTTAAAGTGTGTCTATAAAAAAACTGTACTGTGACAAACATAAAGCTGTGTGAAGAACCGACAAGTGGTCAAGAATCAACTTACCACAGAATCTGTGTGTCTAGAGCAAATATCGTGTTTGGTGACTTGTGGGGAAAGTAGAGGATTGATGGAGAAATTTCTTCAGTGCTAGTGGTTTGATTCTGCAGAAATGCTGTTTATGTGGTTCATCGTAAGATCTGTATAGTGCTGTGATGGTGATTATGGTAGAGAATTACAGGAGACTTTTTCATTATTTGTGAAGGAATGCTATAATGTTGATAAGTATAGATGAGACCAACATTGGAAAATGCTGTATTGGTACATAAAGTACCAACAATGGCAGGACAACTCATACGAGTGAGTCACAAGCTTCTTGAAATTTGGTCTAAATCTCATCTGAAACAAGCTTTAAATCCATCTTGGTCAGATATTATCATGTGTTTGCGCATTACAAACTGAGACACTACAAACATATCGCCACTTTGTCAAACCCACAAGTGCAAGATAAACAAGAATCAATGTCGGACCTCCAGTTAGGAAAACCTCCACATAGAGACCACCTGTACATAGAGACCACTTCGATAGTCTATTTCTCACAGTCCTAAGCCTTCATAACAAAAGAGACCAACAATAACTTCTATAAAGAGACCACCTCTTTACTGAGACCACTTGAGACCTGCCTATTGAGGGAGGTTCTACTGTATACATGGACTTGAATAGCGATGTCCCGGTCTCTGTACAGAGGACCACCTCTGTAATAGCAGCACCTTGTCAATGTTCAACTGTTACAGATGTGCAAAATAACCTTCATGGTGTAACCCTGCCCAAGTTGATCACCTGTGTATATCAGCCACTGTGATTCCCCAGCTGGTTGTATTACGGAGGAGGTCGCTGTATGGATCTGTGCATCCTGTTACAGAGGTCCCGGTGTGTGTCTGGATCTGTCTGGAGTTGGCTACATGGATCTATCGTGTGTATTTGGGGGGCATAATGAACAGGACGTGTCATTGTGCGAGTAACGATCCTCACGTCTCACCGATACACAACATACAGTACAACCTCTCTACTGAGACCACCAGAGGACTGGCCGCAAGTGGTCTCATTAGAGAGGTGGTCTCAATAGAGAGGTGGTCTCAATAGAGAGGTGGTGGTCTCTTTACAGAGGTCAAAAGTGGTGTCTGTGGAGGTTTGACATGGTGACATTGGTCTTATTATAAAGGTGGTCTGTTTATACAAGTGGTCATAATTTTAGGGTCCACTGTATAACCTATGCGGCACTGACATATTGAATAATTTGTGTTTCTCGCAGGAATCCTCAAGTAGGTCACAGATTATATACAGATTATGCGGATTATACACATAAGATTATGCAGGGATTATAAGACACGATTTATAACATACACACTGAGGGATTTGTTACTTTGTATTGTTTGGAATCTGGAGGAAGTTTGACCTTTGGTTGTATGGTCAATATTATTAAATTAACTGTGAACTTGGGTGGTATTTTTTGCCGAATAAACCCATATTAAATTTGTGTACATGTTGAATGAATTTGTGTCTCGACTAATTCAAAAAAGTTTCATCTATTTTCATGCCAAATATAAACCCATGAATAACTGATTTATTACTACAATATGTTGAATGTTTTTTGTGTCTCATGGAATTTGTTTTAAAAAATCATTACATATGCCTTGCTAAAGAAAAAATTTTTAATAAGAATTGTTTTTTTTTTTATTTGTGGGTATTGAATCATTCAAAACAAAGATAACCCATGTCGGGTTTTTTTTTATAACTGTTGGATGTTTTGTCCATTTATTGTTTGTTTTTGCTATGCCACATGAATGGAAAAAAGAAAAATATTTTGACCAATAATTCTTATGAAACATATATTCAACCTTGTTTATTTTGGCTCAAAAAGTTCTCAAAATTTACGTTTTTTCAGATATGTTTTTTTTGTGGCGAAAAAATTTAAAGGTGTCTCCTGTCCATATATATAATTCTCAAATGTTTTATTTTGTGGATAAAAATGATTCAAAAAATGGCTCAGATGAAAGGGCGTTTTTTTGTTCTCAAAAAACATGTCATGTTTGTTTAACGAAAAATTTTATTTGTTGTTTTTGTCCATTTCAGATGAAAGGGATATTGACGTTTTTTGCTGAACCACTACGACAGTTACAATGGAGAAAACGGAAAACTATTTGAACAACATGGCTCTTTTTTGTTCAATTCAGTTGTTTGGTGAGATGAAAGGACTGTATCTGCTGTGAAATGGAGAAAACGTAAAGTGAACAACGCAGCAACAGGGATTTGATGGACAGATTTATGGGGGGAATGTCAGATGGACAGTTTATTCTTCAGAAATGTTGTTTATTTTTAGTGTATTTACTTTGGTTTATAGTAAAGATATATAAAGAGATTCGATGGTGATTATGAGGAGAGTTGAGAGAATTAAGGGAGATTTTTCATTAATTGGAATGGAAATGCTATAATTTGAATACAAACAGATGAGACCAATATTGCAAAATACAGTACACTTTCAATCGGATACTGAAGTAGTGTAACACTGAATGGGCAATTCATAAAACACTATAAGTTGGATCTAGTATTGAAGTTAGCACAGAAGTTGATTTATTTGGATGCATGAACTAGTATTTCGTTGTGGCGTGCACAGAAAACTTCCTACTGGATACTGTATATAAAATATGGCAAGAAACGCAAAAAACGGATGTATGATTTTTGTTATCGATCAGTTCATTTTGAGGATATCTGCTGACATCAAATTACTACTTGCCAGTGGTGGAATCATATATCATATATTTTTATGTGGGTTGTGCATATACTGAAATGTGATAACGTGGATATAGATACACATTACATGTATACGCGGAAAGTGCATATGCTTCAATAGGATAAGTGGATATGAATATTGGATGAGAGTTAAGTCTACAAAATCTGACTGCAGATTTTACAAACATCATCACTGCTCTACGTCAGGCTTTGGTGAGTATTTCTTTAGTCTTTGACAGCGTATGTAACTTTCTTGTAGCAAAAACCATGGTGTTTCAAGAACAGGTCCTAAATGTTTATGTTCTGCGTTCATTGGTCCCACAGAGGGGTTATAAGGGCTTGGGAGATGGGAATTTAGCCTGAAATAAAGTGGGAGATGGAAGAGAGGCAACTTTATAACTGTTATTTATTTGGGACTCATAAAATTATGCTAGGGATCAACAAAATTTAAGTCTCGAGGACTCGTCTTTATCAAACATGAGTTACATCACTGACCACAAAGGCGTTGTCTTGAATAATTCAATATCATGCTTAATGAAAATATTTTAGAGCAAAAGTTTAACACAAATGTAAAGTCATATGATATATTACAAATACATTAGAGTTGAATAATCTATAATTTTTGGATAACACTTCACAAAATCTGATTAGTCTATTAACATGCTAGATACATGAACCTCCACCAAACAAAATATACAACGTTTATAAAAAAAAATCAGTAGTCCAAGTTGAATAAGCCTCCACCAAAGAAAGTAGGCCTATAGGGTTATAAAATACAACAATGTCTAAGTTGTATAATCATAATACATGTTTTCTCCAATGTCTAGTCCAAATTGTTTTTTTAGTCTTTTGTTGCAAATGTGTTTTTTCATCCACCCATGATGTGAAACTAAATATACCATATACAACCATCCAAATGCCCATGGGTTTTGTCATATATCAAACTGTTACATCATTGTTTATTGCTACATTTATGTTTTTCAAATATCAAATGTTCCAGATTTTGTGATGTTTACATGTCCAAAGTTTTGGTTAGGGTCTTTACATTGGGGAGGGTCCTTTGAACAGTTGTGATGCTGTATATACTCTATGATATCTGAGTCTACACACACTGGAATGTTTTAAAACTGCTATCAAAACCAGGACCTCCCACGGCTATAGTGAACTGATCTTCATCAACAGCAATGTTCCATATTTCCTGTCCCTTTGGTATCCTGAGCTGCTGTCTGTCCAGCGTGGTGACCAACTGACCACTCCATGAAAACACAAATACACTGACCGGGCGTTCTGACACCACATACAGGTGGCGCCGGTTACACGCGATGGCGCGAGGCTCAAACTGTAGTTTGTGGGTGTGGAGGCGGCGGCCGTCATGGTCGTATATACACAGGCTGCTGCCCCAATCCACCACTGCTGTGCCCTGTGAGTCCGGGTGTCTGCAGATGGACGGGTCCCACCCACCCGACCCCGGCTGGTGGTGTGAGCGTCTGTAGCAGCTGCTTCTGCTCCAGGTCGTAGATCTGGATGGTGCCATTCTTCTCAAACGCCACCCAGTGGGTGCTCTCTGCACCAATGATGTCGCCGTAGTCTTCCTGGATGGTGGAGACCAACTCCAGCTGGGAGTTTAGTATGTAACTTGGACCTTTATTATAGGCCCTTAACAGTACATAGTTATTATTGAGGATGTATTTCTTGCAATTAAAGTCCAGTTTCCCAGGTAATGATTTTTGGTACAAATCAATAATCTTGTTACTTGTGAAAGTAATTTTTTTGAAAATCGATTGACGTTCAAAACACACAACAGCCTCATTAGTTGTCATTCCAACATTCCAAGAACAACCAGGCTGCATGGGTAAGTCAGAAAGAAGTCTAAATCCTGGCTGTTGTTGAGTTTGCTTCCTAACATTAAGCTTGGCCTTTTCAGTATTTTTGAGCTTTTTAATTGTGTATGGAAAACTGTTTACATCTGGCAGCTTGAGTGTAGGTTCAGTGACGCATCCTAAATCAACTGTAAAATCATTAGTAATCTTCCCGACATCAACCGACCAGAACTTTGTAGGCCAAACAGTGGACTTTTTGAAACTGGTTACAGAACTCTGCAAATCATCAAGAGAACTTTGAGCTTGTTTCAAATCTCCATCAATTTTCTGCAAATCTATTTTTTCTAAGGACTGTTGCAATTCTTGTAGATCATTTTTGGATATGAATTGGAGAATCTGAGCATGTAATTTATCATACACCTTGGAGATAGTGGCAGTGGTGTTCTGGTACCATCTATCTGCCTCCTGATGTGCCTTGTTACGCTTGGACTTGGCCTCTTTCATCAGAGAATCTCTGGACAGGACAAGTTCTTCCAGCATTTCTTCTGTCCTACGCTTGCCTTCCATTTTCATGCTTGTCGCCAGTTGCAGAGTGTCTTTGTGCTGTGTGCTGTATGTGGTGAGCACATCTCTCAACTTCCTTATCTTGTGTGTTTTGTGGGGACCTACAGTAATAGACACCATACAGTCAGCACACAGAGGATCTCTACAGTCGTCGCAGAAAAAGTTGCACTTTGCTCCTGGATGTAAACCACAAATGGTTGACACTGATTCTTCAGGGTTCTTATCTTTGGGAACAAAAGTTGCTTCAATTACACCTTCATCTGTGTCAACAGTAGTAAAAGGAGCTAGTTGATCCAAGAGATTAATCACCATGATGTTGGTGCTAAGATTTTGAACACCACCTCGAGGAACTGTGAACTCTTTTCTGCAGTTAGGACATGGGAGTTTGTTCTTCAGCTTGGACTCATAATATCTCTGCACACAGGCCAAACAGAAGGTGTGGGAGCAGTTCAGGAGTTTGGGCAGTCGGTCAGAATCATTGTATTTCTCCAAACACAACTCACAGCGAACTAAGTCTGAAAGGTTCAAGCTGGGTACTGCTGCTGTTGCCATGGTGATTGATGGCTATGCAGATTAGTGAATTTTGGAAACACTTTCCACACTATTCCAGAGAAGGAATCAATAATGTAAATGAAATTTTCTTGAAAATTGAAAGTGCATATTATTATGTTTTACTTTCTGACACTATTAGCATCGCATTTATATCGAAATTGTAATATTCTCATCACTTTGTTAAACACAGCATTCAGAAGTCATATGATTCAAACCGAGGTATACTGTATGTGAAGTACTGTGCTGATAACAACATGATCC
>CM032666.1:57421600-57480684 GCA_019095985.1 Streblospio benedicti | reverse complement strand
CTGTTTAAGATATCGAAAAGTAGGTTGCACTGTATTTTGGAAGCATGCAAGATCTGTTTTGGACCTGGTAAGACTCAAGTTCATACACACTTTTATAATCACGTCTTTGTCTGTCGAATGATATGGTTTCATATAGAGATTTAGAAATCAGCCCTAATTCTACAAGAGCATTATCAATGTTTTGTAAACAAAAATAATGCTGCATTGGCAGAAAAGTAATCTTTGTCTTCTAAATTTAGCATGGAAATAGATGATGTCAAGGCTAGTTCAATCTGGATATAAGAGGCAGACGATTTGTGATTGATACATGTACTTGATGGATGTAGCTTTACGTAGAAGTAATAAAGATATATAAATGAAAGTGGAATTTAATTAATGTCAAGAAAACAGGCTATTCCTCATCTGAGCATTAATCAGACAGCTGCAGAGGGGGGTGGGTCGGTGGGGGCGGGGGGAGGGGGGGTAGCGTCTAACTCAAACTTAAGAACACCAAACTGCTGTAAAGATGGAAATATTACAAGGTATTATTCCTTTGCCAATTAGCATTACATGAGAATCAGTAGAGACACTGCGTTTCTATATTTGACCGTTTACGTGGAAACTGTAATCAGCATCTATATAGGGGATCAGGAATGTCATATACGGTATCATTGCTGCCTCTCATGGTGATGGCTCATTAACGGTCATCACAGTAAGTAGCGGTCAACAGCATGTGTGTGGTGATCCTCATGCAGCTACGAGTCTCGGGCATCTCTTGTGTGTGCTGTTATTTCTGTTCTCAAGAAAACTCTCGCTGCTTCCGTTTCCTGTTTATACGGTGAAAACAAATGTACATGTGTCGTTTTGATGTGAACAAATACGATGCAGATGTTATGCAGCCAATGCGTTGAGTTTTTAAACAAAGATAGGTGGTGATTTATTTTTTATTATGATACAGTAAACTTTTATTAGCAAGGTGTGGTCCAAATGTGTCCAGAATGTTGTACAATAATGTGCAGTGAATGTGTTTTAATTCACAACTAGCAAAATATACCTACTTCAAGTATAGAAAATTGAGTCAAAAAATTGAAAAATTGGTGCATTGCATGTGACAATATTTTCACCTCACTGGTGTGTTGTCACTTGACGATGGGGTGGGGGTACTTGAGAATAGGACACACGATTTGACCATTACTAGGAGCCAGGGTTAGCAGTTGGCTATGTGTGCGCTCTTTATACATGGATTTACAATGTGATATACACAGCATGCAACATGGGTTGAGATGATAACTGACCAAGTATCCAGGCTGGGGGTTACAGAGACAACGGTTCAGCCGTGTAACCATTGAACAGCCCACTGCTTGGGATGATGGTATCATTCTGGTCTCACAACCTTGGGGTCGTGAGTTCAAGTCCCGCCAGGGCCACGTGATATTGTCAAATGGAAGCTTAAGGTTGTAAAACCTTTGTCTTCAACAATGTCAAAACATTGGTAGTAACTTGATTGCTATATAGGATATAGAGAGAGAGAGAGTAGAATTAGATTGTAACATGTTCAGTGATGAGTTATTCGCCGTGGTATGTGATTTCGCCTGCTATTGCGACATTCAATGTCAACTCTGTGTCGTGGAATGTCCACTTTCCCATCTAACGCTGTGAGCACCAATAACACGTACAGTCACTTCCTGTTTGTGCCAATATCCACTTCCTGTTTGTGTGAGTGTTCAAGGACTATGACTTGCGGGAATTATTACATATAAATGCAACAGAACAGACTCAAACATGTGAAATGAGCAATTTGTGCAGGTGTATTAGGTTCTGGATGAGCCAGTTCTCAGTAAATCACAAGGTTGTCAGTAATTGCTGATTCGATTTGTAATGCTATATGTATATCGTGTGAGTATGTTCTTAATTATCTGTAATTGTCATAATTATATTACTCAATGTTATTACCTGCGTTTGTACCAAAAATAGCTCCAAACTTTGAAATTTAAATGTAATTTATGATCGATTTTGAAAACTGCAGGTTCGTTTTCAAAATTGAACAACATTTCTGTAATTGAATCCCTTCTAATTATTTCATTTGTTATTTTGATTTTGAACTTGAAAATACCTTGTGAATTTTTATTTTATCTTCTTAAAATAGCAGCTGAAATAGACCAAGATGATAGAACCTTTTGAATGTTGTTGTAGATAAATATTCTTATTTGTTAATATGGCAAAAATAAGATCTTATTCATTCTTAGAAAATGAGACTATACCTTTATTGTTGAAAAGACAATTGCCTTTTAATTTTGTCTCTTTTCAGCAAGTTTTGAGCATTTTCATTATTATTCAATCTAAATTCTAATTTGCAACTTAACATTTTACCAGAACCTTAATAGCAAGAGCCAATTTGTTTTCACAGATATCAAATTGAATAGACAGCGGTGGCATCAAATACCATATGCATACGGATTTTTAAACAATTTCCGCTCAATTTAACATTGTTAACGAAATACCATAAAGTAATAAAAGTGTGGTTATCATTGTGGGGAGAATGAACGTTTATTCCTGACTCTTTGATAAACAACAATAAAACTCACCAATACACGGTGATTAAAACATCGCCGTTTCTTTCCATTTATTCAAATATTGAGTTTCTATTATTTGTGCTCAATTTGACAAGAATGAAAACACCAAAAGTCGATATCAATAAAAAAAATCAATCTTTTGATTGATCTATTAGGATGAAAATATGAATTTACGAGTTAATCGTTTGGAATAGGCAGTTTTATTTTAACAAAATAGACACAAATGGGGATACTAGTATTTAAAGATTCATTTTTTAAAAAGCTGTTTTAGATAATACTTGTAGGTAATTATTTTTCCATTTTAGATTGTAACATCATAGTTATATTACAGCTTGACTAAATGGGTATAATGGCAAATTATTATTTGCAGAAACAGTCAACTTTTCAATTGTAAAACCCAACAATAAGAATAATATTGATATGTGAAGTGAAACAAAAGAAATAAGCAGGTACAAGTTTCTCTAGTGAAAATCTCAAGACAGAACAGTTGCAAAGATCGTATCTTGTGTCTGTGTTAATCAACATTGTGAACAGAACAGCAATATTCCCTACAGCATTCCCACCTGCATAATTAGCTCCTCTTATGGAAACTTTCAGACATGCAATTTTCAAAAACTTTCTTGATTTTTGTCAATCGTCAAAATGTAAATTCTAGTTCACAAAAATTTGTAATATGAGTATTAGGATAAAAGAAATATGATTTTATCATACAGCAATGATGTGTTTGTTCCTTCTTTATAAAATATTTTCCTGAAACGTTAAAGCTGTGGTTAATTGGCACATTGCCATGTCACAGACGAGTTTTTGATAAGTAAAATAATTTTTTGACCGACTTTAATATGTTTCTTCCTATGCACAGTAGAACGTGGTGAATGACATTTTAGCCTGTGGGGACCTGGGACTATGACAAAATTACGGCCAATAACAGAAGCCATACAACATCCCTGGGCTCATTATGTCAAATGTCGCCGTCACGCCTGAGTGGTGATGATGTCACGGCCAATAAACCGGTATTAGTGTCATACAGTGCAAACTCCCTACTCAGGTGGCCTCTTTGTGAAGGCGAGAGAAATGGCTGATGGTTGTTGTCATAATCATGTGATAATCCAGTTTTTAATATCTTAACGTGCAAACTTGTTATGAATGGTCTCATGTGGTCTCAATAGAGATGTGGTCTCTTATAGAGGTTCATAAGAGTCCCTTTGTGAAGGATTGGGAATGCGGGAAATGGTCTTATTATAGAGGTGGTCTTAATAGAGGTGGTTTTCTAGTCTTTATTTTGGCATGTGGTCTCTAATATGAAGGTGTACAATTGCAGATAATGGTCTTATTATAAAAGTGGTCTTTCTATGCAGTTTCACGACTGTCTCTTCGAGAAGACCTAGGACCATGAAAAGCGATCTTACTATAGAAGTTCTTTCAATTACTTAACAGAGAGATGGTCTGGTTGTGGAGTTTTACATTGGTCCTTTTGTAAAGATTTGGGACTCAGAGAAATGGTCTTTGTATACAGGTGGTGTTATTATGCAGGTGATCTCAATATAGATGTAGTCTAGATGTAGAGGTGGTGTTAATTAGATGTTCTGCTGTACAAATATCGCGGTGACAGTGTTAGTGTGGAACATGATGACAGATCACGCTCGTTATCGCTGGATAATGTATGAAATAACATTAGGTTATATACACAACACCGATATTAGCGCAGTTAGTATGATTAATTTATGTCAGATGTTATTGGTTAGATTGTCGTTTGTCGCTTTCATAAACATATAGTAAACCGAATTTGTAGTTTATTTATGAATGTATTCAATTTATTTTCATGTAAATTTGTCAGCATCCTTTTCAAACCTACAGGCGACAATTGGGAAAGGTTCAGTAATATTATGATTGTAAGTACTGGGAGGTTTCTGCTTTATAACTACATATCTTATTTTTATGAAACTTTCACAGAATTTGCCAAAGGCTTGGAGAACTATTGAGACAAACTTTTAGATGCAAAACTTTTGGAGATAAAATCTAGATTTTGTTTATGTTTATTAAAGCGTCAGTGTAAGTTTACCGTATCTGTCTTTTTTCCCCAATTCCAACTATTTACAGTCTAAATTCATCCTCATTGTAGAGAATAACCTGAGTACCAAGTCACCATGAATAAACAAAGTGTGATTTATTGAGCAAGATTTATCATTACATAATAAAATATGTGCCAAAAGACACCGGAAAACACAGGTGAGACTGAGTCATGTTTTTGCGAGAGAGTCATGTTACGAGATCACATGACGAGATCACATGACCTCGAGCCTCACGTCTCAGGCGTTAAGGTCTCACGACACAAAACGCTCACACTGTGAATCAATGACGTTTTATAGGAATAAGCCCTTATACAGATTGAACGGAAAATACAAAAAGATTGTTTTTCTAGTTTGTTCACAATATTTTTCAAGTTTCTGTTTAATGAAGTTGAATATTGTTTACTGAATTATTCGTTTGGGCTGAAGGAATTCTACTCATTTTGAAAATAGTCTGATTTCTAGTCCTCTCCTTTTCTAGTTTAGATCTAGTATAGTTCTAGTCAACTTCTAGTCTTCCATGTTTCTTCTGTTTGATATTCAAAATCCTTGAACTAAACTTGATATTCAAAAAGTTTTAAAAAGTACAAAAAATGAACCTGTTTTTTCATGTTTCGACCTTCATTGTCCCCATCAGAAACAAAGTAAAATCAGACATCGTTCACATGAACATCGTTGATAGGACTATAAGTCCGAGCGTAGGCATCTGACAATGAAGAGTTGCTCCAGACAGTGATTTTATGGTCGTTTCTCAACGTCGTGTTGAGACAAAGCGAGAAGCAATATAGCCATCGTCGGGGACGCAGGTTGCTAAGCAGTGTTTAATTACGAGCTTACATGGTAAAATCATGGAGTTTATAGTCTACTTTCTCCAACGTTCCATCATTCAGATCCGTATTGCCTCACCTACGGTCTTCTCAACTCCCAGGCGGGAATGCCTTTAATTTGCAGGATTTAGTTCTAGTTGTATAACATAAAGTATTTTATGAACAACTATATATAAATTGCTTGCCATAACAGTGGGAGTAGAATTAAGTATTTTAATGATGTATTGAGGGTACATAGGTTGCTGAGCACATTTTAGTTACAAGCTCAGAAGGTAAATTCATGCAGTTATATAGATCTTAAGGTGTAGAGCAAGTGCCAAAGTATGGGCACATCCTTTGTAGGATTGTGTATTACGTATATCTCCAAGGTAACGCACACGTTTGATGCTAAATCAAGCTGTAGTAGGAAGTAATAACAAACAGGAGAAGAATTAAACATTTGTTTAGTGAATGTAACGCTTGTAAATATGATGTGTCCATAACTTGAGCACCTGCTCTACTGCAAAAAGGAAAACTGTTGTAATATTTTATAACCATTTAGTGAGCAAACGTTTATCATTTAAAACGACAGACAGTTGTATTTCATGTCAATATTCTCTTGCTTTCTTAGTAATAAATCAGTAATAAGTTATTTATAAAATGGATATTGACTTGTTGATCGTATGTTCAGTCAAATTTATGAACAGATGCTGCAAAAGAATCAGAGCTCGAATGTTCTTTTCCATACAGCGCAGACAGTTACAAATGACCCATTTAATTCTGTCAATATCGCAGTAACAATCATATTAGGAAAGAATAAGATTGACAATTTTAAAACCTCATTTTGAAGTATTATTCATTGCGTGTGAAAGGTCCAGTTTAATCCCATCAAGGGGCCTTTACAAGGCGATATGTCAGTCTTTTGTTACATTATGCTTCGTTTGTTGCATGTCCACCAATGTACAAATGGGGACAGTGTGATAAGGAGAGACAAGACGCTGTTACGACTTTCTCAGGACAAGGCGTGTGAAATGACGCAATTTGTACTGGTTATCTGATGGTTGGAGTTTGACATGCTATTTGGCCAGCAATTTTCCCAAATGCGGGTTCAAGGGGAGGACAAATTGTCAGTTTCACGACTTTATCATTCACAAGCCTTTAAGTTTATATGCTCATATTATTACCCGTGCGGTAATCATGATGTTGTTATTGAGCTCAAAGTCACAGAACATTTCCACTGAACTTAAGAAAAAAACATATAGTCGATTTTTGGATGTCAAAGATTGATGATCACATCAATAACTAATGTCATAATGTTGCTTCTCAGGCTGGCTCATGAAAGAAACAAAACAAAGCAAAAACGTATACAAAAAAGACATTGATATCAGTCAAATTATAGCGGTAAATATGGTCACTGAAGTGGCCATTTTCATCATGATCACAGCATTAAACATCATTGGAAACGTCCCAGAAATAGTTTGGCAGCATTCATGGCATTCTCATTCTCATAATTGCCCAATTAAAATACCTCAGTTTCTTGGTCACAAAGTTTTTCAAGTAAAACATTTAATAGCATTATTGGAAACCTCCCACAAATGTTTTTGTGTAGCATGATATGTTATATTTGTATAATGTCCGTAAACGTTTAAAGATAAAGTTTCTGGACAATTGCAAAGCTTTTCAACTGATATGAATGGTCCGAATGGATTACATTACTTGTGTATTACAGACCATAAATATCATTTAATTGCATGCCTGATCATTCCATAGAGGCTAAATTTCATAATGACTGTAAACCCACTCGTTTGATATCTTTTAAAGCATACTGTTGATTTGCATAATATTCGTTAAACACATATTGGAAATAAACTGACTGGGTTTTAAGTATTGGCATTAGAGGATTCCTTCTCCAAGCCTACAGGGCTATATCACATAGCCTCTGCCGGGACTTGAACCTTGGACCACTACAACTGTGGCACCTATTCAACAAGCACTTAAGGCAGGTGCATCAGACCACTCTGCCATTCTGACGCTACTAAAAACTGAGTGTTTTAATGACCCTGTCTGTAGATGTAAACATTGTTCAAGTCCTGACAGAGGCCATGTGATATAGCCCTGTAATATCAATGTCAACATTCAATGTGTGTACAGAGGCTATGCAATAAGCTATCAGCACCGTTCACATTCCCGTGTTCACATTGCTGCGTCCCACTGTCACTTGCCTGCCATAAATTCTGCCACTCCAATAATCAGTGTTTTGCATAATTCACACAATTCGTGGTGGCCATTTAAAGCCAACGCAGCGACGTTTTTAGACTAGTCCATTTTGGCAGCTTCGGGGCCCCTTAAATAGTGTGGACCGTATTTGGCTATCAGCATTCGGAGGTCGTAACTTGTAAGCCAGTAAGCGATTGTTGGAAAAAAGAATAGCAAGTATAAAATCTTCTGCTTTGTGAACCGGATAAAAAGAAAGCTTCTTCAAGTGAAATATTCAATAGTGGTTTTGTGTTTTTGTTTTAGCTGTGTTATTCATAGGATTTTGAATTTAGAATTTTAAACTTTTTTTCAATATTTTATGCAATAGAATTGATATAATAGAGCTGAAATGAAACCAAAACGCAATTTAAAGAGAGTGCTGCATCAGGATGGGATTTGAATATCAAGTGAAATAACATGTTCTGTATTTAAATTTTGTGAAGCTCAAATGTTGTAGATTTTGGATATTTAGTAGATTATTCGCATTTCAACTGAAAGTTATATTTGCTGCATTATTCATCCATTTGGATTTTATAAAAGCATTTTTGGTGAATTTGATGAAAGAGATTTAAGTTGCCTTCAATGTGAATTACACAGATATTTAGAAACAATAAAGTGATAATGGTGCATTTGGATTTTTAAAAAGAGCATATTCAGTGAATATTATTGGAAGTGATTCTCTAAAATAAACCTGGATATTTCACACAGACATTTAGACAGACAACAACACAATAATGATGCATTTGATTTTTAAAATAGAATCTTAATGGAAGAGATTCCCTAAAATAGATGTAAATGTCGAAGTTTATAGTCTCAAATCCAGGGACTGTACTATAAACTGGGATATTTCACACAGACTTTTAGCCAGACAATCACACAATCTGTTGTAATTTTCCCCGGACACAAAGACAGTAAATCCGGCGTGGAATGAGCTGAGTAGCAGATGGTGCGCTGTAGACTGTGGTGAGCGCTCACTCGGTGCTGGCTCAGTGAGCGACAGTCGCTGGCAGGAGCGTGGTCGGTCGGCTGTGACTCGCCATACTTGGATACACGGGATTGTTAACATGAGCTTAGTGCAAATAGCACATGTGTGTATAATTTTGGTGGATCTTGATGATAAAGTTTAATTTTTAATCGTGTTTTTTTTTTCTTGTGGATGGAGGAGTGTGGTGAAACACTTTTTGGTTTTTTGTGAGTTAGGACTTATTTGGATACATTTGAATGGATTTTAAAAAATGTATTTGGATAGAATGAGTTGATTTGTCATTTCGTTGATAGGAAATCTTTTATTTGGTGATTCTGGAAAGTAGAGGAATTACTGATATTTAGATTTTTGGGCAGTGTTTCATTCTTAACAAGTTTATGCATCAGGATAGGAAGTAAATCATGTTTAGTAAATTTTGATAGAAGAAATCTTTTACAGGCAAAGATATGTAATTTCATATGGATGTCTTATTTATTGAAGCCAAGTTACTTTGAGGATAGTTTTCACTGAGTATAATAATTCTGGCAGTTAATTCTGGAATCTGATACAGGCATTAAGGATTGTGTCTTCTCATACAAGGATAATTAACATGTGTCATGTAATATGAACATTAAAATTGAAAAGATAATAATACAACAATTTGTGGATATAAATAAGTAGATTCATTGTTGGATATCAATTAACGGATAACAGAAATAAAAGGTTGTACATTTATAGACATAATTTAGCAATTTAAGGACTTAACATTTTTCTTAATTATACCGCTTGTAACAATTTAGATGTCGATAATTGGTCTTAAACTTTTGATTTACTAAAATAGTCTGCTCTAGACTGGTGCAAGGGATGGGGTATTCATAGAATCACATACATGCTCCCATTGGCTTTTTATAGGAAATATTATCGGAAAAGGTCTATTGAAGTCAAATAATTTACATTTTGTTGCTCAATAAAAAAGTAAAATTTCTTTACAAAACAAAGTCCAGTTTGGGGTGTTATATTTGCCGACCATGCTGTTACATGGTACATATTAAACCACCACAAGGCCTCAAGGGAGGTTTTGGTCTCTTTATTAAGGTTCCATCACAGCGAAAAAGATACCATTGAGTCATGTAACAGTAAATACCTGAGCCCATGTTTTAATGATGATGTGTTCTAGTGGATGGGCTCACGTCATCTCATGTTGCATCCCTCACACATCATAAACGGCTACATTCATCTGTGTTGAGCTCACAGAATTTAATTGAAGAGCTGAAGGTTTATTGCTTAAATTGATACAATGCTCACGTGATTGCCATGTAAATGAATACCTGTGTATTGGAAAATCATGCATGCCACTAACAGGTATTGTTTGAGAGATTAGAAGTGATGACATTTAAACATCTGCTGCACACTTGATGTACTTGTCACGTTCATTGATTTCAATTGATTCTATTAGCAGCATAGTTTTGAAACAGTCTATATTGGCAGCTATTTAATGATGAAAGTCGTCCAGGGTTTGAGTCTTACCCTTAGAGAGACTACTGTAAAACTACAATATTTCTTGGCTATTAAATTTTGTGATTTTCATCTATAAATCATTTTGTGACTATTCAATTTTGCGATTTTGGTTCATCCTGGGCCTAATTTACATAGGCTGTTAATGTTTGCTGATTATTTAAGTTTGCGTTTTTGCAAATACCCACGAAATTCGCAAATTAAATCACGTGCAAACATTTCTAGTTTTACAGTATGTGATATCACCAGATAGACTTGAAGAAAGAATCCTTTATGTCAATACTTGCTCCCAAGTTGATTAATGACAATATGCATGTAAAATTGAGTCGTTGGACTAATTATGCAGGCATCATGACGTGCTCTGCCCAAGGGATATTGTCATTTTTAAGACTATGACCGTATACGTGGGGATTGTAACAGCAGGACAGTTTTTAAGGTTGATCAGAACATCTAATAAAAAACTATAATCCTTGCTGGTCATCATGAACTTTTGTATCCTGTCGATATATAGAGTAACCAGATAGCTGCTGTTGAATGGCAAAAATTGGCACCCATCTTGAACTTCAAGAAAAATATCTTTGAATGATCCTTTCTTGAAGAACAGTTGATCATAATTGTTTAATATTTATTTATAATTTCCCGTGCCAACTTCATTTTCGCAAGCCCTGCTTAAACGAAAGTGTTAACTGAAAATGTTATTATGATGAAACGCGATACATCAAAATAGTGGCTTAAGTTGATATTAAGCTGGGAATAATAAGATGAAATGTGAAACAATACACTGCATGGAATGATATGAACTGCATTAAAATAATAGTCATATGATATGAGTTATTTGATTGGAAAATGCCAACTTGTGGTAAATGTCAAACATTGACACCCATATTGAATTTCAAGATGGTGGGCGAGTATAGAAACAATAGTCAAATATTTATGTCTAATTCATCACATCGCTTAGTTTGATGAATTTCTGTTTTCTTATTGCAGATTTTGGATATAAACCAAAGTAGGAATGGATACTCATCAGAACACAGTGTGCATCAAACCCTCGGATAGTGTCTTGTGTACGTAGAACTGGATACTAAACACAACAGTCTGATTACCAACGGATATTACTGGATATAACTTTTGTGGGGGTAAGTCTCAAATTTTCGTCTAGTATTTCACATATTGTAAAACTACAATTGGTCAATTAATAGTTTTTGTTCATTGATTCTTGATCTTCTTTACAATTTCAACGCAATAAGTCAATATTTCTCATGTCCTTGGGACTCTTTAGGAAATTATATTTTCAATTTCATGTAGACAGTTTGAATTGCATTAACTAACTACATGTATAATAGCCTTATGTAAGTATTTATAGATCTCATCTTATTACATATCTACAAGAGCTATAGGAAGTCACAAATCGTTTTACTCTTCAGCTCTACAAGTAACATCTGATCACTGGGATAAGTGTTGGTTTTAATTAAAAACCACATGAATGTATAAAATATTGCCAACCTTCTATGATATTTCTGGACTCATGTATAGACATTATTATTCTTTTTTTTTCTTTTCTTTACTTTATGGGTGGATATGTATTATGAACATTTACATGGCCACTGTGTAGACTTATATCATATGAGCAAAATGGTTCAAAACCTTAATATAGTGTTATCAAAAAACTCTCATAACCCAATGTCCAGTATTTTCCCTATAAACTGGTAACAACACAGCTTTCAACTACAGTATGGAAAAGATGAGAGTGATTTCTTTAAAAAAACGTAGGCCGAAATGAATATACTGACTATAAGAATCAGAGTACTTATTGGTAACTCCCCAGCATGCTGGCTTGTTGTAGCCGTGACTCCTGCTGTGCTGGTCAAAAGCCGCATTGTGTGCAGCTAAACACCACATGTGGTCACTTTTGTCCAGTTGGTCAGTGTGTGGTCAGTAACGTCACACATACGTGGTCAGCTGCTCAGTATTATGACCAGTTATTGTGTCAGGTGTAATAATAAAGAGTGGTCTTGTTGGTACAGAATTATACATATCATATGATATCTGACGTTGGTGGAACATGTAAGCATCTGGAGAACTGTTATGGTGGAATAACATTATCAAAGGGAGCACTTGATAAGAAAAAATCATGTTACAAACTCACGGGTTTTGTCTATTTATACAGTCAATGTCAAGTAAAAGCCCACCCACTAAATTAACAAACGTTCTTTATATCTCGGAGTTGTTGACCTGAACTGACCCCCTCACTGACCACACCCTCGTAATGGGGATTTATTCTAATGACACGGGATTATATTTTGACCAGTGACATGTTATGCCAGTCTCGTTTTTCTAACAGTTTGTTTCATAACAATATTATAGAAATGTGGCTGTAGATTGGAGAGGATTCCAAGTCAGTCGAAATTTTTTAAGTTTTATTGATGGCTAGAAAAGGATCATAAAAAACAAAACTATATTAGTCTTTACATTTCATGTGACACACTGAGACTATAAAAGAACCTCCTATTAGCTACTTCTATAAAGTGACCAACTCTATAATGAGACCACTACTAAACCAAACCCTCATAAACAGACCAGGAACCTCCATATAGAGACCACCTCTCTATTGAAACCACTTGAGGCCAAAGAGTTAATAGATCTAATGTCCTTAATTCGTTCTGTATAAGATTCTTGAAATGTATACTTAATTCGTTCTAGTCTAAATAAAACCCAAATATAAACCACTTCCTATATATAAGGAAAACATGAGGATTTCTAAGTAACAGTGAAGTAATTCCTTAATATGGATTGAAATGCTTTGAACTTTGATACCTCTAGATTTGACGTATACCCAAGCATAGAGAGTTTTACACGTAGGTGAACCTCTATCATCTACATAATCAAACCTTACACAATGGCTAAACCACAAAAAAACCTCACCTGGAGGGTGCACTGCTGGGCAGATACTGTACAACTTCTGTATTAAGACCACATGGGGGCTTGCTTCAAGTCATCTCAATAGAGAGGTGGTCTCTTTATGAAGATTCCTTGTCGTCTCTTTATAGAGGTTTGGGATCATGATATATGGTCTTACTGTAGAGGTGGTCTCAATAGAGAGGTGGTCTCTTTAGGGAGATTCATTGTGGTTTCTTTATTGAAGCTTGGGGTCATGAAAAGTGATCTCATTATAGATGTGGCCTCTTTATGGAGATGGTCTTTTTATAGAGATGGTCTTTTTATAGAGGTCTCTTTGTAGATGTGGTCTCATTATAGAGGTAGTCTATTCATAGCGATGGTCTATATCAGAAGTTCTTTAACCATTAGCTTTTCCACCCCACTGATCCCAACTTTATTTTACTCTGACATTTCAGTGGTCTCTAACATAGAGGTGGTCCCATTAAGAAGAGGATCTCATTATAGGGGTGGTCTATTCATAGCGGTAGTCTAAATTGGACCTGCTTCCACCCTTAGCTTCCCCGGGTTTGTTTCCGCGACGTTTCACGCGAATCAGCGGCCGTGTTGCCCCCTGCTGCGGTATCATCGCTCCGTCTGAAGCATTAGTCGTGGTTTGTCGATTTATCAGGCTGCGGTTTTGAGATTGCGCAACTTCACCGAACCTCCACAATGAGTCTGGGGTAAAAAGTCTACAGTGCAACCTTCAACTTAGACCAACTCTATTAAAACAACCACTTCTTTGATAAGAATACCTTTTGGAGTCTGAACCATCGTAAAGAAATTGGTTTGAACCTCTCTAAAGATACCACTTCTATATTGACATCACCTACATAATAAGACTGTTTTTCTTGGTCCCAAACCTTAATAAAGAGACCACCTTTATATAGAAACACCACCTGTGTAATAAGACGGTCATTATATAGGGTTAGTTCAGCGAGCGGCCTTAATAAAGAGGTCCTGTGGTAGCAGCTGTTGGTAAAAAGAACAATGGTTTTTGTAAACTGGCGCGACGTGGAGAGATTTTGATTGAATTTGTGGAATAATGGAAGGAACATACAGCGGTGAAAGGTCTCTCAGTGGGAACTCACACCTGATGTAACAGTGGAACAGTGGTAATTTGTAATTACATGGCGTTTTGTGGGTAAGAAATGACTTTGAGAAATAGAAAAGGTAGTGTAAAAACAAATGTATTATGTTACCTTGGCTAGAAATTAATTAATGTTAAATGAGCCATTTCTTGACATTGTGTAAAACGTGTTGGAAATATGATAATGGGAATAATGTATGGTATAGTGTGGACATATGAAAAGTAATAACTTCTGATTGAATTATGTTTTGGGGGTAAAATTGAATTTGAGAAGAAAAATACAACAAATATTTTGTTGCTTTTGTTAGAAATTGATTAAAGTCAAATGAAGCATTTATTGGAAGATTGTGTCAAAATCAAAAGCAGCATGAAACTTTATTCGTGTGAAATCAGTCACGATTTTACTGAATAACGAAAAATTCCTAAGATTTCAATAAAAGAATTCCTATAAATGACACAGCTTTTACTAGAACTGGTTAACAATGTGAACAAATGATTAGATTGAAAGATTAAACCTGTTGAAAAGTGTATGAAAGTTCAAGAGATTTGTAGACCATTACAATCGCCTCGGATATCCGGATAGTAAACTCTGTGTATTTTATCAACAATAAGGTTATATTAGTGTTTTTCTGAATTGATTAATTGTGACTAATGTTGTCTATCGAATATAATCTATACCGACCATTTTGGACATACACAAAAAATACAAAATTTGAATAACGGTCATTAATAGAGCAGATGTTATGATGTGATTCTGTTGTTCGGCTGGCACCTTCTGTAAGACATTACAGTACAACCTCATAAAACTACCACATTCACGGTTCCACGCTCAAGATGTTATTTCAATTAGAATGTACATCATTTCTCTTGAACATTTATCACTGTGCTTCAACTGTCTTGTGGTGTTGAACAAATCTTTTCATATTGGGGGTCGTAAAATGTTGCTGGGAACATAATAGCACCCGTTGTGAGCATTTTTAGTAGGAATGGAATAAATAAACTGTAATTTTCAGTGTTATATACTGAGCAGACCTATGCCATGTGAACTGTTAGATGGATTGTATAACTATTGTTGATACTAGAATACTAGTAACATTCTTAACTACCATGTTGTATTTTGGTCCACAAAATTTGCATACTCTATTTCGTCTGTCAGAACAACATTGTTGCTTGAACGCAGGGTGTTAGAAAGAATACACTGTCTTCTTTATCCTGCCATATCTATACCATTCTACTTGAATATAAATATGGCTGTTTCCACAATTCAGGAGTTGTACTGTATTCCCCAGATGGGACAAACTATTGTCTCTATGACTCTTCTGCACAATAACTTGCTATGCAGCATGCAAAGAATGGTTTGTGAGAACTTTTACCTTTAATGGACTTCCTCTTTATAAAGTGCGCCGGTTTATAAAAGGAACACCCCAGTCTATTGTGTCAATGATAGCAATAATCGTTGCGCGAGAAAAACGGTTACAAAGAACCATTGTCTTTAAATGCACCTTTATAAACTGCACTATTTGTACGTGTATTTAGGTAGAAATGCTGTGAAGACATAATGTCCCTCTGTGAGGGGTGGAGCCTCAACGTGTCACCTCAATGTGTCGCTACCTCTCCATCAAGACCACCCTAGCCTTTCTCAAGGCTATGATATTTCATATTTAGTTATTCATATTTAGTTTCCTTCATATTAAAACGCCCATACAGAATACAACTCCTTTGCCTATGTGCAAAAGCATAGCGAAGACTGACAGGCCGGAGTTAAGATATCATATCACAGGCTGACATAATCCGGCAAAGGCCCTGAATAACAACTCCAGAGGCTCAGACATTTAGACACAAATTATCAAAAATTTCAATAATCTTTGAAAATGATATTGTGGGCCTTGACATGGACTATAGACCCCGACAGCAGACATCTCTAAATAGAGGTGGATGCTTTATGTATGTAGAGTGATGGAACTGTGAAAATGTTCGTATTGTGTAAGTGGTCACTATAGAGGTGGTCTCAATAGGTCAGTTGTGCTGTAGCTGACTGTCAGGCTGACTGTCCATCTGTCCTGATGACGTCACCGCCTCCCCAATGTTCATCACGCAATGTTAATTACATTGATGAACACATTGGACATGAAAACATGCAATACAGTAGAACCTCTCTATTAGAACGATTCAGTTGTGACAAGTGGTCTCAATAGAGGGGTGTCTTTTCATGGAGGTTTGTGATGAACTATTTATGCAAGCGGGTGTCTGCAACAAATGGTCTTGTTATAGAGGTGGTTTCTCTAGAGGTGGTCCACTTGGAGGTTCCGCTGGTAACATGAACAATGAGAACTTTCCACCTGCCATAAAATCCTCTCAACAGATGATTGTGTCTGTAGTAGGAAATACAGAAGAGACTTGGGGACTTGATCTGAACCTATTTGTTCAGACCACCCAGGGAAGAGCCAAAACAAGTGGTCTCTGTAGAGGTGGTATCTTTGTGGACATGTCCTTATGATAGAGGTGGTTTCTATAAATGGAAGTCCACAGTTGGCAGGTCCACTGTACTGTGTGAGCTGTAAGTTGCGCTGTATCGTCCATCTGCTAATTGATTCTGTGCAGCTTCATGCTGTGGATGATGCAACTGTCAGACACAATGTGGATGATTGGCAGCTTATTTCACATCAATAACTGACCGGTCAGTAATGGTTGGAAGTTCTTATAATTCGAGGGCCTTGCACCAACATGGATTGAAGGGAGAGAGCGGTTGTTGAGCTTCTGTGGGTGTTGGACTAGTGTTGTGGGTTCGATTCCTGGTCGGGTCTGGTGATGGGTGCACCTCCATGGTATATAGACACACAAAACCAAACAAAGGCTAGGTGGTCACATCAGTTTGTTCTGTTCACCCAACCAAAGGTTAGAGGTGGTTACATTAATTAATATGATCTGTTTACAAAAAAGTGTCCCTATTACTGAGGTGTCCCTGTCTGTCAAGCCTATTTTATAGTATTTTTAGTAAAATAGCAAACGGAAGTTTGGAAGAGACTACCTATTAGTGATGCTGGTGGGGTCTGGGGGATTATATAGCCTTGATGACAATGCATTCACCATTTTGTTCCTAAATCACCAGTCAAAATACTTTACTTTCATTGTCTTTCACCAATCGCGAGGAATTGTAATTGAATAGGTTTCATCACACACTTAAATACAGACAGGTCAAAATTCACAATAAAGATTTAGGGCAAATCACCAATCACATTTTGGCCACATTAGCCCCTTAGTGATGTGTCCCAATCAGTGAGTTGTCCGTATTTTAATGTTTTACTGTAAACGAACAACATACGACTGATTTTGGCAGAAGCACAAAAAGGCCTGGTTATTGACAGGTGACAAATGACAGACAATGTGGCGAGTTTTACTGTGCTATAGATAACACGAGACACTGCGTTTACGGTAATGGGGCGAAAACAAACTTTGGAGTGTTCTTTTGTGGTGGTAAGGGATATATGTGGGTTATTATGATAAAAATCATGAAGTTACTGAATTTAGATGTAGGATGATGTGTGATTTCCCAAATTAGATGATATCGCGGTGAACTATTAGTGAGATACGTGAACAAACACTGAATTATCTGGTTGAAGAAACTCACTTTGAAGCACAAACTGGAGGTTGCTGCGGTTTGGGTGCAATTCTCGGTTGTGGAAACGACAGATGATGTTAAAATGGTCGCTTTGAGAGTTGATGCTTCATATGGAAGGCTCTAGTACATGGCTTTAACTATTACATAAATACGGCCCACCCGTGAACCCAGGGCTAGCTGGTTACAAAAGTTCATGAGCAATTTTCATTTGCTGCTAGGACCACTTCATCAGTAATGTTGCTTTACGTTATTAATCACTGTGAAAACTCAAAGTTTGAGATCGCTGATAATTGTTTCTCTTTTATTTTGACTTCAGCGTTTTTTTCTCCATTAGCTGAAAGTTTTAGCTCGTATTGTGCACATGTAAAATTCGTTTGATGCCGAAAGGTAGAATCTGTCAATTTCTGTGGCAGTTTATTGTTCGACTGTGTTTATATGCAGATCACCCGTTTCTATGGCAACAGGACGACAGATACTTGAGGCCTTTTCTGTCAGTGTGCATCAGGGTTCGGGGATACAGTAGAACCTGTTTAACTCGAATCTATACATATATATGTTTCCCAGTGCTTGCAGATACATTTTCAACCATCTCTCTCTCTCACTTCTTTCTACCAAGCATATTTCTACCACAATAGACATAGCTGAAGACATAGCTTCCATTTAACTATATCAAGTGGCCCTGATGGGACTCAACCTCACTACCCCAAGGTTGTAAGACTCGAATGATACTATCATCCCAATAAAATGCTGTGTTGTTCAGAATTTTGAGTTATCAGTACGAATGTAAACACTCACGAATCACCAGCCAAACAGAGGCATGACTGAAGGAACCTTCCATAAACGATGATTCTGTGAAGATGTAACCATCAACTTACTGGAAGTCAGCTGAGCCTCATAATAGGAAAAGGCGACATTTGTGTAGATTTGCTCCTAGCACTGTCCACATATTCAGCCAGTGTCACTGCACTAGTGTGTGTTGAACCATCGTCGGTTGCAAGGATTTATTATTCACTCTGCCTTTACAAGTCATATCAACCTGTGGGTTTCAGCTACACAGCGTGCCAAGTGTTCAAAATCATGTTGTTTTTATTGATCTCATTGCCTCTGAACATTTTGGCAGTGTGGCTTCTGATTGGTTGGATTTTTTACGAATATTAGGGACTTTAAATCACGGCTGTATATGTTCATGATGATGGTGTTGACCGTTCACCAAGAATCAGTGGAGAAATTATAAATGCTTACCAGGGGCTACCTGTCAACACATCTATACAATGAGAGACAGTCTAATGACCGGTACTTACACTTTACTGTTATCCGGCTGGAGGTCTATAGTTAAGGAATCTATTTGTAAAATCACCATCCAAGCTATATTTCATGAGATTGTTAAGAAAAAACCCATTTTTTACAGATGGTCAAAGCTTGCCAGTTTTTTTTTTACAGGGGGACTTTTAAACAGATAAAGTAATGCCAAGTTTTTCACATTTCTATAGGTAAAAACATTCTTGTCCTCACATAAACTTTGTTATAGAACATTTTAGCACGACTGTTTTTGGCAAGACACTAATTGTTGGAAATATAAGTACAGGCTCTAACATGCGCAGAGAGACATTATAAATGTTCTGACGCCTCCACCGCTTGAACTAATCACTCATTAGCACAAACATTAAAAGGTGAAAATTGTAAGTTGAATGTTCGCTCTTCAGGAGGCTTCAGCCTGAGGCATCGGTCAGTGTGTGGTCACTTACAATATTGTTGTGTTCTACAGCACTTCATAGTTTCTCATCATTTGTGATTTCCTTTATTGAATGCATGTTAGAAGGAACGTACAGAACATCATAGACCATTAGACATTCTCAACACTTCACAGGTTCAAATCCTTAACTGCAAACGAATGTTTTACAGTCAGTAACCATCATTGTATTCACAAGCTGCTAGATGAAGGATTTCGCTGTGTAAGAGTCTGTAAGATTGATGTACATTACGATGAAAGCGGAGAGGCGACTAAATGTTATAATCACGTCTTCCACGATAACACTGTCATAATATAGAGTGATTGGTAACGTGAGACGCAGATACAGAGGATTATTGGTGGATTATCCCGGGATTATTGGTGGGTGCTGGGATGTGGCACCGTCTAGAGGTGATTATAAGTTAGTGGCTTGTAACAATGTTCGGGAGCAGCTAGTAGTAAGCAGCGGAGTTCAACCATGAATTTAGCTTTGGAGAATGTGGTTACAAATGTTTCATAAAGAATTGTCAATGACATATTGAATGTCTAGTAGGAAGTTTGTAATAAATGCAAGCATTATGATGAAACTTCTGAAATCTTTGATTATAAAGTGCTTATAATCATATTCACAAATGTTGCGTTCTATCGAAGATTTCTGTTCTCCAGTCTGGTGTTTGATGCTTGAGGAATAAAGGAATGCCTCATTTTTTAACGAAGGTTGTGGATTTAAGGTCTCAGTGCTGATGGGTGTTGAGCAAACTCACCCCTATCACCTAGTACACCGCTACATGGTACCTACGCATGCACTAGCGACAGATGAGTAAAGGTTAATTGTAAACAATGAGCGTAATTCCGCTACTTGTTACAACATGCTGTATACTCCTCAGGGAGTGCAGCAGGATAAACTCCAATGGGCATGTGGAATGTCAACTATAAACCTCACGTTCTAAATATGATTTAAATTTTACTCACCAGTAGAAACATGTGCACATGCGTTTCACAACCTGTCAGGTTGTAGATTGATAGACTGATTTTGTGAAAATCCATTTTAACTTACTGTGTTACTCTGAATATTTTCATACATTTTTCAATGTCCATCGTCTGAGACTTCCGTCTGTCACCAGATGGCAGCACGTGACAGTCAGTGTTTGTTGTAGGGTCGGGGGCACGCTGGGGTCTTGGTCTGTCTTTGGTCTCAGCCGGTTTCTTTACTGTCACGTGCTGCCGCCTGGTGACAGAAAGAAGTCTCAGATGGTGCACATGGAAAATGTCGGAAAATAATAAGAGTAACACATTAAATTAAAATGGATTTTCACAACATTTGTCTATTAATCTTAATTAATCTAAATCAAAAAGAAGTCCAAAAATCTATTTACAAATCTGTCAGGTTTCTTCAGTTTGGTCCAATGTAACTGAAATCATAAGCCCACTCATACCTATTGAAGTTGTTGCTATGTGCACATATTTCTACTAGTGGAGTAAAAATTAGATCATATTTTGAATAGTATGCTTTCAACTGAATGAATGTTTTCCATAGAGTATAAACCTGATACGTTTCCAGTCGCATGTCAAACGCCGATCCCCGTCGGCTCGCGATGTAAAACACGAGTCTGTCTGTGCTGATAAGGCTTCTGCATGTCAACCTCAATCGCTTCACTCGGTGATGTGTTTGAAACAAGTGAAGGACGACTAGAAATCATCATTTATTTGGCGACCGGTATCAAGCTGGTCTTCAATATAAAATAAAGTGAGTTTGAAACTCCAATGCTTATCATCGTTTCACTGGAAGTTTTGTTTTTTGTTATACTCAAAAGTAGTTCACTGCGACATGCTTCTGTGGCTGAGCAGATAGGGAGTTGGCTTGTGACCAGAAGGTCGTGGATTCAGTTCCCGGTCTGGTCTGGTGGTCCGTGTTGAGCAAACTCATTCCTAAATAGGTTACACGCTGCTCCTTGGTATCTACAAGTCTTTTGTGGGCGAGTGGGTAAGGAGTTGAACTTGTGACCAGAAGGTCATGGGTTCGAATCCCATTTGAGTCTGATGGTGGGTGTTGAGCAAACTCATCCTGAACATTGCTCCTTGGCACTTACATGTTAATTAAGTACATGTCATTGGGTTAAAAAAGTGAGGTGTGTGCACTACAGATGAAAGTATTAAAGAAATGATCATTTGATGATCAATAAGTGTGCCAATGACCTGGTGTAAAATGTGAAGTCTTGTTCTCACAACCATAAACCCCCACGTTCACATGTACATTATACAGAAAGAACAACATTCCAGAAATTTTTCCCACTCTAAACAATTGGTTTGCAGAAATTTGACTTACGCGACTTTGATGATGAGATAATAAGAAACAGAAACAGTCGTATTTTTGCTGTGTCCGTCTTTAGTTACTTACAGACGCTATAATCACGGAGAATTCACGTTGTTTACGACTTTCTCGCCTCATCACAACAGTTCACATTGACAAGATTAAGGGGGATTAACAAATCTGAGCTTATAATCCAGTGGATAATCCTGTTATTATCGTTTGTGGAAAAATCATGTTATTTCTTTGTCCAAAACGTTTTTTGATATTGTTGCATTTGTTTTTAAATTGTTTTTCTTTTCTTTGTGGGTAATATGTTGTGACTTATTTATAATGTAAATTTTTTGTTTAGTTCTATTATTGTTTTATCTCTATCAATTTAACATTCTTTTCTTGCAACTCAACTGCTATTGAAGTTTCCAAACTAGTCTGATCAAAGTTTTTGAAAAGAAAAATTATTAAGCTCCAAATAGTACTAATAAGTTTGTACGTGGTGTCGAAGCGAATATGAAAATTCATGAGCATTATTCTCTAAGCACAACACTATTTTAACCATTGGAATAGAAAATTTAAAGCAATTCATTTTTCAATTCTCTCTCTCACATCTTTCTATTGAGATAGACATAATGATAGTCAAATGGATTGTAAAACCCATCTTAAGCTATGTCTATCATGGTAGAAATATGCTCGGTAGGAATATCTCTTTGTTGTACTATGTATAACAAATACCTATGTGTAAAACAAAGATGGGAAAGAGAGAATATTGAAAATAAATTTCACAAGCATTTTGAATTCACACATATAGTTAGAAGAAAACTGTTGCTAAACTAAGAATCCACATCTTGCTGTGTATTGAGCTATGGACCGCCAATTATTGATGTGTGTGAAATATTGATGGCGTTATTAGCAAAGTGGCCGAAGGTGGCAGGTACATGAAGCTGGTGACTCAATAACACTAATGATGTAGTGAGCACAGAAAACGGAGCGTTACACCAACCTATGGGGAATAAATGACTGCATGGTTGAGAGGTTGTACTTTATCCGAGAATCCATTTGTCTTCAGCTGTCATAACTTGAATCAGTGAATAGCTCCGAGAACTGATAGTCTTAATTTTCAAACCGAACCTCTATACAGAGACCACCTCTATACAGAGACCACCTCTATCCAGAGACCACCTCTATACAGAGACCACCTCTATACAGAGACCACCTCTATACAGAGACCACCTCTATACAGAGACCACCTCTATACAGAGACCACCTCTATACAGAGACCACCTCTATAAAGAGACCACCTCTATACAGAGACCACCTCTATACAGAGACCACCTCTATACAGAGAACACCTCAATGCAAAGACCACTTTGGTGGTGTTCATACAGGGGTTCTTCTGTATTAAAGAAGCTCGGCCACACACGATGATACATTCATGGCATTAATAATGATTGTGCATCGTTTCTGTATCAGAAAGTGATCATTTTCTGCCTGCAGAGACCGATACGGCGGCCTTCAGGGGCCGGGTCTTGCACTTTATGGAATGGATCGGGATGCTGGCATTAGCTGGGGGCGGGGAAGGGTGTTATAAGGATGGGGGTATGTGGAGGAAAGACTGAAAACTAGAGCAAAAGGACAAGTGTTAGGATAAAAGGCAAAAAAGCTAAAAAAGGGAAACATGTGAGGAAATGGGCAAAAAATGAGGTATGTGGGTTCTGTGACCTCCTATGACCCCCCATGACATCCCTCATGACCCTCTGACCTTGCCTCGTATAGATTTAGGACTAATCCATTGAGCCTCAGATGGCGGGTTTGTTTATCAGTCAATTAATCGCGGGCGATCTCGAGAGAAGTCCTGCTGTAAAACTGCCAATAAAGACAACCTCTATAACAAGACCACAAACCTCCATACAGAGACCACCTCTGTGTCGTGGATGGCCTCAATAGAGACGTTGTACTGTATTTGAGAGGCCGGGGCCCATCTTATGATATATTCCATGGCATTGATAGGATGTGGTTCGTTTGTTGGCCACTGGGGGCGCCACATGACGACTTGCTCCGAATGACAACCGAGGAATATTACGTGAAACGGGTCGTCGTGCAGTGGAAGGATGAGTGAGGACGAAACCGATAGGAAGGGATTTTTTGTTGGGTTATGATTTTCCTATGTTGTTTGTAACTTTAAAGACGATGAAACTTATAGATTTCTATGATCTTATCAAAAGATACATCTTTGAAAGGATCTAAAATTTTATCTGAATTGATTGTATTTATTTTTGATAATTTCTAATAGATTTCAATTAATGTAGTAAATAAACTCCTAGTTTAGTTATACTTTGTCCCCCAAACTGCTACCAGAGATCGTGGCTAGTCTTAAACACCTTGTACATGTATACAATAGTTTTTATGTTTTATCAAAACCAACACCACTCAATCCCGTAATCAAATATCTGAAGAGCAAGACATAACTTCAACAGAAATTTGTACGTTAGAGACATGATCAAAGAGGATTGTGACTTCCTATAGCTCTGTTGTCCATGTCCTGTTTTGCCATCAGCCAAATCAATTTTGAACATGTACAAGATTGTCTTTTGTCTCTTCCACACCATGTCCTGGCCATTGTCTCTTCCAGTGGCCAGCATGAGCTAGCACCATGTCTTGTTTTACACCAGGCCATTGTCTCTTCCAGTGGCCAGCATGAGCTAGCACCATGTCCTGTTTTACACCAGGCCATTGTCTCTTCCAGTGGCCAGCATGAGCTAGCACCATGTCCTGTTTTACACCAGGCCATTGTCTCTTCCAACTGCCACCATGAGCTAGCACCATGTCTCGTTTTACACCAGACCATTGTCTCTTCCAGTGGCCAGCATGAGCTAGCACCATGTCCTGTTTTACACCAGGCCATTGTCTCTTCCAGCCACCAGCATGAGCTAGCACCATGTCTTGTTTTACACCAGGCCATTGTCTCTTCCAGCCACCAGCATGAGCTAGCACCATGTCTTGTTTTACACCAGGCCATTGTCTCTTCCAGCCACCAGCATGAGCTAGCACCATGTCTTGTTTTACACCAGGCCATTGTCTCTTCCAGCCACCAGCATGAGCTAGCACCATGTCCTGTTTTACACCAGGCCATTGTCTCTTCCAGCCACCAGCATGAGCTAGCACCATGTCTCGTTTTACACCAGGCCATTGTTTTCCAGCCACCAGCATGAGCTAGCACACACCAGGCCATTGTCTCTTCCAGCCACCAGCATGAGCTTTTACACCAGGCCATTGTCTCTTCCAGCCACACCATGTCTCCGCACCAGGCCATTGTCTGTTTCCACTGCTGCTGAGTTTACACCATTGTCATTGGCTGCCTCCCACAAAGTCCAGCACCATCATCATCCATGAAAACCAGAACGTAAAAGTGACTTTATTATTCATTTCATCCTTTTTAGACTAACTCTTTACTTATGGATATCAAAATAATTTATTGTTTTTTTCTAAAAGCTAATAGCACATGCAAGTAGTGACAGAAAAGTATAAACAAACATCAAATATAGAAACTTTGCTTTGCATCATCCATGAGAAACCGGAATGTTGGTGATTAAAGACAGTCTTTGAAATAATGCGAATTCTGTTAAGTTATATCTTTCCCTGACTTAGTGTCACAATTCTGAATTACATATCTTTAGACTCACAGAAGGGTTCTTAATTCCAATGATTACAAGGATACATGTTTAAATATACATGTCGAAGGTTTGCAACTGTTAACTTTTCCTACCCCATGTGGTCTCCACATTTTATGTGTTTAGCATCAAACATCAAACTCACTCCCGAGAGAAAACACAAACTCTGGTAGATGTATATTGGTCCCATGAGTACATTATGGACAAGTTTAATTCCCCCGCTGGACTGGGAGCGTTGCCCCGACGACGCTCTTTGACCTTGAGGGTGTAATTGAGTGATATAGTGGGCACGCCAGCTGTCTTGGAGACGAAATTACGCCATTTATAAACATGGCGCCCAGAATGAGGCTAAAATGTATGGACGAGACCGACACAACGTGGGGGAATGGCAACAGAGGTTAGTTATAGTCAGCTAATCAATATGTCAGTCAATCAGTTAGTCAGGCAGGCAGACAGGAGAGCAGGCAGGCAGGCAGGCAGGCAGGCAGGCAGGCAGGCAGGCAGACAGGCAGGCAGGCATGCAGGCAGGCAGGCAGGCAGTTAGTCAGCCAGTTAGTTAGTCAGTGAGGGTACATAGAAAGTTACTGAGTTTGTTAGCAAGTCAGCTAGTATGCTGGCTAGCAGCTAGCTAGCTAGTTAGTTCAGTTGTAGCTAAAAGTACGAACCACTAGTCGACTTTATGAGCAGACGATACCCAGTCAGCCGTATTACCCAGCATAATAGGCACGTATATTCTGACAATTCCCCTGCTTGTCTGTGGCCGTGAAATATGCATAATACACAGTATCACGTCCCGCGGCGTCAAAGACGGATTAGCAGGTGGTATTAGTGGTCCACAGATAGGGCATAATGATGTGGGTCAGTGCGACCTTGTCTGTGATCCAGACTCATGGATCTCTCACCGATACTCCACTTCTGACGCTGTCCATGTTAGTGCATGTGGTGCCCAATGATAGCAGATGATGGGACAGTCCGTAATGTGGGTCAGTGCGACCTTGTCTGTGATCCGGACTCCTGGATCTGTGTGGATCCCTCCATGGATCAGCCTGTACTCAACCCTTTGGTAAATTTAAGCTTATTGTAGGCTGCAATAGTTGGCATCCTAGGGTCTGGATCGGGTGGGGAAAACAAGCTACTCATCAGCAGGACGAGTAACGCTCAACAATATAATGTACGTATTTTCATGAAAAGTTCACTCAACAGACTAAAATGTAGGATTTGACCACGAGATTGGAGTGTCAATCGTAAAATTGAGCATTATAATGTTTGATTTACCGAACGAAGTGAGGTTTAATCAGACCTCAGCATGCTCAATTTACGATTGACACGACAATTGAGTGGTCCAATACCATTCTATAATGAAGAAAATCCTCATTAAACGAGTGTCTGTAAATCGTATTAGCATGCCTATTGACCAATCGAAGTAGAGTATTGGCGATGATTGATGCACAGAGTGATAGAATGACAAATTTTTACTGGTCAATACAAGCTAATCGGTCAGTGAGGAAAGAGTTAAGTCTATCACCCGTGGACCCCCATATTATACATGGAGATGAGAGTCACTACAGCAGATCCTCTGTATTACCATGTCACTATTGACAGATATAGATAGATGTATTGGAAATTAACTGACAGCGTGTAAGTATTGACATTAGAGGACTCTTTCTGTGTATCGCCCAATAGACTTGGAGAAAGAATCCTCTGATATCAGATATTAAAGGTTATGCTCAGTGGCCTAACAAGTATGATTTTATAGAAGCAATATGATGTATTCTGTGCATTCTGAAAGTTTCTTTCATTCAAACAGTGTAATAAAATAACTAGAGAAATTTGAATACCACTCAATAACAGGCCAGCTATAAACCGACCAAAACACGTGACTGCAGAAATGTCAACGAATGATTTTCGTCAGACGTAACTCGCACAGTGCACGTAAGAATTCGCCTATCTCTCCCATATTAAATGTGATGTCTGCCGTTTAAAATCCATGGTACGTCTGGCGAAAATCATTCGCTTATGCAATATCACATGATCGGATGTTTTGATTAACAAGACTGCATCGTATATAATAACTATTAAATGCATTGAATATGATTATTATTTTCCTTACACTACCAATGGAAAAGGCATTGTTCATTGATACTGTATTTTTAGAGAACAACAATTATTTTGGCTGAGCATTATCTTTAAGATGTGTAAATTATTTTCAGAGAAAATTTTGCAAAATTAGTTATGTCATTTGATTTGAAATCGTTTATCCATAATTGTGAACGATCAGAATACTTCATAATGTAAAGTATCATCACTTGAAGTGACTGTCTGTGAATTTATCCCTCTGTTTGAGATGCATCTCACTATCGAAGCTTTTAGTTTCACATTAATTACTTTATACGTCTGCTGCAGTTGGTATAAATCTGCAAAAGGTTAATGACGGAGAAAATTGATGCTAAAATGTGCAGATTCAACATTGAGATTTAGAAAGTGCGGAAATGACGACGTTTTAATATCATCCCTACTCGATAAAACAATGGAGAAAGCAGAAGTGATTACTGGAGTCTGGAAACTCTCATCATGTTAGTTTTAACCAGAGGATAATTACGTTATTACATCTTTATCATTCAAATGAGATAAAGTTTTAGAATGTACGGCAATGACGACGTTTTAACCATCAACCCTCCTTGTGCTGATAAAACAAGAGAGAAAGCAGACTTGATTACTGAAGGCTGGAAACTCCCATCATGTTAGTTTTAACTAATACACGATGATTACAGTATTGCATCTTTATCATCCAAATTTTCAGTACATTTTAATAACGTGCTTATAGAAACATCCAGTGAAAAGCTCTTTACAGGTTCTCTGGTATTTTGCATTGTCACAAAGTGACTAATCTAGCAATTGGCAACAATGAGTCCCTAAGGACTCGCATATTTTGAACCAATGGGTCCGAAGGCCAATACAATGAGTCCTGGCATACGTTACCATAAGAAACTATCAATATTTTATTGTTGCCCTTGGATGCACGTTTAAATTCTTTGCATCCTATTGAAAAATACTGAGTGTTGGACTGGGAACTTGCATCTATGTCAACTTATCAGGCAATTTCCACCAGAGCTGAAAGTTCTTGTTGATGTGTTGACACGTGTTTGTATAAAAACATACGGAAAACGCCATTTTTACAAATGACTGTGAATCACATTTAAACTGCCATCAAATTCATGGTTGGAAACAGACGCCGATTTTGTCATTATCCTAACAATATGAAATGACAGTGATTTGCCCAAACTCCTTGTTTTCTCGTTTATTATGCATTATAACGCTTTTAGCGGCTCAGAGAATATGATCGTTTGAAAACGTGTAATATGACGATGATTTGACAAGCTTTTAGTGAGTCTCGATGTGAGCCGCCGGAGTTAGGGTCTATTTGGAAGACACAGTTTTGGATTGAAAGTTTAATGTTTGCTTCGAAAGATGCTTATGATTTCTGATTCACAATTCAGACAGAAATGCAGTGGATGAAAAATACTTATAAAATGCTTTTGAATATGCTTATAAAATACGTAAATATTATAATATACACTATATTAGAAGTTTAATACCTGGCTAACAGAAATAATATACAAACGAGGCGCGTTGTGTGAATTTCTGTCCGTCTGTTAATGGGAGACATTTGGGAGAAAACAAAGGTGTACATTAATGTGCAGAATTCCGCTGTACATTGTTGTACAATGTTGGCATATAACACGATACATGAGGAAAAAAAACTTCATTTGCTTGAAAGGGACTATACTTCATGTCACGTAGAGCAACACAACTCTTTTCCATGTAAACTTAGACTTCTCTCTCTCCATAATCTACAATCAGGACAAGATAATGCTTTTCTATGTAAACTTACACCTCCGTCTCTAATCCACAATCAAATGCATCTTCACAGACAGTAACTTTCAGCTGTGATTGATGCTGTAAGAATCCTACCCAGAGGGGCATGACCCAGCACAGGGGTGCAGCTACCATAGCGGAAACTCACTAATGCTGGTGGTCTCAATGACATGCAATTGAGTGTCTCAATAGAGAGGTGGTCTCAATAGAGAGGTGGTGTCACAGAGGGTGGTCTTTTTATGAAGGCTTGGTACTCAGTAGAATGGTTTTTATAGTCTCATTAGAGAGATAGTCTCAATAGAGAGGTGATCTTTTTATGAAGGCTCAGTACCATGCAGAAGGTTTTCATCACAGAGGTGGCCCCATTATAGAGGTGGTCCTGTTACGGTGCTGGTGTGATTTGCTCCATCCATCTCCGTGGCAACGCCGCCGCTGTCTTATTGCTCCGAGGGTCGACTTATTGTCTCACCGCGTCCGTGTTGGCGGCCAGATGGTCACACAATATTGTCAGGCTCTGTCTTCTTTAGAGTAATCACCGTATTGGAATGGATGACGGCTTGTCAGAAACTATGACAGGCTATGGCGGGAAAAACATTCAATTTGTGTGACTGTTGCATATTTAAAAATTCAATCCAAGATGTATTTCAAATCAGTAATAAGAGCTCATCAAATGAAAACTTTGATAACATTTCAGTCACTATATGAGTCTTGACAATTTAAACATCAAAGGGAGAGTGTTACCTAGTTTATGTCGAGAGGGTTTATCATGTTAAGACTTCAAAGATGCATGAAAATTGGAAGCTTTGAAAAAGGCAGCGTTGGTCACACTTGGCAGGCATATTGCGATTGCCATCCACTTGCCCATACATGTATTTTGTGCCAAGAACGATTCCGTTTTAAGGGAATTCCCCAAAGAAATCACGATCATTCATGGTGAGTATTCATCATACAGATGTTTCATTTGCACCAATAGAACATGGAGGCCGCGCAAAATCACCAGTATTGATCGCCATAGCAACAAGAAGCCTCGCAGTCAGAGTAAATGTCATACGCCTATGATTGTGATGCAAGAGATGGGAAATAGAGTGGAAGCCTGGTCAAGTTGTCTCAATAGAGAGGTGGTCTCAATAGAGAGGTGGTCTCAATAGAGAGGTGGTCTCTGTATGCAGGTCCACAGTGGTCTTTTATAAAGTTTTGGGAGAAATGGTTTAACAGAGGTGGTTTTATTATAGAAGTGGCATTAATTAGAGGTTCTGCTGTATTGAAACTATGGTGTTTTTATTCTACAGTGCAACTTGTCTAAATTATGCTTTAACATTAAATTTGAGTTACCAGATCGTGATATTTTCTGTGCAATATTGTGATTGACCAAACCAGATCGCTGAACAATTCTCATCACATTTGATACATTATCTTAATTTGTTTGTGACGTTTCTCATCTGTCACATACATTTACACAGCCGGCCCATTCAGCTGAGAAACAAACGAATCATTGACTCAAATTAATCTCCCTGTGATCATTTCACTAACCCCCTGTATTTATCTCTCTATGACTATCTGACTAACCCCGTGTATTTCCCGCCAGCTGAGATTGTGGACTTTGAGTGTGTGTCGGACGCGTTCGTCCCGATCGCGGGGATCCGGCCGCACCTCTACGTGGACGTCCTCGCCTACAACAGCGCCCCCTGCGTCTGCATGTACACGGCAAAAGGTAGGAGACAGTTCTAATGTACAGTATTTCCGCGTTTTGTAACCTAGGCGTTTATTGCATGCACACAGCTAAAGGTCCGTAGAATAAGTGATTTCGTAAATAGCAAGTGACATCACGAGGTCAGTAAAACTTTGTGACAAAAATGCTTAGATAACTTTGTTAATGATAATCTGTTATTTATAAATTCAAGTCACCACTTGTAGGAAAGGTGTAAGAATGCACAGCTAAAAGAAGAGATTAATTTGGCATTAAACAGCACCTGAAAAGCTTCTTTAAATCCTATGTAAAGAATAATAAAAAAAGGTTACGCCCATGACAGAGATTTTTCACCTGATTTATAGGGGGGTTAATAACAGCTATGCAAGAAGAATTAATATTTTAACTTCGAATACGGACTCCTACACTTGTTGTACAATAAGTGACCTAATATTATTCAATTCCCAAGATAATTAACTAAGTTATTAGCTACTTTTTACTGATCCCGATGGATAGAAATAAAACCTATTTTTATGTGATGTCACTTCTATTTAAGAAATGGCTTATAAAGTTTTAATTCATTTGCAAGTGACATGAGTAAGGGTAAAATGTTTCATTTATAGTTTAAATTTTCATTTAAAAACACATATAACAGATCACTGACGTCTGGTTATTTTAAATGTCTTGACATAGTCTCAATGACTGTACTGATGTGGGTAAAATGATCTCTTTTTCATTGTGCTGTTTGCATTATGTTCAAGCATGTCCTAACATGTGTAAAATGATCTTTGTTTCAAACCTCTTTCTCATGTTGATGTTTGCATTATGTTCAAGACTGTCCTGATGTAGGTTACTTTTCAGACTACAACCTGGTACATCTCTGAGGTTCTATATTTCATCATTACGCGTATTTTTCACATGTTTACCTTTATAGTGTATCATATGAAATGGAGTCATATTACAATTTGACAATATTACACAAATTTGATTATTACAATACATTTTCGCCCTCAACATTAAAGAGCAATATATATGGTGTAGTATTAATTAAGTTGATCTGCACTGATATTCTGTTAGTGCACTTTAGGGACATACGCCACATTTCAGAAGAGGCTATTGCTCAACCAATCATGTCGCAGTTTCCTGCATGAATGATGCCATGTTGATTTTATAAGGGACCGCTATTTGGGGGACTTTAGAGCCTTTTTGGGACTGAACAGTAACCTTAAAACAAACATGTTAAAGGTCAGTTTCATCCAGGGTTTGACCTAAAAAGGAGGCAGTTGCCTCCCTTGCCTGGTACATAGCTACGACCCTGATGTTCCTACCTGTAGAACTGCTGAATACGGGAAGATGTTGAGACTAGACATGCAGGTCCAGTTGTTTCCATCATGACCAGACAACCGTATCCATGATTTTGCAGGTTCCATCACAACCAAGGTGCTGCGCCGCCGCGCCTATGAGTGTTTCCACGAGTTCCGGCCGCGCGCCGACCACGTGGACTACCGCCGCTGTGGTGCAGACACCGATGGTGAGTGGTTTACACCGGGTCATTGGCACACTTGGGAGTGCCGCCGGTGAGGAGACGGTTAGCAGTATGCTAGTCCCGTTATCTAGGGCATTGCAGTACAAAAATCGATAGGTTCTCGTCACAATTTGTGATTGAACAGGCAAATCATATGAGGGTGGGTTGGGGGTTGGAGGTTAGTTATAGTCGGGATTCAGAGCTTTTTCTCACGGCTTACATTTCACACCAGGCCATTGGCACACTTAAGAATCAGCTTGGTGAATTTCGCTTTGATTAGGATTTGAAAGTTAGATTAAAAAAAAAACGGGTGAATAATTTTCAAATTTTGGATTTTTGGATTCTTATGTAGCAGTGAATAATGAACCCTTGTGCTGTCTACCTAAAAAAATGATAAAGAACTTTGATAAATTTACCCTTAATAACCTTGTGTTATCAATTGACCCTAATATGTTATCTACCTACTAGTATCTACCACCAGCAGCACATTCAGCGCACAACGCTTTTCACTCACGCAATCTCTCACTCACCCAGCGACCTGTACATCAGTTATCAGCCCTTTGATAACAAAACATAAAGCTGTCTCTGCCGTGCGTGTATCCTCCATCCTCTGTCACAGATGCCGCCGGTTGGTCGAGGCTGCGCGGGTCTCACCTCGTGGCGTCCATCAGCCAGGATCGTGTGGTCTTCCTGCAGAATGCCACCGACAGCGCGCGGCTCACTGAGAGTAGCCTCCAGTTCACGTTTCCCGCCGAGATGGACGTGTTCACACTGGCGTCGCTCAGGCTGCAGGGTAAGCAGAGTTTGGTCATTAGCAAAAGTGCTGTAACCGTAAAAAAATTTGCATGCGATTTAATTTCGCTAAATTCACGTATTTGGGATGATTTGTGAAATTAAAAATGCATGAAAATTGAAAGAGCTACAGTACTTCTTTATGACTAGGCTGACATGGGCGATAATGGGGGTATTGTGCGTTCTTGTTGTCATTCGGCTTTTGTAAGTGGAAAATAATATTACCTTTAGTGTCAAAATAAACTCCATTGTAATTTCAAACTTATCATTGCATTATTTTAGTAGTGTTTACCCGAAGCAAGAACATATTTGAACTTTAACATTCACAAAAAATGGTTTAGTCTTGTAGCGTTGGTTACCTAACTAGCACCTGTCTGCCATCACATATCAACTTAGCCTAGTCACAAAGAATCACGTGGCCACTTTGATTGTTCTTGTGCCAACAAAGACATGGTTATATAAGGTCACTGATCACTGCTGACCTCTTAGTCAATCAACAAGTCTGTAGTAGGGATTTTACGCAACTCCCGTGAGGTCAGTTTGCAGGCGATTTGAAATGTTTGTGTACGATTTAATTTGTGAATTTCGTGTTGAGGTGAAAAACGCAAGCTTTAATAGTCAGCAAACATTAATACCCTATGTAAAGTGGGTCCAGGATGGACCAAAGTCACCAAATTAAGTAGTTACAGATTAATTTAGAAATGAAAATCACAAAATTTGATAACCCCGAAATATTCTAGTTTTACAGTATTTTATACTTGAGAACAAAAAGTAGAAAAATATCAAATGATTTTGTGAGTAATGAATTTGAATGGTACCTCTTGTAAGTATGTTAAGAAATATGAAAAAGTAGTCCAGTTTAGGCTACATTGGCGTCTGTGTGTTGCAGCTGACGCTGTGATGGACATCACGTGTGGGATTCCCACCTCGGCCGTGGAGCCGACCACAGTAACCACCGAGGAGCCCCACACAACCACTGTAACCACCACAACCACCACCACAACAACCACAACCACAACCACGGAAACTACGACCACCACGCAGCCCCCAGAATCCACCAGCACTGTGACCTCTGTGACCTCTGACCCCGGCACCGTGACCTCCACGGCTTTGAGCCCCCAGATGCCCTCCGTCCAACCATCCTCGACCAGCTGGGACTTCGCCAGCACTGAAAGTGACGAGGAGGAGGTGATCGAGGTTGTTTCTGGGGGCGACGGTCCGAGGGACAGTGGCTACATGATCAAGGCTGCCAGCACGACGACGACGACGGAGGCGAGTGGTGGCAGGAACTTGACAGAGGCTAGCGGGGCAGACACGGCCGACCCCGAGGTGAGGGGAGAGGGTTATAAAGCAGATTTTTACAGGGTTTCGTCTGTGTCAGAACTTTGTCTTCTAATTGATACATTTGGGGTCTGCTGGGGCATATAGAAATGGTCTTTTTCCAGTCTCTTGTAAGAATTGGAATGAGGGATTTGTGCCTAAAAATATGAAGTATGTTTGAATGAAATTTTGTCAGTATACATGTACTTCTCTAAACAACCCATGACATATGGAAACGTTTAATAACAATTAGTCAAGTATGTCATGTAGTCCTGTAGTAAAATCTAGACATTTGCTCAGCCAAAATTCAGCCTTTTTTCATAGCATCTGAGGCTATTTCAGACAGAAAAGTGACTGTAAAACAACTATGATCAATATAACGCTCAGTATCATTCGGGGTTTGAAGTAAAAACAATCCCCTCGAAACAATAACCTCACTCTGTCCCCATGTTCTAGGTGGTAAGCTCTGTCCTGTGCCATGTTGGTGGACCTGGCTATGGCGCTATTTAGTCTGTCCGTGATAAGCTCACTGAGTGCCCGTGTTGCAGGTGGGGTCGTCCTCGTCCTCGGCGGCTGGGCTGGGCGGGCTGTCGGTGCCGGTGCTGGTGGGCAGCAAGGGGGGGGGCCTCACTCTGTACTCATCGTAAGTCTCTGCTCACGCTCATACAGCCCGTTTGTGTGTCTCAGCACAAAACTACCAGTTTACAATGTTTGTAAATTACTACAGGAAACAGCCTGTTTACAATCCTCGTAAACAGGGCAACAACATGCGCAGCTTTACAATTCTCTTAAACAGGGCGCGTCTTCACAGAGAACTACCAGTTTACAATGTTTGTAAACTACTACAGACAACAGTCTGTTTACGATCTAAAACAGGGCATCAGCTATGATTTTAAATCCTAATGCCAATGGGTACAGGGTTGTACAACTGATGCCTGTTTAGGATTGTATACCCTTTTTATTGTGAACATTGTTTATTTCTGTAACTAATGCCATATTTATAAGATTTTAAATGGGTCGTTTCCTATAGCTGATGTCCTGTTTAGTCAAGGATTGTATTTGAAAGGGGTTTTTCTGCCGCTGATGCTGAGCAGCCCACTGCTTGGAATGATGGTATCATTCTGGTCTCACAACCTTGGGGTCGTTAGTTCGAAATCCCGTCATGGCCACTTGATGTAGTCAAATGGAAGCTTAGGTTTGAAAGACCTGTCTTCAGCAATGCCTGAATAGTGGTAGGAGCTTGCTTGCCATGGAAAAAGAGAGAGGGAGAGAAGAATATAATTGTATCAACAAACAAACTGGGAAAAACACATTAGAAAACCCGTTTACAATCCTTGTCAACAGGGCATCAGCTGCAGAATACAACATGTTTACAATCCTTGTAAGCATTGCATCAACTACAGAAAAGAGCCCGTTTACAATCCTTGTAAACTACTACAGAAAAAAAAAGCTGTTTACAATCCTCGTAAACAGGGCATCAGCTACAGGAAACAACAATTTTGCAAACCTCATAAACATGGAAAACAACTTTGCAATACTCATTGTAAATAATGCTTGTATACTCATTAAACCTTGTTAACTATAAGTAAAACTCTGTTCTCACTTGAGCTACATACAGACCATTTTATACACAGTTTATACACAGCAAAGAGGCATGATCTCTCCATAGAGGTGTTCCAAATGGAAGGCTCTAGTGTATGGATGTTGTTGTAGACGCCAGCAGAAGGAGGCTCCGCAGCATGAGGTTGTGTACCGCCTCGTGTCCACCGACCAGCCCACCGTGCCCGCCGCGGGGGGAGACTCCCCGGCGCCCCGCGGGACTCCGCGCCTGGGCCGCCCCGCTACAGCCGACAGCGGCAGCAGCAACCACAGCAGCAACAGGTACTAGCCTCGCACTATAAACACAAAACACTATTGGGAAAAGCATTAATGTTGCTGAAATAAACCACTTCTCTGAAACCTGCGAAATGAAGAAAGTCGTCTTTGAAGACAATTCTAAAACTAGGGTAAACCAGTCTAATTTCGGCCCGTTCAATTTTTGCATATATAAAGCATATATAAAGCATATATGATGTAATTTCAAATAGTAAAAAGTATTTTAAATAGTAAACAGCCAAAAGCTGTAGGGACCGAAAATAGGCTGGTTTACCATACTTTTTTATCAGGTAAAGATGGGGAAAACAGTTTTCTCGAGCTATTGGATGCATTTGAGTAGTTCATAACGCCTTAGTCTGCAACTTAGGTCACACTCATTGTCTTTCTAAACAAACATCTATGCACTTATTAAATCTGATTTGTACAAAACTGGTAAACCACTTAGTTATTTTGATTTAATATTGGAGGAAATTTATAAGCATTTTCAGTTTATAAGTTAAGCAGGAATACTAGGACATTGTTTTTTTAATTTTAGCGGAAGGAGCCATCTTGGCGGCCATCTTTGATTTCAGTTTTGAGGTCAGCGGCATGTACCAGCTAAAACTTTGCAGTGACTTTCTTAATTTGAATGGTTTTTAAGCCATCTTGAATTAGTGGATACTGTAGACTGTAGTGTAGGACATAAAAGTCCTTGCAGCTTTCTTTGATTTATGGACCTGAGCCACGTAGAAACCTTCTAAGAATAGAGATTTTTTTGGTTCATTGCATGAGTAGACTAAGTAGTGGAGAGAAGTAATGTGCATGTCAAGTTTTGTGAATGAAAGGAGAAACCAGTGTACAACATTGTAAAAGAAATTTTATATCGCAATTAAACAAAGTTGAATTAAATACCAATGAACACAATTTTAACATTTTAATCTTGTTTATCAATTTGAAAGGAGGCACTTGTAGATGTCGGAACTAAGGTGCTTTTCTAAACAATGTAGATTTGTGCATTTATTTATTATATAACAAGCCAATAATTATTTATTATTATTTGTCTAAACACAACATTAGATAAACAAAGTACCACATTTGTGCTGAATATGCCGTACTTGTGTATGGCTCACACAGATAACTTATGTGGCGAATCTTGTCGGACTCGTTGTATTCGCTGTATACAAGTACAACATATTTACGCTGAGGTGGTATTCTATGTTTATCCTGTTGCATTCAACACAATTTTAGCATTTTAAGCTTGTTTATCAGTTTGCAGTTTTACGTTAAAAGATTTTATTTGAGAGAAACAAAAGTCCACCAAACTTTACCAACTACTCGTATAGTCCTATATACATGTACTTGGCATTCACAAAACCTTGGATTGTGGTGGCGATCGGTCGATCAGTCTCATTAATGTAGAAAAATGTTAATGTACAATATAGTAGATGATTCCATCATCCACAATTTATTGGAATATCACCATGAATACATTTTCAAATAGTATGTGATGGATTAATTTGAAAGAAAATTAATGATATATTGTAAACAAAGTGAACCAGGGCACACAACCTCTCGTCAGGTAGTACACACACGGGTCAAAGAGAGACTAGATGATCAAGGCTGTGTAAGGCTAAAAATAGTATCAAGGCGGCTAAAGGCTTAATAGCATTGTGCAATGATTGATACTGGCCAAGTTTGAAGATGTCTATAATCCGTAGGACATTAGCTCAGAGAACTAGAGCGCCTGTCTACACATAATGACTGGTTTGGTAGGAACAGGAGACCGTGAGTTCGATTCCATGGCCTTTCAAATGCCTTTACAAGCATGTCAGAAATTTCCTTACAATCATCTAATTATCTATGTCTCTATAAAACAGGCCTGACTTAATTCCCCCGTGAGAGTGTGGCCTGGCCGTTATTAATGTTATAATGGCAACTATCTATCCGTCTATCTATCTATCTAAAGTGGTCACATTCTCAAAGTCAGGATTGATTATAAATACGCTGGCTGGAGGCGTCCATGTTGATCGCTGCCGTATTTTCAGGTCGACTCCGCGCCTCGTCGATCCGTACGATTTCCCGGTTGCCGGGGACGACGACGCGGCGGCGATCCGGATCATCCCCGGATCCGGGCCGCAGCTGGAGCAGCACATAGGCCGTCTCCCCGACGACGACCCCGACCCCCTCGACGACGGCGGCGGTTACCACGACGACACGGCGCTGCCCGACGTGAGCCGTTTCCACGGCTACCACGCCATCAGCCCCATCCTGCCGCGGCCGGGCACCGGCGGGGGAGTCCATTACAGCCACCGCGGGGGTGGCAGCTACAGCGGCGGGGAGGACGACAGACAGTGTAACGGCCACTACGACAGCCAGTCTAACGGCCACTATGACAATCGGTCTAACGGCCACTACGACAGTGTCACCCCCAATCACCGTGGTTACGAGGACAGTTACGACTCCATCCGCCATTTCATGACGTCGCCGACGACGCTTCAGAACGGTGGCGGTGGCGGCGGGCAGCAGAAGTCGACGTTCAAACCGAGCGGACGGCCGCGGGTTCTAACCTCGGCTGCCGACGACGCCGCGCTGCAGGAAGAGATGAGCGCCGCCGAGATCGAGGCTCTGTACGCTCGGCCGCACGCACGGACGCTCCGGCCCAGTGCACACACCGCGTATAGATAGTGGACGTCAGAACAAAACGTTGTGCTATGGGGGGCCAAAGGTCGAACACGAGTAGTACAATAGCCAAAAATTACAAGGTGAAAGTGAGCGGCGCTATTGGAAGAAATCACCTAATTTACATACAGTTATAGAGATATGTAAGATTGAAAATAGTTGTTTTCTTTGTTACAATGGATGAAATTGCTGAAATGTGAAGACAATATCTGTTCAGGAAAATGTTGCAAATTTAATGTTATCCTGTATAGAATATTTCTGGTTATAGAAATATTCTCACGATTTTTTTTAAAATGAATAATATGAATGTTTTATTTCTACTTTTTATATTCTATTGAAGAAGATAAATTTCATACGATTTGAGTGACTTGTTTGTTTAGGACTTTAACCATTTTTTAACGCAAATTTTCTTCAGGAAAATTAGATATACCATTGTTACTGAATGAAGTATTTGAACTATTGCAGTTGTAGTCATGACAGTGATGTGGGTGAGTGGATTGTGAGTGAATGATTTATATCGAGGCATCTATATGATATTAATTGTACAGATCCGATGGCAGGCAACAAGGCTGTTTATCAGGTATTGACTTAGTGGTACACAAATTCACAGGTTATAGTTGATAAATTAAAATGTGTGAAATGAATTGCTGGACCCTTGCTTAGCAGCGAACATATCATTGGAGTAAGTTCGCTATTTCTTTGCCTGGTTAAGGTTATGTAGAATCTCAACAAAATATCTACATTTTTTTCATATTTTCTAATCCTTGACCTTTTATAACTTGTAAGATGTAAATTTCATTTGAAATTCTGAAAGAAAAATCAAAGCAGCTATTACGTGATAAAATCCAACATCCACACATTTGGCACATTGGTTGGTGGGGGTTGGGACAAGCAAAATGCATTTTGAGAAAATAAGAGTGTAGTAAAATCATTTGCTGTTTAAAACTTTTAACTGTTCAGAGAAATTACAATATGTAATTATTATTTGTTTTATAAAATGTTATTAAATATTTGTCAATTTTTTAAATATTTGTGACGCTACACCTTTAACTTCATTCAAATAAAATACCTTTGAACTTTGATGATCATACGATCATATTGGCATCAATAGTTGACTGGCAATTTATGTTTTGTTAATTATGTTACTATTACTATACCATAATGTAATTGATGCATTGTTCTGTGCAATATCTTTGTTCATGTCTTATTTATATGTTAATACCGTACTATATTGTCTTCTTCCATGTAGTATTGTATACAAATGTGATATTTCTAAGAAATACATTGTATAAAAATTACCTTTGTGTTTTCTGTGTTCATGAAGCATCTAGACTAGCAGGTATTAGAGACATGAATCGGGTACCTTATTTTAATCTCAGAGTATACATTTTATTATTTGATATTTAATCAAAATACTTTATATTAAACATATAGGAAAAGCGTCACCCAAGGTGACGAAGGAGTGTTTACATCAAAATCAAATAACCACAATGGAACCAAATAGGAATCATTGTGGTCGATGTGATACTAATATAAAAGAGTATCACATCGACCACAATACCCATAACGGAGTGCTTTTTAATTCGCTAATGAATCCGGGACCATCTAGGCATAATAGTCATAATGACCCAAAATATGGGACGTTATGGTCCATGTGAATTAGGCACAGAAAGGTCATCATTTTTAACTGACAAACCAAACATGAGCATCCTAACTAAAAACGATGCGACTTGTAGAGGGTTAGCAATAAGGAGTCAACCAATTAATCATCCGGAATGGACCCAAATATGGATGCATGTGGAATATGCTAAATGAAATCAACCATTTACAACTGACAAACCAAATTTGATCACCCTAGCTCAAACAATGTGACTTGTAGCGGGGTAACAGTAAGAAATCGACCTAATAATGATCCAGAATGGGCTCAAATAACATGGACAGTTTGGGAGTTTGGGTTCATGTGAAATAGGGTTCTGATGGTCACCATATTCATCTAACGTGAAAAAGTTGAGCATCCTAGCTTAAACGATGTGACTTGTATAACTGGACCGACGGGAAGTAGGTCGGTGGGTCGGTCGGTCTGACGCAATTATTGGGTCTTAGCCACTGTAAACCATGGGCCACAGCGTCATGGGAGCGATATGTATAATACAGTGATTTATAAACGCTATACCATACACATTTCTACTATTATATTATAGAAGGGTAATTAATAAACATATATACACTGGTATTCAGGGCATGCGTTTTAGGCTTGATTTATGCTCTAGTATATACTTTTTAGCTTCACCTTATTCTAAAAACATTTTAACGTGTTATTGTCTGTAGCTGATGCCCTGTTTACGAGAATTATAAACAGGTTATTTTTCTCTAGCTGGTGCTCTGTTTTAGGGGCTGTCACACCAATATAACGGACTTTTACCGGACTGAGGACGGAAAGATTTTGCCTCTACGACGAGTGTCCGTCACGTCCGATATGCAGTCGATATTACACCGTTGTTTATACGTCGATGTCCGTTATCATGCCGTCCCCAGTGTTTTGGGCTGCTCAAAAATTGGGAACAGATTTTTCACTCAAAATTTCCGACGAATATAGATGAACATACAAGGAGCTGCTTCCTTGAAGCATCAGTGGAGGGTACGTCACGGACTGGGGATGTGTTGGGAACGGACAAACCGTAGACGTATGATAACGTTAATTTAGCGGACGCTCGGCGGACGTGTGCGTGTCTTCCTCGTATCTTTAGCGGATTCTTGTCGGATCTCATCACTTAAACGTATGTTCACCAACTACAACGGACGCTCGGCGGATTTACCTCGTAATATCAACGTATCTCTGACGTACGGAAGTCGTACAGTGTCAAGGGGTATAACTTGACCCACTGCTAGCCACCAGTATCTGTAATAATATCAGGCAGCACACAAGGTCTTGATTATTCAATCCTCAACATGGAGTCGAACTAGAGAGACAAAATAAATATAACATAAGAAAACTCTGTGAGTGAACATCAAGGAATGCTTCCTATTATTAACAAAATATATAGGCGGCTATCTTACTTATATACTAACCTCACTCATAGCTGCAGAAAATCTTGTGTCTCATTACGTTGCAACCAAAAAATGCCCGCACCATGTTTGACCACAATACAACCTTCTCAAACAAGATATATATGCATATGTAAAGGCCTTACATTCTACAGGATTATTGCTAATATATTTATCATGTACAACCCACACGAGTGCAGCAGTAAACTTACATATTTTAAACTAGTTTTAGACATTATGCGCTCAAGTCTATCATCTGCTATATTGGTATGCGCATTGGCAGGTACATACAGGAGGTATTAAATCTTGGGTCTTCATTCTGTTTATTATCATTTTTTTCATGGTGCTCAAAACTTTTGAAAGTCAATTATTGTATTTCCCGTAGGCAATTGCCTGTGGTTTTAACAAGACACGGATGTCAAAAGAATCGCACCTCGTTTCGTATGACAGGAGCTAGTAGTAACCTCCAACTTGTTCTTCCACTTCTTCATGGACCTCGGCCTGTACTGTAATTGGAACTGGGCCTTCTTCGGCAGCAGCTTGTTCCACTATTTTCTGCACATTCCTCCTCTTGGTTACTTTGGCTAGGGACGCGGAGGTGGTACATTTGCGTTTTGACATGATCTCACTAGAATTCCGCGGTATTCTGGCCTTCCTCGCCGCGGTGCCACGTTTTATATTCTGATGTGCGGACGCTATACAGACGCCGGAAGGCCGATGTGCGGTACGAGATGCAATACGGTAAGATTACGGTAAGGTTCCGACCAGCTTCCGTCAGTACGTCGAACGTACGACGTACGTTAACTATCCGACGAGATTCCGCGCAGCGTCTGGTATGAAAATGTCATTTTATTGGACATTATCCCGACGGAGTACAAAATTTGAAAAAAATCAGTCAGTTATAAGTCCGATTTAAGTCCGTTATATTGGTGTGCCAGGCCCATTACGAGGATTATAAATGGGTTATTTTCTGTAGCCTATGCCCTGTTTACAAGGATTGTAAACGGGTTATAATAATAATACTTAAAGTGAATCAGGGTTATTTTTTGATTGGGTGGATTAAGATTAGATTTGAAAAGACCGTTAAATTTACATTACCAAAAAGACTATATCAGATTTTGTTATACTGCAATAATACTGCAGAATAAAGATGTAGAATATTTGTGGAAGTACTTAAATTGTAATTGCATGAGACTATCGCAGCTTACTTCAATAATTTGAAGTGATAAAGTATATACTAGAGAATAAATCTAGCCTAAAACTCTTTTCATTCTTAATGAAAATTACAGTTCTTCAAATAAATCTCCCCGTTCTGGAGCTTTACTTCTGTACATGTTGGTCCGTAGACAAATAAAATGGCTCGTAACACAAACATTATTAGAGCTATTGCTTTGTAAATTGAACATGTTCTGTTGGAGCAAATATGCACCTCTCAAAAATTCGAGTTTGTACTTTGGCCTACTTTTGACACCTCATTTTCAGAGTCCATAGAAATACGTTTGCAAATGGCTGTTATTTATCCAACTATTTTCTTCAGAGAAACAAGGACATGGTTGGCACTGAACATTGTCTTGATTTTCCTGATTATAAAAGATACTTTGTAGTAGGCAATGATTTTGTTTATTTTTTGTCAACTTTATCACATAATATTATGTTAGTATTGTACAAGTATTGCATGTATCATATAGGTCATATTGACATATTTGACATAGGCAGATCCAGGGGCATGTGCCCCCCTTTTCCCACCACAATACTTCATTTTGATAGGGTTTTCTACACGTCTGCCATCGACCCTGCATACAAAACCCCATGATATCCCTGAAGGAGACTTTCTGGAGATAAAAGAATTTTGAGATAAAAAAAATTCTCAAAATGTTCTTGTTTTTTATTTTAGTATAAAAGTACATTCATTTCCCTTTTTTAAAGATGTATAACACTTTAGGGGTTTCGGGAATATAGAATTTGGTTTATGGACCATACAAAAGATCATACAAAAGACAATAAAAAATTCAGTCAATGTTAATTTTTCCTGTTCCAATATTGTATACATGATCTTTTGAATAGTCCATAAACCAAATTCTATTCCCGAAACCATCGTTGATGTGAAATAAATCAGAAGCAACGGACAAACATCAAGTAAAATCCCTCACAGTTTATGCCCTGTGAACGCGTTGAAGTATGGGCTGCTCTCATCACCCAGACTACACGTGCCACTACTACAGTACACCTGTACCCATACTCTGTCGCCCGCAGGGCATGACACGATCGCCTGCATCGTGCTGGTGAAGGTGATGTCACCGCTGATGGATGGGTGTTTGTGGTTCCACATACGTGCGATGTATGTTTCGGCGCCAGAGAGTGAGGTGCGGGTGAGGATGGCAGCAAAGCTGTTGTATAAGTCGTCATCGTCATCCTTGTACAGAGTGACTACAAACATGTAGTCACCTGTTATCGGACAGTCAAACATGTTGGTTGCCTGATTCCAGCCGCCCGTGCTGCCTGGTGGGATCACATTGGTGAAGGTGTGGGCAAACTTTATGGCGTTAGTTGAGTTGTAGTTTTCTCGTGCACCTGTGGCCACAGAGAAGTAGATGGGAGAGGCTGCAATCACATGAGAATACACAGCTCATGTATATATGTAGGCAATGAACAGATAGCATATGAGAAGGTAAAAGTGTATGATAAGACTTGGGAATTCTTTAAGAATCTGGTGTAGTATTTACGCATACCAGGTGTAATGTGCTAAGAAAGTGTAGGGAGGGAGAGAGGGAGGGAGACGAGGATGCGATAGGGAGAGACATCACTTTTAATTACATGTTATTGTACTTGTTAGCACACATGCAATCAATCAATTTAAGAATTCCTAAAAGTGCTAGCCTAATTCATTTTCATACTAATTCACGAATCTATGTGTAGCGTAGGAAAAATACCGTGTGCCAAAATGTACATGTTGGTATTGTTTTGCGAAACGCTCCTTACTTGTGCTAATCATGGTATGGCCTATCTTTTTGTTTGTACTTTGTATTACTTTATGTTAACCCTTAAAGGTCAAATCATCAACAAACTTTTATCCTAATGCAAGAAACTATTGAACTAATGGACACATTACATCCACATTGGGAGTATCAGAAAGAATGTTTAATTTTCAGACTTCTAGTCAAACTCATTCGTCAAATAACATTGTAACATTGAGAATGAACAGTGTAATAAACAATGAGTTCCTTACGTACCATTACAGTCCTTTCCATTAGGGGAGAGTACAAATCCAGAATTGCATTCACAAGTGATTGGATCTCCAGCATTTGCACCCGGCACACATTTATGAGAGCAGTCTCCATTGTTGATGCTGCAGTCGATATGCTGCATGGATCCATCCACACAAGCGCATGTGGCTGCTCCATTAAAAAATGAAAAGAGAATTACTGTCTGTATGACTATTGTGGTGAATGCAACGCTTGGAATATTTTCATAGTCAGTCTACAGGAGTTCTTTTTACACTGCACATTCACTCAGTGTTACAATAACCACCCGTGAGTTAAGAACTGCCTTTTTAGTGGGGGGAATATTTGACCAGTTTGTATAAGAGAGCCACCCCTCTGCATGCAAAAGAACTCACCTAGTTTGAAAACAATAGCTAGTGTGATCCCAAACACCCGCCGAGGCTCAGTTGGCTACCTAGACTGTCTCTGGAGAGGTACATGTACAAACACCACGTGGCCTCCCATTCACGCATTGCGTCTTATGAGGAGGCAAGTATCGCATCTGAGACTGGCTTACTTGTGAATTACATATTCAGATCGAGATCCAGATCCAAACTAGATTTCCATCAAAAGCAAAAATTATACTTGGCTTTTTTTACTTGGCAATGTAAAATCGTACGTCTGATGTATGATATCTTGGCTGAACATTTTGGCAGTGGGGCCTCTGATCGGTCGGATTTTGAGCTTAAATTCCACAATATTAACGGTGGTTGTATCACTGTGCGAATAGCCGTGAGATATGACGATGTTTTTTTTTCAAACGGTTTTTAATAATTACACTTTTTCTTTTACAAATAGAATGCATGTCAACTGTAAAATCGACCACGGCAGGACACTGAATTGTATTCATCTGGTATCGGATCTGTGTTACAGCTTTTTTCCATCAATGCCTGTAAAATCGTGTAGTCATGAATATTGATTGACGCCGTTAAGACCATATGAACACGGATTGTTTAACATAAATACGAGTTTCTTGTTAATGTTTGTTTATTTACAATTAGAATTATGTCCCCAAATAAGAAAGTAGCTACTAAAAATTATTAATTGCAAAAAACGTATTGCTGAATAGGAATAGAAATATATGCATACAACTGACTAATTCTACTACATTTATGTAGTATAAAAGACAAAGGAGAGATAGAATTCAGCTATGCATTATCCTTTCATTTGCTTTCATTTACTTAGTTTGTGGTCATTATTTAACATAGGCAAGACGTTTGGTGGAGGATGTCATTCAATATTCTTGGACTTTCATTAGAGTGTTTCGTTTTTGCCAGTTACGTGTACCATACCTGTACGAAATAAGCAGCCACACAATGTATTAAATTTGACTATATTTCCCATTTTCATGTTTTGTAATTATTATTGCTATTAATCTCGGGGGTGGGTGGGTGGTGGGGTGTTACTTCCATAATTGCCCTATACAGCATGCGCCACTGATAGGGGTCACCTTTTTCAACCCCGCAGTCTCACTAGGGGTCACATTTTCCACGACTCAGTTTCACTAGGGGTCATGATTTCAACATTCCAGTCAGTTTCACTAAAGGAGGCTCAATCTCGAGGTTCAATATTTAGCTCTCTTTTCACGTGTTTTTGCATTACTGAGCCTTAAAAAAGCATAAAAGGTAAAGATAAATTGTAGCAAATCTTGTTTTCATTACAGTATCACAGAATAATACCCCTTGGGATAATACCCCAATGTTTTCATCCGGTGGTTTCACTAGGAGTATCATTTTGATAGATTCACTGGTTTCACTATGGGATATGATTTTGGAACTTCAGTGGCACCCCGCTACCCATTCCCCCCTGAATTTAACCCCCCCCCCCCCGAGCTATTAATGTTGAGCACATGCCTGTTATGTAAATATTCTCGGTGAACTGTAGAGTATCGTGAATCAGAAAACACATTTCAGTGACCTCATAATACTGCTTAATTTGTGTTAAATGTCATTATTATTTTAAGTAAGCCACAGTCACATAATAATTAAAATGCATATTCTATATATAATCATTTTAAACATGCTTATAATACATCTCAATCTCACAGACCAATTGTGCCATAATGGCTCTTACCTAATGATGAAGTGGCCTGGATTTCGGCAATGGTGGTCTTCAGTCTGGCAATGTCGTTCTGCAGGAATCAAAGACACCAATTTGTGTGAATGCATTGTAAATATATTGTGTAAAGTAATGTTTAAACCTAATTATGCATGAGGGAATACGCCTACATACACTGGCAAACCGGCCTAGTTAGGGATGATATACATTTGTCAAATTATTACTGTTTATATACAGTGTGTATCTGTCTCAACATGCTAAAACGTTTGGCGTTTGCCCTTATTCAATGCAACTTTGAGTTTGCTTGTTCAATGTGGTACTCCTCCATAACCAATTCATCAAAGAAAAAACCCTGAATTCTTCAAACCAAAATTATAATATTCATTTTAAATTTAGAAAATATAGCCCACATTGGCTTTGCTGAATTCAGAGATGTAGGGTGGATTCCAGTTCATATGAGAGTTAATCAAATTAAGCTAAACATATTCCATAAAATTGTTAATTAAAATGCACCTTCTTATCTCAAAGATCAATTTTCATTCATTGGCATCAGTCACAATCATAATACCAGGTTGAGTTTTCAAGGCATAATAGTTCCACTGGTGGGCAGCTTCGGCAAACTTTTATATAGATATACAGTAATTAATCTTTGGAATAATACTCCAGTGGAAATTGAATCAAATAGTGAACAAATTAATTTTCAAAATGAAAATAAAAACTATATTTACAAATTTGGGCAAATGGAAGAAACTGAATTTATTCATTATTAGTTTTTAATTTATCTATCATATGTTGTTTAATCTGTTGTTTTTAACTTATTCTATTTCTTATGGGGCATATGCCGTAAGGCAAGTGATGTTTTTAAGAACAACATTGTAAATAAGCAATTTTACTACATGTACCTTTTCATGTGATATCGAAGGACCAGTGCATGCCCATCCCATATACTCTTATGTTTAAACAATCGTAGCACAGCTATTAATGGACCAATAATTGTGTATGAGGTGTCAACCTAAAGCGACATACTAATATTTTCGTAATATAAACAAAGATTTTATGATTTAAAAAATAGATTTAGTTACCTATAGTAACCCTAGTTTTGCTGTGTGGCGAATTTTTTTGCTGTTTTCTCAACAGCTTCATCAGATTGTAAATGAACCACAAAACCATGGATCTGATAGGTAGCTAAAAAATCAAATAATGAATAATGGAACCCAGGATGAACCGAATATTTGTTCAAAGTTTTAATGATTCTTAAAATTTTATGATCTATGGTGCATTTTGTAAAGCATACTGTATGCACACTTATCCCACAGGTAGCGATGATTTGCGATTTGAACGTGTTTCTTTACATTAGGTCCCGGTCATTTACAGTTTGATGGGAGGAGGCGTGCGGGTAGAAATTGGTGGAGGGTCATACTTTTAAAATTGCAGTAATAGGGGCGTCATACTTTCAAAGTGACGACCATTGAGGGTTGTCATACTTTTCGTTATGTGTGAAGGGGGGGGGGGGGGAGAAACGCAAGTATAATTGCACGAGACTTGTAAAACAAAGAAAGGCTTTATTGACAATTGTTAATTGACCAATCTATGTGCTATTCATTCCAAGTATCTCATACCTAATTCTATGTTGTTTAATATACCAGGAATACAAATGATCGAATCAGACAAAGTCACATATGATAATGATACGACAGGGCCGTAACTACATATGAGCCATGGGAGGCAACTGATGTTTTGGGGGTAATGTTCTTCAGCCAAAATCTGAACGAAACTGACCTTTGACAAAGTATTATAAGTGCAGTCCTCTATTCCTTTGCCGACCTTGTGCTTTGGATGACGTCATTCGGGCTAAGTAAACAATGCGTTTTTTAAAGATTAAGCGATACGAGTAGTTTATGATGATGTAGAGTGTCCAAATGCTAGAAATACATTGTTGTCATGCGGAAGAGGGTTTCTACTTCATCAAAATCATATAAAACGGCAAGCTTTTTGATCCATTAATGGTTGACAGGTGGAAGAATTCCAATGAGTTAGTTAGTGATTCAGCCGCCTGTACAGCCAAAGGAACATTTGTAACTGATTAGCCATTGCTTAAGGGGACATACATGAAGTTGTGCGTGTAAGAATGTATCTTTTTATAACTATATCATAAGAGGGGCATATGGGCTTTAATTTGACATCTAATTCAATGGTCTTGAATCGTAGATGAGCGATTAAGCTGACAACCCAGTGTTTCCTGTATGTGTAAAAGTGTGCATCTAAAAACAACCTGTATTTACATGGTATAACTTCAAATGCCTGTTAAAAAATGTGTGCGTGTAAGAACTTCTTTGTTTTCAGATATGTCCATCTCTTAGTGGTGTTTTGTTGAAATTGCAATATATGATTGGTGTTGAATGCACAACAGAATGCCTTCAAGCCTGTATGTAGAGGTTTTTTGTGCCACAGGGTAGTCAAAATACAGCCACGGAGAAAACTATTGTCGAGAGTCTAAGGCAGTAATATTAAAAATATCTCCAATCAAATGCATAATGAGTGTTATAAAAACATTGCGCAAGCTAAGAGCTATGCTATCAAATGATATAGCATAAGTAGCCATAGCAATATTGGTGGCCAAGTAACAGTGGTTATAAAATGCAGGGTGCTCAAATTCAAAATTGCTATTGAGGAGCACCATTTGTTTGGAGGTAATAGAGGACTGCACTCTTATAAAAATGAGTATGATAGTGATGAGAGGATGGGAAGTGGTAGACATGGTAGGATATCAGACCCTGAATCTGAATCAAAGTTTGTCATTCCAACATTCATATTTACGTATCCCAGGACCATTTCTTTGTGGTATTTCAGATCATAAGCGATTATTTAGAATAAGTTGAGTAAGAAGGCCAACTAATATTTGACAAGTGCTTTCCATGACTTGTGAATCATGGCTTTCCACAGATTTTGCACATTGAAATTTAATGACTTTAAGGACGGATTTTATTTTTTTCTATGTGTAACATGCTTGAAACAACACGCATTGAAATATAAAAATATAAAAATGTTGGTACAAATTATATATTTACAACAGTATATGAATTAAGAACAAGTACAATTATAAAAGAGGCGATTATGATTTGCGAAATATAGTTATTAGGAAAAAAGTATTCCACCATTGCATTGAATTGCATTACTATTGAATTCTATATCTACTCAAACAGCATTTAAATTACCAGTTCAACCAAATTTCAATGACTTTTTACTAAATTTCATTTTTTCAATAACTCCTTACGAAATTCAATGACTTGTGGATCTTGAAAAAGATTAATTTCAATAACTTTCACTTGAACGGATTGGAGGTGTCTCACTTTTCATTCGTCAATTACTGGGGCACATACTTTCATTTTGTAACATATTGGGGTGTGTGTGTGTGTGTGTGTGTGTGTGTGTGTGTGTGTGTGTGTGTGTGTGTGTGTGTGTGTGTGTGTGTGTGTGTGTGTGTGTGTGTGTGTGTGTGTGTGTGTGTGTGTGTGTGTGTGTGTGTCAGACTCTCATTCTTGGATTTTTCAAACATCTATCACCCCCCCCCCCTCCCGCCATCAACTTGTAAATGACCTGCCCTTTAGATCTTATTAGAAATTTTCTCTTTACACTTTGGCACCGGGAAGACAATCGTGTCCATCTTAGTAATATTATTTGGTACTTGCTGAATGCTATATAGTGTTTAAAATCAAACGTGGTGGATGTGATGCCGGGAACTGTATGAACAGGTCTACTTCATATAGTTTGAATGATAGCAAAATACAATGAATGACTTACTTTGAGACACTCAATGATACTTTGCTGGTTGGTTGTCATAGCATTAAGTAAATCCACCTTTGCCTCCGTAGTCTCTAGTGTGCTGTCACTGAGGCCAGTCACCAGCACCAGGATCAGGAACAGCGGCTGGAAGAGAAAATATAAACATCACCTGCAGCAGATGTAATCCTAATTTGCATATGTTCAAATGGCTTTTATTTTTCAATTCAATTGCTATTTGTAGCTGATGCTAAAATGAAACATGCGTTATATTCACTCGCGTTGATATGCGATGCTGAAAGTGGCCCCTGGTTAAGTTTCCTGCTCCGCTGACAAATAGCCACAGCCTATTTTGTAATGACGATTAACAAGTAAGACTGACTTTATGACCACACCTAACCGATCAAATAACATTTGATTGGCAAAACTTCGGAGAATTAAAAAAATCTGTGTAAATAGAAACTATGCCCCACATTTAATTATAGTTTCGGTATATTTCTTTCTGGATACACTTTTACCTTATCCAGTTATTTCTGAGAAAGGCGATCATTATAACATTGATACACTGAGTTGAAAATGCTACAAAACTCCTAATTATGAATTATATGTACATATGTTTCTAACTTTAGATAAAATATATAAGAGGACCATGCTGTGGAATCAAGAGTTATTTGGTTGACTTGTTTTATCATGCATGTTTTATATGGATTTTTATCCAAAATAAAGTTGTAAATAGAAAATTATGAAAATAAAATAATAATGTTTTGCATGTTTACGTATTCGCATATCTTACCTTGAACATCTTTGGTTGGAATCCTTACAAGCAGAAAGTTACTAGTTGGACATTCAGAGGTGGAAATGACCCTGGAACCAACGTCTGAAATGAGTGTCGCTATTACACATAACGTCAATGGATAACTATATAGTGGTTTTCAGCTGCTAATCTCTTGGTGCTGTCTTTATATCATCAGGAGTAATTGATTAGTAATGATTTTTTACACATTTTTCTTCCATGGGCAATTTCTTAGACATGTACAATACAGATATGTATAATACATAAACATGAATATAATGAAATAAAGTTAATAAAATAAAACACCATCAAATTCATATCTTTAGACAGCTCACCGTGCTGCAGCTGAATTCCTGGGTAAGCCAATGTATTCCTGTGTGCATAAAATAAACTTTAAAGGGAGCCTAACAACGCCACGTATTGAATTCTGTGAGACTAAGAAGTAACAGCAATGAAATATTCTCATAGTTATATAGTGAACAAACCTTGCCATTTGAACAGTTTGAACTGAATTTTTAAAAAAACAGGGTGAAACATGTTTTTGTCTTTGCATTTGTTTTTGTCAACTGCCATTGCTGTATAAGGCAATGTCACATATAGAAATGGATGAGACACGTATGTTGGACGGATATATTTTTGTTGTTCGTGTTCCATCCGTGGGGTAGTGCCAACCATCAGGGCCTCGAACTTTTTTCATACAGAAATTTTGTGAAGCAATTTTATAGGTGGAGCCACCTGCGCTAATCCTTTTGGAATGCCCAAAAGTATTTGAACGGTGGTTTTTCATATCATGTGTAGGTTAAACATGATATTTCTTTCATACAGACGTCAATTATACGTAAATCTAACATGTCTTTGCCGTTGTTTATCAGTGATTATCTGTGATTTATTCTGGCATTAACATACTGGAGAGCTCATAAGGAATATCAGTGATATATGTTTGAACTACGCGGGGAACATACAAAGATGATATGGTTCTTTTGTTAGACACTAGCAACCAATGCTACGTTTGTGGGGGTATACGTGGATGCAATCCATATAGCACTTGTGCTTTTCTAGCGTGTTGTGCATACACAAAGACCAACGTATTTGGTCTATTTTTCCTTGGATCCCCACGCATAGAGTAAACACCAAAGCGTGTGTGCGTCCTACATACGCATTTCATAAGTTTTCCAAATGTGATATTGCTTTTACCTCCAAAACACTGCAAAATCAATATTCACATGGCAGAGCACAAAGGATAAAATATAAATCACATTTCTGTCAAAATCAGCTACCACACTTCTTTCTCTTCAAACTGTGTAGTCTAAAGACCATACAAGATGTTGGCGACATGAAGATGTAAAGTCAATGTATAGCACACTCCAAATCTCATACATACATATTCAATTGATTGTTCAAATGCAAATAAATCATAACTAAAACTTACAAACAAAATCGAAGTAAAAACATTCATGCCTATTTCATGTGCAGAGTTACGAAAGAATCAAAGTATATGTGTCAATGACGTTGGCATTACAAAAATTTAATGCGTCATTGCATCATCTACGAAAATTTGAAAGTAGATCAAATGTGCTCAAAGAACACAGCAACACAAGAAGAACAATGTTGATTCATGTGCAATAAGTTGTCCAATCCATAATTTTACGAAAGGCCTCTTGATAGAGGAGTTTACACCAGTGCTGACAGGGGTCCCTACATACAGCTACTTGGGACACGGTCTACAATGAGAGAAGATAGCCACAGCAGGCATGTAGAGAGGCTGTGGCAGTGGAGGCGTTCGCGTCCTTGCTTTTGGCTTCGCCTCACTCGCTTCCTCCCTCCAAAGATTTTGCCTCATGGCTTTTGTTTCATCAAAATAGCTTTTGCAGCTTTTCGATAATCTTATTCATATATCACTATTTCTAGTATAAAATAAAACGATAGGTAGCGCATCATCCATGCATGTAATTAGAAATCTTGCAATACTGAACCTTTACATGATATCAGTCAGTGATGACTAATGAGTTCAAACATGATGCTCCCTCATCACTGCAAATGGAACATTGCTGGTTGGTGTAGACATTATGCTTTATATTAAAGTTTTTAAATTTCGCATATATCCTTCTTGTGTATTTCTTAATCGGAATAACTTACATCCATAGATCAACTGTGCATGTCAGTCCGAGCGACTTCCCACTGTCACGATAGAGTCGTACACAAGCGAGAGTTGGTTGCCCCTCTCGTCCCAGTGTATGACATCTTTGTTCACCCTTATGTGGATTGCACCCTGTCTACTATAACTGCTCCTTCCTAGTCAATCTCATAATTACCTTTGTTGACATGGTCTGTTATAGCACTTTTATTCACCTCTGTCATGGACTATTTCCTTGTAAGACGTGTGAAAGAAACTTTCTTGTACTGCTCAACATCTTTCTCATATTCTTTCAACCGGACACCAAACTTCCTACCCGTCTCACATGTGTACACTTTCTTGCAGCCTTTGCATGGTATCTTGTTTACAACCTCACTTTTATCCATTTAGGTTGCCCTGGTCTTGTGGATGATTTTTTTCTAGTTTACCGGTAGCCGCTGGAAGGACAGCATATTAGGACTGGCAGCATATTCTATGTGGGGATAGACTCTGTAATCGCACCAAAGCACAGCTTGTCAACACTGGTGTAAAGTCCTTTTATTAAGGATACAAAAAAGATATTTTAGGCGCTTTACTAAAATTCAATTTGCTCTCGTATTATTGCTTCAATCTTTACGAATTACACCTTGTTGTGTAGGTAATAATCTTAACTAGTGATATAATATGGTTTGAGATATACACATTAATGCAAACCTTTTCATGGAGCAATTACTACAGATATTACAACTTTATCTTGCGTACCGTGTAAATGAGAAAGAAAAAAATGCAATCATCAAATACATGACCCAATAGGGATCTAAAAAAGGTGTGCCTCAAAATATGTGAGAACTTGTACCCTGAGTCAAAACATACAACCATCGTTAAGAAAAAAAATCCAACCAATTCAGTGATGATATTAAACGTCCAAAGTAGTTTGATTTTACAGATCATCACGTTTCCTCTTTCGCAGGTTCTCCCATATGAGGCGCTCTTTGACATCTTTTCCCTGTCTCCCTCCATCTGATTCAGTCTCTTGCCAAGAATTCAATTTCAGATGGATCAACCCCTGGTTTTGCAAGATCTCTATGAACTTGGTTAAACCATGTCTGCTTTTGTCCTCCTCTTGGCTTTTTAGTAATTCTATGGTCTTCATTCATTACTTGTTTACATGCACTGTCTTCTGGTAATCTCATAACATGACCATACAACGGTTTTTTGTCCTTTCATCACTTCTACACTCCATTCATGATAATTCAGTATTTCTTTCAATTTCACATTTGACTTTTTCTTTGGCCATTTGACATTTAGCATCTTTCTTCACATTTTTCTGTGAAAGGCATTGGTTTGTTTCTTTAGATATATTGAAAGTGTCCATTTACTGAGTGTCATTATACTGAGCCAAGTAAGAAAACCAGAGTATTAATTTTGCTTGTGGCGATGTTGGGACAGCAGACAGTACAAGTTTTCCCAAATTACAGATTTGTTTAGCCTATAGGGACATTTTATAGACTTCACCAGAAACCGATCATTACGAGCAGCCAAAAACATTAACGTTTACCAGCAAGCATTGACCAGCTTACATCAGCCACACTACACAGCCTCACATATAATATAACAAAGAATACCACAATAATGAACCGCCGGAAAGCGCCATTATGAGCCACATTCTTGTATGAAAAAGTCTGGTCAAGTTGATATTTGGTCACATAATAGGAAAAAATTCATAGAGTTAGAATGATAACATAGCATAGGAAAAGATATGATGATTCACCAAAATCAGCTACCAGACCAAAGAGCATTTCCATTAGAGATCCAACACACTATGTTTCCTATTGTGTTCGTAAAATTATTGAACAGTGCAAGCAGGTGCCCACTAGGGAAGTGTATATTCATTTTTCCAATCAATAGCAGCAGGTGCCCAGTAAAGGATTGTCGCACAACGCAGTGTTGTTCAGGTGAATAGGAAATTGGCCAATTTTGATGTGAAAGGTATGCATTTTATGATTTTAAATATAACAATACGAATAATGAGGCAATTAAGGGTATTACTATAAATAAAGAATTTAAATTAGCCGAAAATGCGGATGACACAACTGCCATTTTATCAGAAATTGCATTGGTAAAACTGTTCTTTAGAGAAGTTGAGCTTTTCGGAAAAATATCAGGATTTAAGCTCAATAAAGAAAAAATTAAATTATGCCCTTAGGCCCTAACATTGTTGATCATGATATTTTTAATGAAATGTTGGGTAAAATTTTGAACCTTCAATCAAGTCTCAAACCTATTAATGTCTTAGCTATATATATGGGAAAGAAATATATAGTTGAAATTGAACGCATTTTTATGCATTTATCTGGGATAATAAGTCATATAAAGTGAAGAAAATTATAATGATTCAAGATAAAGGCTAAAGGAGGTCAAAAAATAATTGACATCGATACAATAGTAAAGGTACAAAATGGGAAACCTCTTTGGACAATGGCAACATACAATGAAGCCTGAAAGACAATAACAAATACAATTTAGATGATTCCATTGTGGGAGAACAAAATCAAACCAAAAGGTTTAGATCCCACAGTCTATTCTATTTTCAGCTTTTTAATATTTATTTAACTGTAAACTATGAAGAACAACATGTTTTGAAATGAACCTTTTATCATCAATAGTTTTTCCATTACGACTCTTTATGTGATGTCCAACCCAGAGTGAAAAACAATGACACATTCTTTGCAGGCTTACAACGTTATATGGGCTAAAATTCAATTTTTACATTTTCAATGTTTTGTATGCTATAAATGATAAAGAACAACATATTTTTAAAATGAACCGTTTATCATCAATAGTTTTTCATATATGATACATTTTATAGACAGCAACTACTATCAATGTATATTGATTGGCCATGTTTAAAGCCCATTTTCTCAAAATTAAGTTTGCATAGTGGATGAATTTTTATTTTTATATTTCTCTTTAACGGTGAAATCAAATTTTCACAAACATGTATATATTTGAAGATATATGCATTCTGAAGAAAACCTTACTAGGGATTTTGTTTTGTTTTATTTCGTTGATGAATTATGAACGTTTTTGTATTGATATGCAAGAAAATTCGGAAAATAAGTGGTTTTAAAACTTAAAATGCATCTCAGGGGCGATGGCGTCAGTCACCGTGAGGATGTAGCAGATGAGCCACGACGTGAGGATGCCCAGGATCACAGGAAAAAGTTTGAAGGCCGGGTAGCCGGTTCTGCTACAGGATCTTGAAGAACGGTTGTAGAAAAAGCAGGGGATATCCACACTTCTCAGGTACTGGGAACAGATGGTTATGAGGGCCATGGTCCTGATAGCGATGGCCCAGTTCCCCGAGCAGAAGTCGGCTGCTGGCTGGAAGAGCGCGATGCCGATGAGAGCGATGGTTGGCGCGATGGTGAGAGGCCCGATGAACCGTAGCAGGATGCCGATTACGCCGCTGCCCGCGATCACAATCTCGAAGCACGACGCGCCGATGATGGCACCCTGGATCTCGTTCATCCGGATCATCCAGATGTCATCCATGTTCGTGCCATTTGTGAGGTTGGATGCATCTGTGAAGTTTCCATCATCATCTGGTATCTCAGGACATTTAAACTGATCCAGAGACAAAATGGCGAATGTTGGAGTGAGGAATGCAAACGTGCCGCCTTGAACGATGGGCAATCTGCTGCCAACCATACTCTGTATGAGTGTGACGAGCCCGGACACAAAGAAGATGGTGCCGATGAGCTCGGTCTTGACCAGGTCGCTGGTGATGCACATGGCGGATGCGATGATGAGGGGGATTGACACCGTGCCGCCCACCATCGTCAGGTAGTGCTGGAATCCTAGCACGAAGCAGAGGTACCATGGTGGCGTGTCCTCCACGCTATAAAGCAAGTCAAGCCCCTTCTTGTCCCCTCCGTCACCACAGCCTGCTCCCTCCTTCACCCTGGCAGTCTCCTGTCATCGTCTCTCCACATCCTCAGAGCCCAGGAAGCTCTGCTGAATGTCATCACACTTTTCATCCATTGCGTATCCAAAACATGTGTGAAAGAGCAATTATTGAAAAATACAATGGAACCACCTTACATGCGTGTGATGATATACTCCTTAGTCATACTTATTGAGGAGGTTTATGATGAAATGTTTTTTTATGAGAATATTTTTTTGGTCAGCACAATATCACTACTACTGAAAAGAAAATGAGGCATATCATTTATATACTTTAAGTAATGTTGGTTTGTGCTTTTTGATGATGTGTTCACAAGTGTGCCTCTAGATGTTACAGTTTAAAATGTTCTGTGATTGTAAAACAATATTGTATATTATTTGTCTTACCACATGCACCAAAACACACACTAACACAATAAATGGTAGTCCTTTGTTTGCTCATTTCTTACAAATGCTTGTCCAATACAAAAACGTCAGTGATATCCGCAGCATATTGGCAAAGTTGAATACGATAAATTGATGATGTTATATCCAATACTTCTGTAATTGAAATATTTAACTTATTATCTTACTTTAAAGTCACCTTTTCCCTCCTATTTGTATCTTTATATCCATATTCGGAAAGATTGCATTCAATTCACAAAATAATAAAACTTCACAATCAACATATTATATGAATTACTGGTTTTAAAAACAACTCAATCTCATTTACATGTGTGAAGTTTTCACAATTGCTATTTTGCGTGGTAAATCATGGAAATATAGAATGTTTTATATTGAGCTTATTTACTGCAATAATGGACTGGACCTGTGGCTCTCACCGATGTTTCAT
>CM032666.1:57405886-57421500 GCA_019095985.1 Streblospio benedicti | reverse complement strand
CCCTTGACAAAACTAGACACTTTGTGCTTGGGTGTAAAGATCTCATAATTGCAACAGACCATAAACCACTACTTAAAGTATTCAAAGACAGATCACTGGAAGACATACCAAACAATCGGCTTTTAAGGCTGAAAGAGAAGACACTGCGCTATCGCTTTGAGATGTTTCATATACCCGGTGTGAAGAATCGTGCAGCTAACGGAATGTCTAGAAATCCAACAAATGGGAATGTGGATATACTCAACATACAATGTCTATCTACTATCAGAGCACATTATGACCCCTGCTACAGTGAGAGAAATGCAACACGACAGGCTTCAGCAATCTTAAGTGAGATTGAGTGCGTGACATGGGATAAGGTGAGATTATCCACATCAAGTAATAGAGAACTTAGAGACCTGCTTGACATAATCGATAAAGGTTCCCCAATCGGTAAAGAGTCATGGCCAATGGATCTTCAGAAATACCACAAGCTACTTGATGGGTTAACCACGGTGGATGGTGTGATCTTGTACAACAATCGCATCGTAATTCCAGAAGATCTACAGAAAGAAGTGCTTGACTCATTACATGCTGCTCACCAAGGTGTTACCTCTATGATTAGCAGAGCTGAACAGTCTGTATATTGGCTTGGCATTACAAGTGATATCACAAGGATTCGTAATGAATGTGTTGAATGTCATTGGATGGCGCCATCTCAACCAGCTGCACCTCCAACACCAACAGTTCCTGCTGTGTATCCTTTTCAGTGCATTTGTGCGGACTACTTTACACATAAGGGCAATAATTACTTAGTGATAGTTGACAGGTATAGTAACTGGCCCATAGTGGAAAGAGCTAAAGATGGTGCAGCAGGACTTATTGACGCACTAATGCATCATTTCACCACATTTGGCATACCTGAAGAGTTAGCCTCTGATGGTGGCTCTGAATTTGTTGCGACACAAACACAGAAGTTTATGTTGGCCAAAGGTATTCATCATCGGCTATCATCTGTTGCATTCCCGCACAGCAACTGCAGAGCTGAAGTGGGTGTGAAAACAGTTAAACGGATGATTGTCAATAACACTGCCTCAAATGGCAATCTAAATACCGATCTTTTTCGGCGTGCAATATTACAGTATAGAAACTGTCCAGACAGGGATACAAAACTGTCACCAGCAGAAATTGTCTTTGGTCATCCTGTGCGTGACTTTATTCCAATACTGCCAGGGAAGTATGTACCACATCGTACGTGGAGAGAGACCATGCATTCACGTGAAGAAGCATTACGTAACCGACACATGAAAGCTAAAGAAAGATGGAGTGAGCATACGAAACGTTTTCCAGCTCTAGTTGTTGGTGATCATGTACGGGTGCAGAATCAGGTTGGGAGATTTGCGCGTAAATGGGATAAGACTGTTGTTATTGTAGAGGTACGCCAGTATGATCAATATATGGTAAAGATTGATGGAACAGGGAGAACTACATTACGTAATCGTAAATTTCTAAGGAAGTTCAAACCAGTTAACCCTCCTCCATCCACACGACCTATCTTGAAAGATATTCAGTACAGGGTGTTTATTGAACGTGTAAGACAAAGTCCTCCCAAGTCTGATCCAACACAGGCGAGGAATGTTGTTTACAGCCCTGAAAACCAGGACAAAGAGGCTGAACAGCGATCCGAGTTAGGGTTGCCTCCTTCGTCCCAAGAGCTCGTGAATATTCAACCACCAGCTGTGTCGACATCTAATCCGTCAGAATCTACACCAGCAGATTCATCTCGTACACAGATGGATACAGAAACATTATCGCCTGAACAACCGTCAGATCGCCCGTCAGTAATAGTAATAATGTGTCTAAAATCGATATTAATGGAGTTAAGAGCAGGTTTTGAGTATATTTTGGCGACTCTAGTTCCTCGTTTGAAAGGGGGGAGGGGTAACAAAAACGGTCATAGCTCTATCAATTTTTATCTCAGAAGACTGTTTAAGGCATCAAATCATTCCTTGATAACTACTCTAAATAATGATTATCACAATTTGTAGATTGAATAAAAATATGATCAGGAAAAAATGTTATATGAAAATTTTAGCGTCTATCTCAAAGTTGACACGCCAGACCACAAAAAGTCCTGTTTTTAGTGCATTATGTCCTATCAAGGCCCAAAAATAATCAATTTCATGTCTAAGGCATGTTACAGTATTGGTAAATCACATAAAAATACATTATTGATGTGTATCTGAATCACAGTGAGAATCAATCCTAGATACATGATTTTTAAAAAAAAAGAAAACATGCTACGGTACATATCTTTAAACGGCCGTCATTTGAGTTTCCACCCGGTTACGCGCTCCAGCGATACAGTTCTGTGATCCTGAGATAATGCCCTATCAGAAAATGTATAGCAACCTTTTGGCAGATGACTGACCAAAACATTGGTGCTATCTCTGGGACTATATGGTTATGTCATAATGTTGATACTGTTTTGACTGTTTAGTAGTTTAAGTTGAAGTGTACGTCATGGTACGTGGAGCATCAGAGAGTAAACCTACAGAATGACGTAAACGTGTCAAACGTTAACCCATTTGATAGTAATAGCCCCACACTCAGATATAGCACTGTTTAACTAAACTCTTACGAACACATCAAAACAAATAAACAATCCATGCCGATCAATGTTTATTATTTTAAATGTGAAGTAATGCCCCTTTTAAAGCAAAGAAACAATTATCAAACGGCGATGGCAATATAGGAAAGAATGCTGCAATAATAAAGCATTCGATCTTTATTTGTGTTTATATCATGCGCTTCCTATGTAGTGTTCCTGTCCATCATGCTTATAATGTCGCGATCTATATATTTATGATATATAGCTAAGATATATATACAATGCTACAGTTTTTGTGGCTAATAATGTAATACAATAAACAACATAAACTATCAAATGTTCAAAGGTGCTGGGACTAATTTTATACTCCAATGTGTACGTTTCTAGTTAAAGAATGTGATACAGGGCGCCTACATAACAAAAGACACCTCGTGTCAATCTACACGCCAGTCAGCTACATGTGCCGTTTATCTCCATCCTGGACTAGTTTATCAACGCGGTAGTTCAATATTTAACAAGATATAGTGGAGCTTATAAAACTGCGTAATTATTTACAGAAATCCACACCCCTATGTAAAATTCACTACTGAATCCGACTTTATACATACTTGATGTATACTTACAACATTTGTCTGTGAAAACATTTTTAAACACGAGTTGTTTAATTTGTTCCTCGGATCGGTAAAAGATCTGCATAGTTGACACGATAAATCTTGTTCGTTTTACAAAGAAAGACATGGACTACGAAAGTCTCCTTTCACACGACTGTTGTCACACATCAATGTCTGACAATGTTGGATCACAGATATGCATCATATGTGTGTTATCATTTAGTAAGGATTTCTTAGCATCTGGATTCATCACAGTAGAAGGAAAAAAAACCTACTCAGATGCTCTTCAACTCTGATGCATATGAGTAGATGTTTTTTCCTTCTACTATATCTGGGTTAGTTGCAAAACTGCAACTTTTGGTCCACCTTTTCTCCATCTATATTGTATTTTATGTTAAAAAGACTCACCTAGCAGACCCAAGAGTATCACTGGCAATTTCGGCATGTTTGAGTTGGAAGTCCGATAATCTGAGCACTGAATCCCAGAGTATATATACCAATTCGCAGATGCCATTGGCAGATTTATAGCATCGACCTATGCACACACGTATTATGATAATCAATGGGAAATATTTAATTCCATTATTTAAAAACATTAATTTAGAGATATTAAGAGTTTTTTAGAATCATTTTGATTTTGATTTGATTTGATTTTGATTTTTAGCAGGTGTTTAGGACATAGGTCACAGTTAATATGAGCAATCACATCATTATCACATATGGATCAATATAGTGTAATGTACTTTTTTAGTTTATGTTTCAACAGCGGTCAAAGTTGATATGAGTATCGTATGCATCACGCCCACAGTTGTGAACACTAGCAATTTGCAGTTGCCATTGACATATTTTATAGCTTTGACCTATGCATAGTTTACATGCACATATTATTATGTTATTACCTGATTATGACTTATGAATCAATATAATGCAATTTACATTTTAGTTTATGTTTCAATATAGGTCAAAGGTGATATGAGTCTGGTATGCATCACGCCCACAGTAGTAAAAAACATTAAAATTTCATTAACTAATGGGTCGGAGGTCATATTCCCACATGGTGCACTGTGGCATACCATGTGAAATTATGATGCAAACATTTCAACAACAATTGTAAAAACTATGTATGAAACATCGGTGAGAGCCACAGGTCCAGTCCATTATTGCAGTAAATAAGCTCAATATAAAACATTCTATATTTCCATGATTTACCACGCAAAATAGCAATTGTGAAAACTTCACACATGTAAATGAGATTGAGTGTGTTTTTAAAACCAGTAATTCATATTATATGTTGATGGTGAAGTTTTATTGTTTTGTGCATTGAATGCAATCTTTCCGAATATGGATATAAAGATACAGATAGGAGGGAAAAGGTGACTTTAAAGTAAGATAATAAGTTAAATATTTCAATTACAGAAGTATTGGATATAACATCATCAATTTATCGTATTCAACTTTGCCAATATGCTGCGGATATCACTGACGTTTTTGTATTGGACAAGCATTTGTAAAAAATGAGCAAGCAAAGGACTGCCATTTATTGCGTTAGTGTGTGTTTTGTTGCATGTGGTAAGACAAATAATATACAATATTGTTTTACAATCACAGAACATTTTAAACTGTAACATCTAGAGGCACACTTGTGAACACATCATCAAAAAGCACAAACCAACATTACTTAAAGTATATAAATGATATGCCTCATTTTCTTTTCAGTAGTAGTGATATTGTGCTGACCAAAAAAAAATATTCTCATAAAAAAAAACATTTCATCATAAACCTCCTCAATAAGTATGACTAAGGAGTACATCATCACACGCATGTAAGGTGGTTCCATTGTATTTTATAATAATTGCTCTTTCACAGATGTTTTGGATACGCAATGGATGAAAAGTGTGATGACATTCAGCAGAGCTTCCTGGGCTCTGAGGATGTGGAGAGACGAGGACAGGAGACTGCCAGGGTGAAGGAGGGAGCAGGCTGTGGTGACGGAGAGGACAAGAAGGGGCTTGACTTGCTTTATAGCGTGGAGGACACGCCACCATGGTACCTCTGCTTCGTGCTAGGATTCCATCACTACCTGACGATGGTGGGCGGCACGGTGTCAATCCCCCTCATCATCGCACCCGCCATGTGCATCACCAGCGACCTGGTCAAGACCGAGTTCATCGGCACCATCTTCTTTGTGTCCGGGCTTGTCACACTCATACAGAGTATGGTTGGCAGCAGATTGCCCATCGTTCAAGGCGTTGAAATGTGATCCTGTAAATGGTACCACATATGTCTTCTTTCTTGATTGGGTCTTTTGGGGCACATAACAGAGGTTGTAATGTATTCTACAGACAAAAGAAAGTAACACAGCCATAACTACGAAGATCCTCGTTACCTCTTCAGATATCCCACCCATGTACCACATATGAAATGTTTGAAATAGTAAATGGCTGTTACTACCTTTAATTGCTTTGCCAAATAAAGTTTAAAGATTAAAGTCCAGGTTAGGCGAGGCCGCAAAGCACACAGATTAAGTGAATAACCATGATTAGTTTATAGAATTGGTAGTGCTCACAGGAGGTCACGTGCGTGTTATGTCAGTCTTTGAAGATGCCTTCTGCATACAAAAGGGACTGGAATCTTAGGAGTAAATACGATTCACGATCAGGCTCACACCATATGTGATTACACTCATCCAACAAGAATATGGTGGTGCTCACAGGCAGGGTGTGTTCGGAGGGCCTTTGAGCACTACAGATAAGACAAATGAATCATGTCTACTCGTTGAATCGGAGTTGAGCGTCAGACACTATTAATTCACAATTAATTTGTATACCACGTTTACGTTATGCCCTCATTTGGTAACCCTCAGCTCAATATCCGTACAAGAGTGATGAGTCTAAGACTATCTGTTGGGAATGCAAGTTCCAATTATCCAATCCAATGCCCTTATGTATTGATTACTAATCATGGGATGTTTCGAATCCATAACATTTCCAAATATATATTATATGTCTATATTTATGCCTCGTATCCACTTGAGCTATGATCGGATAACAGTTGTTTCGTCTTGGCACGGCAACAACACATAGAGGTTGCAACGAAATCTAGTGAAATTTCAGTAATCTGTTGACATCCGAAGTCATCACACAGGACTTTGTATAAGATACAAAGAGAGGCAGGATGTGAGCCCATATAATTTTTACAATTCGACCACATAGTGCATGAAAACAAAAAAATTCCTATGTAAATTCTTCTGGGCTTCAAATCAATGTCCTCCCTCTTGACACATGATCTACCCAATGACGTAACACTCACGTGAACTCCATGGGGCACTACAATTTTCGCATAACGTAATTAATTATGGTTTACGAAATTTAATTTTACACAGGATCATATTATCTGGGTGAACAATAAATATGGTGTTACTTTTTATTTAATATGCACCTGGATGGTTATTATTATTGTTATGATTACTGTAATTGCTTATATACTCAAGTATTATCTTTGTCTAAAATGTAGTAAGAGACATAATATCTCACCAAGAATTAAATCTATTTGTCAAAGAAAAATTACTTTTTCTTATTGCTATAAGAACAAGGATTTGATATTTGTACGTTCAATATTTATAGGATAATTAATTTCTGAAAAGAATGAACACAGGATGTGCATTGTATACTAAGAGTAATAAACAGAAGATTTAGTTTGTGATGACAGTATAGAAGTGCTAATAGATTTTATTGATTAATTGGCCATATTACTTTTTGATTGTTATCAGGTCAATGAATAAATATTTGTATATGTTCTAGAATATTCTTGTGATGGTAATAATTTTCTGAAAACACATACTTCATTATTTTCATTGGTTTGTAATATTAAATGAATCCATGATCTAAAAGTAGAAGATAGTATTTACTACTCTGCAATATATTTTTTTACAAACAAAAACGTTTTACACAAAACTTACATAATACATAAACGTACATAATTCAAATGTTGGAAACAATAATGCTATTAAGTTGCCCGAACCTTAATTTTTTCATGTTTGATGTCCATAAAAAGTTATTCAGATAAACTTGAATGTTTAATTTAGGTCACTCAATATCTCACATCACTCATATCAAAATAAAAGTTGCTTTATAACTTTTCACAGGTATCAATCTTTGAGATTCGAAGGCTTGGGCAACCTGGATAATTATTATTTGATTGTTGAGGAAGACTCCTTTTCTTTGAAATTATTATGCTTACTCTAACTTTTCATACATGTAATTAAACTTTTGTTCTTTTTTTGATTAACAAAAATCACATTTAAAATATATTTTTAAGAGCAATTTTTAAAACTAGTCCACAAGGTATCCTTTGTTTGAATACGTAGGCATTATGTACTTATGACTCTCCAAGAGAGCGAAATTTATTATACTATATCGAAAGTTAAAATTGTGCCCTCCAATATGAAGAACTCATGAATCAAAGCAAAGAAATTTTTTTTACTAGAATACCAAACGTGCAATTTTGCCATATGCTGTAAAACTAGAATACTTCATGGCTATTAAATTTTGCGATTTTCATTAATTTATAAATTATTGTGTGACTATTTAATTTTGCGATTTTGGTCCATCCTTGACCTACTTTACAAAGGCTGTTAATGTTTGCTGACTATTTAAGTTTGCGTTTTACTGCAGCTACCCACGCAATTCGCCAATTAAATTTTATGCAAACATTTCTAGTTTTACAGTACACGATTCGGTTGTTCTTATATAAAAATTTTTCACCCAATCAATGGCATTTAAATATCTTTGGCCACATTGATGTTCGAAAAGATATCTTTTGATGTAAGATAAAGACAAGTCGAATTGTGTGATTAGTGTCCTACGGAATAATATAATGATTTATCAATGTTGCCGTGAACATGATTTCAAATATGTGACCCAAAAATATACAGAACCAAACATATAATGGATAGGGAAATTAATGCCCAAAAGTATAATTATAGTTGGGGAAAACAGGTAACACTATCAGGTAGTACATTCTATACAAGACCAACCTACAAGACCCTCCACCCCGCTCTGAATATCCTGAAGTTGAAACATTATTACTTTATTTTCTCATTTGATATTTGTACCAAACATATGTGTGATTATAGACGCTTATGTTCTGTGTTGTTTGCATTGAATGAATGAGAGGTGAACATTATTGATATCTGTGAGTATATTGGTGGACAAGAAATTTGATATAGTCATTTCTGGGGGGTACAGGGATGAGTGGCACCCCCTTTCCTACCCAAATACTTCACTTCCATGAGGGTTTTGGCATGTCCACCATCGATTGTATATACGGAACCTATGAAATCCCTTATGTGTGCCCCATACACAATTTCTAAAAGCCTGTATCTGCTGATGAATGTGGACGTACATGTAAGTGCAAGGTGAAGTGGCTCCCTACTTAAAACTGAATGATCAAGAGAACAAATCCTTGTGACTCTGAATGTGATGAAGTTGGACCATTAAAGTTAAGCCCCCCTCAATTTCTAAAAACCTGGATCTGCTGGTGAATGTCGGTATAAATGTAAGTTCAAGGTTGTATATTATTTGCAGTGTATAAACTGACATGTGTAGTACTTATGTAATGTACCTGTATATATGTAGAACAAGCGGTAAATAAAGTTAGTTACCATACATGGCGCAGTCAGCAGGATAGAAAAAAGTATATATGTTTAAAAAAAATGACTTCTGTAAAGTGCCCTATAACGCATTGTACATATAAAACAGAAGTTGGCGAGGGGCTCGCGGTAGAGTTAATGAAGTTACATGCAGCTGTACACAGTGCTCCACATCCCTGTATAACAAGAACAAAAAAGCCAGACAGACCAGGTATAGACACCGGATGCTCTGAATCAGAATGGGCTTTCTTCAACCGTGAGTGGAACATCTACACAAAACGGTCATGCATTACAGGAGATGAGTTGAAACATGAACTGAATGCTGCATGCACGACTGAGCTGCGTCGATGCCTCCTCAACTTCGTAGGTGAGAGCGAACTTGATAAATGTACACATGAAAAGCTGTTATGCTACATTAAAGAAATAGCAGTAGAAAGTAAGAATATCTCCGTGCATAGGCAAGAATTTTATGGAATGGAACAATCACGTGATGAGCCAATACGCCTATTTATGGGACGTCTACAATCCAAAGCATCCCATTGTGATTTAAGATAAAGTGCACCTGTCAAACGGATCTATCATATGCAGAGTCCATGGTTTCTGATCAATTGGTTGTTGGCCTCTATGACAAGGAAACACAAGGTGAGGTGCTGGCAAAACACTCTACTTTGACAACACTGAAGCTGAAGTTCGAATATCTCAGCGCTATTGAGCAGGGTCAACAAGCAAAACGTAGTTTAAACACATCCACAATAGGTATCACAAAGTCACAATATAAAAAGAACGAGATGAAGTCTAAACACCATAACAAAAATGAGACACAAGAGACACTACCACGTGGTTGTACAGGGTGTGGCAGCAAGGACCATGGTCCAGGAATCCGCAAACCTCGTAACCTTCATTGCCCTAACTGGGGAGTCACCTGCTCAAAGTGCTTGAAGCGAAATCACTCACATGTAGTATGCTTTGCCAAGGAGCCGACAGCAGTAGCAGCAACCCATAGTGATGATGCACACACATCGAGTACAGAAGTGGATGGATCAAGTATGGGAATGCTTTCATCAAGTCTTTTTGGCATTGACTTCTCTTCGTTATGCCCATTAAAAGCAAATTGCAATTGGAGCACTGCACTCCCACACATTGAGTGGTCCGCAGAAAACAACAAATTTGTACCAAAGTCTCCTAAGAAACCAAGCAAAATTCGTCTTTGTTTAACACCATTACCAGAAGCTCATGCTCAGGTTGGTTGCAAAATGTCAAGCAAAAAGATGTCGACACATTAAAACAACAAAAATAGACTTTTAGCAGATACTGGCGCCCAAACATGTGCGTGCGACCTAGACACCTTAAAAGATATTGGGTTACACACGGACGATCTACTACCCACCAACCACAGTTTACTTGGTGCGACCAGTGATAGATTAGATATACTAGGTGCAGCTCTAGTTGAATTAAAGTATGGAAGCCAGAAAACGAAAGTTATGATATATGTATGTGGGAACGTAACAGGAGCATACCTCTCTGAAAGTGCTCAAATACAATTAGGCATAATCGAGGAGAATTTTCCCCCACCAGTCACAGATGGCTCCAATGTACACCGAAGATACCACTAGTAAACTAGCAGCATGTGGCTGCCTCAAAGGAGATAGACACACCACCACCCACATGTATTCCTGACAGTTTAAAAAACGCACCACCTCATGAGCTTGAAGCATGGATCCTCACATACTACGCATCGTCTGCATTTAACGTGTGTGACCATCAACCCCTACCGAAGATGTCTGGGGAACCCTTGCAGGTCCACTACAAACCAGATGCGCAGCCAAGCGCGCATCACACACCAATACCTGTACCCCACCACTGGAAGGAAGATGTAAAGCGACAGCTAGATGCCGATGTAAGACTTGGAACAATTGAAAGAGTACCACAAGGGACACCTACTATTTGGTGTTCGAGAATGATTGTCGTCTCAAAGCATGATGGTCGCCCACGAAGAACTGTTGATTTGCAGTCACTAAATGCTGCCACATATAGAGAGACTCACCATACACCGTCGCCATTCACCCAGGCATCCATGGTACCACCACATACAATTAAAACGACATTAGATGCATGGAATGGGTACCATGCGCCTCCCTTTATCTCCAAGTGCGAGATGCTACCACATTTATTACAGAATGGGGCCGCTATAGGTACCTGCCATGTGCCCCTCTGGCTTCCATGCTGCAGGCGACGCCTACACACGAGCATATGATGACATTACAATCGACTTTCCCAGGAAGTCTAAAGTCGTGGATGACACTGTGCTGTGGGATGACTGCATTGAAAGCGCATTCCACCACACAATAAAATATATAGACTTATGTTCTCGAAATGGCATTGTATTTAACCCCAAGAAGTTTAGATTCGGTAGAACCGAAGTGGAGTTTGATGGACTACTTCTCACAGAAAATGGCATCAGTCCATCATCAAAAATGACTGAAGCAATTACCAATTTTCCCATACCAAAAAGCATCACCGATGCACGTTCATGGTTTGGTCTGGTTAACCAAGTAGCTTTCAGCACAGCAATTGCACCATTAATGGAACCACTAAGAGACCTCCTTAAAAGCGATCGTTTCTACTGGGATGAGGCGTTGTCAGCTGCATTTGAAGAATCCCGGCAACAAATACTACAGAAAATCAAACATGGGGTTCACACGTTTGAGGTTGGAAAGTCAACATGTCTTAGTACTGACTGGAGTAAAGAAGGTGTAGGATTTATACTGCAGCAGAAATCATGCACTTGCAATATGGAGTTGGCCCCATTATGCTGTAATGACGGCTGGCAACTGGTGCTAGCTGGCTCCAGGTTCACCACTCCTGCAGAATCACGGTATGCACCAGTAGAAGGTGAGTAACTTGCAGTCACTTATGCACTTGAAAAGTGCCGCCAATACATCATGGGATGCCCAGATTTGACTATTGTAGTGGACCATGCACCCTCGTCAAACTATTGGGTGACAGGTCACTTCATGACATATCCAACCCTCGGCTGCTACGTCTAAAGGAAAAAACACTACTATATAATTATACAATAAAGCATATCCCTGGTGTGAATAACAAAGGCCTAGATGCTTTATCCAGGAAACCAGTCTCTCTCATACCGGACAACGATAGCACTATTGAAGAGACTGTTGTGAGTTCTGTTACTTCCCAGCTTACACACATTGACTTAAATGCACCACTTGCAGTCAGTTGGGAACGAATTGAAGAAGCCACACAAAATGATAATGACTTGGTTTCCCTTGCAAATTACATCATACAAGGCTTCCCTGTGACGAAACAAAGCTTACCTGAAAAAATACAACCATTCTGGGGCGTCCGTTTTGACCTTCACTGTGTCGGAGATTGTGTATGTTATGGTTCGCGAATCGTCGTACCACAATCACTCAGAACAGAAATTCTGGATGGATTACACAGTGCTCACCAAGGTGTTAGCAGCATGAAAGCGCGTGCACATCTTTGCATTTACTGGCCTGGAATGAATAAGGACATTGCTGACAGACGTCGCAGATGTAGACGTTGTGATGAAATAGCACCATCACTACCTGCACTACCACCTACCCCACCTGTCGAACCAGAGTACCCATTTCAGCAAGTAGTTGCCGATTACTTTGACCTGGCTGGCAGAAAATTATTAGTATATGCTGACAGATACACAGGATGGCCTACTGTATCAGAGCCAGTGCATAGTAAAAATGACACGAGGAATCTTATGTGTAGCCTTCGCGAATGATTTGGCATTTATGGCGTACCTGAAGAATTGGCATCAGACGGAGGACCTCCCTTTCCCCAGTCATGCAATGAAAGAGTTTTATGCATCATGGGGAGTACACAGGATATCTTCAGCGTATCTCCCACATAGTAATGGTAGGGCAGCGCTGGCAGTAAAAATTGCAAAGCGTGCACTGATGGATGCATTGAACTCATCAGGCCATCTGGACTCTGACAAAGTGACAAGACCCCTCCTACAATACCACAACACACCAATGCAGGGAATTGGACAGTCTCCGGCTCAACTTTTATATGGGCGTACCCTTAAAGACCACATACCAACCGTTAAAGACTTACTGCGGATACGTCCCGAATGGGCTTAGTCATTGCATGATCGTGAAGTGGCCATGGCTAAGCGTAACGTAAGGAACCTGCAATATTACTCTAAGCGCAATGCTACACGGAAATTACCAACACTTTGCATTGGAGATTGCGTACTAGTGCAAAACCAGACAGGACAACACCCGCTCAGATGGGACAAAACAGGCGTGATTAGAGAAACACATCCAAACGACCAACTAACCATCCAAATGCATGGCTCCCGTAGACTGACTTTACGTAATCGACAGTTCGTCAGATATATAGATCCTATCAGTAGCAATACCATTAACCGCAACCTATCAGACTTCGAAGCTCCAAATACAGATGATATATCTTGTGACACAAGTGCAATCCCAAATGAATTGGAGGTGAACGTTCCATTTGAAAATGTACAACCCCTACAGCCATCATACGCTGCGGGACCCACCAAACAGCACTTTATCAAATGGATTGGAGGTGAACGTTCCAGGTAAAAATGTACAACCGCCACAGCCATCGACATGCGTGCACCCGCCAAACAGCACCTTACCACGTTCAATGCACGAGCGAGCCAATGGACATAAATGATAGGTGAACATTATTAATGTCTGTGAGTATATGGGTGGACAAGAAATTGGATATCAGAGGCAGATCCGGGGGTTCAGGGATGCATGCCCCGCCCCTTTTCCTACCCAAATACTTCACTTTCATGAGATTTTTGCCATGTCCGCCATAGATGGTGCATACAGAACGTATGAAATCCCTTATGTGCTTGTGTACCCAATTTCTAAAAAAAACAAATCCTTGTGGCTTTGAATGTGCTGAAGTTGGACCATTGAGTTTAAGCCCCACCCCCTCCCATTTCTAAAAACATGGATCTGCTGGTGAATGTGGACATACATGTTAGTTCAAGGTTCAGTGGCTCCCTACATAAAACTGAACGAAAATTGTGGCTCCGAGTGTCCTGATGTTGAAACATTATGACTCATATTTATTTTTAGGTGACATATGTAAGAAACAAATATGCATGGATTTATATGTGCATTATCCGTGTTAATAGCATTGAATAAATGATAGTTGACGTTTATCATATCTTTATGTATTTTAGTAGCAAATGAATGGTGACTTTGATGTCAAATGGCTCCTTCAGAAAACTGAACACAATTGTGAACGAAATATTGAAGGAAAACGTATGGGTCCATCAGTGGTGGCTCGCTGACTGTCCTGAAGTTGAAACATTATCACTTGTATTTATCTTCTTATTTGATATTTGTAACAAACATATGTGGGATTCTAGATGCCTATGTTCTGTTTTTTCAGTGAATAAATGATAGGTGATTATTATTAATATCTCTAAGTACATGGGTGGACATGAAATTGGATATCATAGTCAGATCCGGGGGGTACAGGGATGACTAGCACCCCCTTTCCTAGCCAAATACGTCACTTTCTTGAGGTTTTTGGAATGTCCACCATCGATCATGTATACGAAACCTATAAAATCCTCTATGTGCGCCCCCTACCCAATTTCTAAAAACCTGGATCTGCAAGTGAATGTATATGTACATGTAAGGGCAAGGTGAAGTGGCTCCCTTCTTATAACTGAACGATCAAGTGATATGAAGTTGAACGATTAAGTTTAAGCCCTCGAGGATCCCCTACTCATTTCTAAAAACCTGGATCTGCATGCTGGTGAATGTGGGTGTAAGTTCAAGTTTAAGTGGCATCCTTCATAAAACTGAATGAAATTCTACCCAAAACTCTAGAGCGTGTTGCTCTGAATGTTATGAAATTGTCCATTTTCTTTGTGTAGGAGGACGTTGTGAAAAGAAAATATTTATGAAAATGCCCATGAAATAAAAATCATTCTTAATGCTTTAATTTAGGAGATGGACAGAGTGATAGACAGAGACAGCGATATATATATATATATATATATATATATATATATATATATATATATATATATATATATATATATATATATATATATATATATATATATATATATATATATATATATATATATATATATATATATATATATATATATATATATATATATATATGGTATATATATATATATATATATATATATATATATATATATATATATATATATATAATTTCATGGTGAGGGAAGGCAAACTATTACTATTACTATATATATATATATATATATATTAACGCATTATGGGATGAAATGTTTTGTTTTGTAACATAATTGACATATTTCCGAGTGATACTACTCTATTAATTATCATCTGGCCTATAAGCTTGTCAATCCTTACTTCATTATCAATAAATAAATTCATTATTAATAATTATAAATAAATATAATAAATGCTATACAGTGACGTTGCCTTTATGTGCGTACATATAGCAGACGAATTTACATTACGTCGACGCATCTTTTTGAACGCAAAACTGAACCAAAAACTCCAAACTGTGTACCATTAGGAGTCTTTGTTTACTTTACGAGTCTAGTGACTTTTTTTGAAACCCATTGCACTTTATGTCAAAATTTCGTCTTACAACACCTCACAGCCACCAACAGTGCATAAAACAACAAGAAATTTCATTCATACGAGTCTAGTGACTGTTTGTGAAAGCCATTGCACTGTTGGTCAAAATTTCGTCTCACACC
>CM032666.1:57369660-57397607 GCA_019095985.1 Streblospio benedicti | reverse complement strand
TCCATATCATACTAAAATTAAATGACTTGGTCGTGATAAGTGCAACACACATAAAAAAGAATAAATTATGGATTTGTGATATATACAGTGCCAAATTGAAATGCGTCTGATGTATTTACATTAGCGTCTTTGCTGATGTAGATTAGCTGAAGTTCTTCTCTAAAATCTATTATGGACAGTGAAAGATTGGCTTTGTTGTAAATAAATAATTACTATATACTTTAGAATTTTATACAGTGCTCGCTTTTAATATTGTTGGACCAAAGATGTTTGACAAGCAAGTTTACTAATTTGAAAAGAGGGTAACTTTTCATCATGGCAGATGATTTTATGATTGTGTTAATGTTAATGTATAACTGTACTGCTGTTGGCGGCACTTTAAAAGTTTATAATTTTGATAATTTCTAATAAAATATAATATTATGAAATTTGATCTTTATTTTGGAATTTTGTATTAATTTCGAAGCCTCAGCTTCCTTTTCAACTATATGATTAGTTGAAAAGGAAGCTGAGGCTTCGAAATTAATACAAAATTATTCAAAAATAAAGATAAAATTTCATAATATTATATTTTATTAGAAATGATCAAAATTATAAACTTTTAAAGTGCCGCCAACAGCAGTACAGTTATACATTAACATTAACACAATGAGGCCAACTGCTAGATTCCAAATTAGACAATTATCTCAATAAAAAGATTTTATGATTATTCAGTCATACAGTTTGGTTTTGGCTGCCAATGAAATTCTAACACTAATTTTTGTAATGGTTATGGCATATGTTATTCCAACGAGAGTGACTGTTCTTCCACATCACAACTATTGGTAGTGATGGTGTTGTTTGTTGATTCATAAAATGCATCATTGTCTAAATATTATCTCCCATTTTAGCTGTAGTCTGTCCAATCGGGTATTCAAAATGTGCAAATGGGGTAGAATGTTACTTCGACCTACTCAAGATGTAGTGGTACTAACGAATGCAGTGATGGATCTGATGAAAAAACTGTGTGGAAAGGATGCGCATGTATAGTAGAGGTAAAGTGTTTTGATCAGGTATTGCATCATACAAAGGCGACTCTCAGTAATGTTTTTTTTCTATCTGATCTAAAAGCATCAATCAAATCAATACATGTATGAATAATATTTGTGTTAAATGTTAACTATTGTCATAGTTATGAGATGTATCTCTGTCTTTTTCTCGCTCTGTCTCTGTTGCTCTCTCCATTTCTTCTATCTCTCTATCTATCTCACCCTCTCGGTCCGTCCCTCTCAGTCTCACCCTATGATGTGAATAAAGATGATGTAATCAAACATATTTCAAACATACATATGCAACCCTGTGGGTTCATGCCATCTTTCATTCTTTCATGATCATCTTATTATAGTTCTGCTAATATATTTATATTTGTTTATCATTTTGTTTTGACACATTGGTAGCCTCTTTCTGCCAATGTGTACACTTTCATTTCAAAAGTTCACCTTGTTTATACTCTTCCTTTTTTATGCAATAGTTCTATATTATCTCCGAACAAGACCTAGTACATGACTATAGTTCGCAAACCATAAACACATCTTTCATAGTTGTATTTGTTTTTATTTCATTTTGTGTTGTAAATAAGATTAGTCGTACTGTTGTAAAGAATTGAAGTTGTGTGAGTGTTTTTAAATCAGATGCGTTTTGGTTATGAAAGAACAATGATCTTATGGAGTTGAGAAAAAAAGCTACATGTATTATATTTGATGTTCATTCATATCATTGTCAGCACGTTTTACACATATATTATGTCTGAGACTAAATGCCTTGCTTGTTCTGTTATAGATGCTGCCACTGAGTAATGATGGCGTCCTGCGGATGCTGCTACATCTGTCGAAAATTATGTAACAAATTGTGACTGATTAAACAAATTGGCAAATCAATTTCGTGCGTTTATTGCTATTTCTTATAACAGTAGACATTGAAATAGAAATCAACATGATGTTGCATGGACCAAGTTCTTTTTAGGACATACGTTGGTCTCGCATTTGATTTGTATAATTTATAACTGGCATGAAAATAATCACTTTTATGTCTAATGTCTAATAATGTCCAAATAACAAATGGTTAAATAACAACATGGTTAATACAGAATTACAAAGGTTGTACACACTTACACTTGCAAGCAAGCAACGCCCTATAAATGTTGAAGAAATTCACAAAAAGGTGTATCTAAAAAAAATATCAAAGTGTTTAGTATTTAAATAAGGGATGATAACTATGCACCATTAAAGTGATGGATGATATATAATAACCTTAAATTATACATTTAATATGATGATACATTTTACATCAATATGTTGTCTCGGGTATGTGGTTATTCCTTAGAGTGTGGTATTTATATCAATGATAATATGCTATAATATGAAATAGAAATATAAAATATAGGTGTAGTTGTTCAAAACTACTGTAAAACTAGAAATGTTTGTGCACGATTTAATTTGCGAATTTCGTGGGTAGGTGCAAAAACCGCCATCTTAAATAGTCCGCACAGATTGATAGCCCACAGACACTACAATTTCAATATACTATCCTTGGCTAAGCACTACACAGGGTTCTATATTATCCCTGTTATGCTCAGTGGCCGAACAAGTATGCTTTCATAGAAGCAATATGATGTTTTCTATCCATGCTGAATGTCTCTTTCATGCAAAGAGCGTATTAAGATAACTTGAGAAATTTAAATACCACTCAATGACAGGCCAGCTATAAACCCATTGTGATACTTTTCAGATTATAGTAGTCTCCAGGCTGCAGTAATAGCAAAATCACCTTAGCCTGGTAACAAAGGGTTACATTGTACAGCAGAATATCTTTATTTTCACCTGCTATCTTTGAGTGCTCTCCATAAAGAGGTATGATAGTCTCCTCATGAAGGTTTTAGACAACAAAACTAGTCATGTAACAACCAACATTGTGTCTAGTACGAGGGTTGTGTCACTATCAGGTTCTGTTGCAAGAGCGTTGGAAGTTATGCGGAGTGTAGTTTGAATGGGAATTGAAATTAGTCTTAGAGTTAAGCGAACATTGGCAGATCCAGTGTTTTCAAAAAAGTGGTGAGGGCACACCTACAGGATTGCATAGGTTTCTCACGAGATGTCAAAAACACATAAAAATATTTTTTCATGGTGAAAGGGGGCATTGCCCCTACCCCGCCCCTGCCCCCGCGTTCTGGCTATGGGAAACAAACCAAGCTCGTAATAATAGTATGATTTGTTTTACATTTTCATGATCTCACTGTCAGGTTAGTTTTGTCCTGGTTGTATAAAATCGAGTCGAGATGTACTGTTTTAGATTAGCATGTTTGCTAATGGGGACTTGGGCATGCGACCCCAATCATTTCGCACATTCTTATGCAAACGGGTTGGCAGTGTTTACGTTAAAACCAATATTCACATTATAGTGTGCATTTTGTGAAATAAATATTGTTGTTGAATTCCTTTCCCCTTCAATGTATTGACCGTTGCACATATGTTATATACGGAATACAGCGGCAGCATGGTTTTCACCTGAATTCAAGTGGTGGACTCATTCTTTTCAAAGGCCTTTTTTTGAGGGGCACTATTTTTTACAGACATTTATGGAAATGCTAAAGCCTCCCAACGCTCATAATGGCTGAATGGCCCTTACAGATATCATGGTTAATGTTACTAAGGTGCACGTAGAGGGTACTTTTAGTTGGCTCATACTAAAATTGGAAACTTTCGTTGTTACTACATATAAAAGTCTGGCGAGTTGGCATACAGCATATGGAGCTTCAGTATTTGTTTTTGTGATCACTTTGTTTCTTTTGCTCATGTATGTATGAAAATATAGAGAAATAAATGAAATATAAGAATATGTAAAATATGTATGATATAGAAGACAAATCAAATGTATGTATGTATTATTGTTAAGGCCACCGTGCTTGGTGGCATGGATGTATGTATGTATGTATGTATGTATCATGTCATTGTATGTAAACACATGTATGTTATGTATGCAAATGAATGTCTACACGGAATACTGACCTAACATTCATTTTACCATTCCATTTGTTAGATTCGTTCAAAGTATTAAAACTGTGAGGTATGAGGCGACACCGAAGTGATTCGTTTTGGGTGCTCTGCCAATTAAATTGTGTATTTTAGAAGGCCATTTATGACATTTTACTGATATTCAATATGCACTTAGCCAGATAGAATCACGCGTATCACGTATCACGTCACATTTTACGTCACGTTTTACGTCACGTTTTACATCACGTTCTACGTCACGTAAAACCTCATATTCAGCCACAAATGATATTGTGCATAGTATTGAATTTTTTTTTGCTGGCTAAGTGCATTGAATATCAGTAAAAATCAATACTCAGCTTAGCAGTTTAATATATAGCCAACATGATAAAATCAATATACCTGCTGCAAATTAATAAAATCAATACAGCATACTCATGCACAATATCATGTATGGGTAATTACAGTATTGTGTACATTTTAATCAAGATTTCCATAACGTAAAAGTCAACTTTTAACAGTTGAAATTTGATAAAACAGTAACATAAAGTATGCACCGTTTCATCATATGTCTTAATTGCCCATATAAATCAACGTTGTTGTTGAACGTGGGTATTCTTTGAACACTTCTGATCTAGTTTGATTAGTTTTTTCTTTATCTAGGCTCTGTTTCAAAAATTCAAATATAGAGAAATAAAAAAGATAAGAATATAACAATATATTCTGGCCCAAAAGCTATCATTTTTTATATCTTTTGACCAATTGGAGAATTTAACACAGCAGACATAGAAGAAAAATCGAATGTGTTGTTAGTGCTTCTTATTATTGCTAAGGCCTCCATGCTTGGTGGCATGGGTCTGGTGCTTCCCGTCTGAGAGTTATGGCCGCATATGTCATACACGTGGACTTAACATTCATCTTATTAACATTTTATTTGTTAGATACTATATAGTATTGAAAACATTATTGTATTGAGGTGACATCACAACACTTATTGTTGAAAGTGTGGGTATTCGTTTAATATGTAGTTTATATATTCTAAGTGATCACTGTTGTTGATCAGATTTGTTCTCTTTTGCTAGGACACAAGATGTGCCATACTATTTGGTAATACTGGTTATTGTAATTATTTTTTCAATAAAACTCTCACTAACAATTTTGTCATTTTTATTGAATATTCAATGTACTAAGCATTGTTATAAAGAATATATAAAAAATAATGTTTCAAATTGAAAAATGAAATCAATTTGCATTTTTCAACATTCACCAATTTTTATATCAACGATCTGCAATTCACACATTTTACATAGTGATATAAATTTTCATGCACGACAATATCTAAGCTGTGGATCATAACAACTGCCTGTATGCAATTGGCAGCAGTAATAGAGGGTTTACATAATATACGTCAGCCCTATCTGCAAACAGCTGCTTCTTGTGCGATGCGGGCCTGATATGTGTAATGTTACATACAGATTCGCGGACTTACTTCTGCTTTATAAAAGCAGACGTTAGCAAAGCTCCATTTAACAATAAATTAATCGTTTGCAGAAGTAAGACACATGTTGCAAAGAGAGCAGCAGCAGCAGCAGCAGCAGCAGCAGCAGCAGCAGCAGCAGCAGCAGCAGCAGTTTACTTGATAAGGCCTGCCCTTTCAAATGATCTGCACGTTGGTCTGTGTTCTCTGTGAGGCACTACGACTGTCCGCATGGCGCTTCCAGACATCCCACACAGCGGGGACGCAGCTGAAAGTACAGTAATGGACAGAGTTACACGCGGCACACAGTTCCTCTTAGCCTATCACAATGCCTTTAAATGATCATACATGAAGGCCTATTTTAAAAGCTTCTTTGTGATCCAAATGTAGCTAATTGTTCTGCTAACATGACACCATTAACTAAGAGCACATGGCTTGTATTTTTAGCACAGCAATCCATTTTCAGAGCAGCTGTATAGCTGCTGTATTTAGGTATTTTCTCATTTAAGCATGTGGTACACTTTATTTGTAATAGGGAAGCTTTGATGAAGATGACATTTTTAATGTCTTGGCTAATACTTCCCTGACAAATCACCCGTGCATGTTGCTGCGTCTGCAGCTGTTGCTGGTGAACACTCTGGTTTTAAAGGCTATAGCTGGCCAGGATGTTCAAGGCTGTATATTCAGGGGATTCCTGTTTCATAAAAGACCTTATAGTATATCTAGTAGAGCTAGAGGCTGTCACAATTGTACTTTTTTAATCATTTATTTATCTTTCATACAATATGGAAATTTAAGTATTACATACGATATCGTCAATACAGTAAAAAAGATTACAAAAATTCAACTTTAAATTCAAATCAGATTTATCAGATTTATACTATATTAATTTTTTCAACATCAAATATGTTCAATAATAGTTTGAAATAAACCACATTTGATTAATTCATGATCAAGTTTTTCCAGTATGTACCTATGATAAATGAGATTGTCTTTCACACTTGGGAAGATATTTACAATTGTTATTTGTTGGTGGAATTATAATGCTTCACACACTAAACAAAGCAAGGGCATTAGTTCAGTGATCCATGTCCTGCTGAATGTCCATAGATTTGGCAAAAAGAGATGTGTTTTGTGTAATTCACAATTATCCAACTCTCTCGCACATATACTATTCCAGTGTGAAGGTTATTACAATAAAAAAACACCGTTATGGAATGAGCTCATTCAATCATGTCCAAGAGCACTTAAATTGTCTCTAAACTCTATGAATAATGATGGTAAAACTAAATTTATGATTAATTCTTTCTATGTACAGGTCAATAATGAATGGGACGTGACTAACAACTTTGTTATAGAGTATGTAAACACTTTGGTTAATGCATATTATAATGCTACAAAAGACCTGCAAGAGTAAAGTAAAAGATTTGCTGTAGTAATGTTAGATTCACATTGTATCCTTTATGTCAACCAAATTAATGTACTTATTGTTAGCATACTGGTGCTATTTTGCATGTAAAGATGTATTAAGTTAGTGCATGTATATTTTCTTATTTGCTGTTTCACAACTTAAATCATTGTAATGTAAACTCTTCTATCGGACGGCACTCAATAAATACAATACAATACAATTTACTTTATTATAATCTACATTATTAAATTTGCACTTTGAATTCCCTTTAAAGATAGCATAAGTGATTACAGAAATAATGAAGTTGTATGCATTAATAGTTGCACCTTTCACATAGCTTGGAAAGCCACAAACTACATGTGTTTCGATCTTATTTGTATCTTAACTTAACATACTTTGAAATAATGTTCCATATACTATTGATTCTTATACAATAATATAACATGTGTTTTGTTGTTTCGAATTCATTACAGATATCACATTTTGCACTTATAACTTTCCATTTACTTAGGTACATACCACAAGGTACAATATTATGCAGGATTTTACAATTAAATTCAGATATTTTTGGTACAGGAATTTCCTCTAATTTTTTATCATAGATGTTTCTCCATATAGTAAAATTATTATCAAAACAGAATTCATGTGAATATAGATTCCATATTACCTCTTTGTCTTACTTTCTTAACCAACATCTGGTAGAATATATAAATCTTTAATTCTATATATCCTTTTCTTGTACAAAAATATGTGTTAAAGGTCTTATATTAACAAATGGACCGATGCTAACATCTAATTGCATTATTCTTTTTAGGCATAATTTTTCACAATAAATGCATCTTTAATCATAGTTATTCTTTTAGATGTATATTCAAGTAATACTACATCATTTTTTATCATTCCATCAACATTAATAAGATATCTAACTAAATACATTTTATTATTTATCCATCCATCTAAGTACAAACACGTGTTCCTAATTTTGAAATACTCACAGCCCCACAGTGGGAGCTGAAGGATTTCATGTACACTTAATCTATCAAATAGTACGACTGCTTTTGCTTTATCAAATGCTAATAGTATACTTTGGTAAAAGGGTGACAAATTGTTTAAGGGGACTGTGAACTCTTTTCTTACAATTTTATTAAACTTTGATTTTCTCACTCATTATTGCTTCAATTCTTACAAATTACACCTTATTTTGTAGATAATTATCTAATCTAATGACACAACAGGTTTTGAAATGTATAGATCGATTAACATTTTTTTTTATAAAGCAATTAGTGAAAATTTTACAACTTTCCCTGTGAAGCATGTAACTGATAGTAAAACATCAAAATGACCAAAATCACTATTCAATTGCAAAATTTGTATATTTATCTAGAAAAATTTGCCTCAATTTTTTATATTTTTTCCCTTTTATCAGTTTACATGCATTTTAAGTTTTAAAACCACTTATTTTCCGAATTTTCTTGCACATCAATACATAAACGTTCATAATTCATCAACGAAATAAAAAAATCAAAATCCCTAGTAAGGTTTTCTTCAGAATGGATATATCTTCAAATGTATACACGTTTGTGAAAATTTGATTTCACGGTTAGAGAGAAATATAATAAGAAAAATTAATCCACTATGCAAACTTAGTTTTGAGAAAATGGGCTTTAAACATGGCCAATCAATATAAATTGATAGTAGTTGATGTCTATAAAATGTATCATATAAGTAAAACTATTGATGATAAAAGGTTCATTTTGAAAAAGATGTTTTTCTTTATCATTTATAGCATACAAAACAATGAAAATGTAAAAATTGAATTTTTAGCCGATATAACCTTATAAGCCTGCAAAGAATGAGTCATTGTTTTTCACTCGGGTTGGTCTTCACGAAATGGGTTGTAATGGGAAAACTATTGAAGATAAAAGGTTCATTTCAAAAACATGTTGTTCTTCATAGTTTACAGTATAATAAATATTAAAAAGCTGAAAATAGAATATTTTTCCCTTAAAGAATTCACAGTACCCTTAATACAGGAAAAGAATCATTTGTTGAATCCTATTTTAGATAGCAACATTATGAAATAGCCTTTCTATTTACCATTACTATTCAAGAATCTTGGAACACAAGCTGCTTTTAAAGATTCAAAGAAACTTTCAATATCTTTCATATTCAATCCACCATGATTCTTTGTATAAATTACATTTGACCGCTTTACTGAATCTCATTTACCCCATAGATATTTAAAAACTATTTCTTTAAGTCGCTTTTTTACAAAGTCTGGTACAACCAAAACAGTAGCCGGATATACAATCTTTGAAATGGCATAGGTTTTAATGACTTTAACTATCACAAACAATGTTAATTTTCTAGATTCCCATCTTTCCAGCGTCAGTTTAATTGAGTCTAGTTTTATATCCTAATTCAATAAACTACATTTTTCTTTAGCATGACCAATATGTATATCTAAACATTTCACAGGATTTCCAGTCCAATATATCTCTTCAAATTGTCTGTATCCTAACTGTTTAAGGTTTCCCAACCATTCTGCCCCCCCCCGGTTTTGCAAATCAAACAAATTACCCACCACGGGTTTGCAAATCAAACATATGACACCCCCACGGGTTCGCAAATCAAACATATGACCCCCATGCCAAATATATGCTTAAAATATGACCCCCCCCCACTTTAGTATATATAACTTACCTAGCATATGAGTCCTTTCATAGCATGACAAGTTAACTTTGATATATTTTTAAACAGTACAAATTTTTGGGGAAGTCACTTGTTACTTCAACAAAATTTGAAGCATTTTGGCAAATATTAGCAATTCAATCGCATGTGTTGAGTGTTGACATATGAAACTAGGTACAAAATTACAGGATATTTTACACAACCAAATGATTGATCACATACCCCCAAAAAATAGATCGGGACATTCTACCAACATTTATTAAGAAATTTAAACGCTTGCCACGGCCCTTTTCAGTAAACTTTCAAAATTTGAACAATTGACCACCCAGTAAAATTTCAAGAGTCAGAATATTTGACCCCCCCATATTCTTCCATTTTAAACTTCTGACCCCCCACAACTTCCATTTTGAAACTTCTGACCCCCCAACAACATTCAAATTCAAACATCTGACCCCATACAACATTCAAATTCAAACATCTGACCCCCCCCCACGGCTTAAATAATGACTCGGCCCTTAGATAAATTTAATTTCAACCCTGCATATCTACTAAATTCATCAATATTATACAAAATTTCTCTAATAGAATCAGGATGTCTTACACATATTGTCACATCATCAGCATATTGCATTATTTTATGTTCATTTCCATTAATTAACTAACTCATTTGATTTTTTTTTAATTTTGTCTTATCATAATTGCTAAAACTTCTACTACAAGAACAAAGAGAAGTGCTGACATTGAACAGCTCTCCCTAATACCTCTTGTCATTGTATGATTATCAGACAACCATCAATTATTTTTAACTTCGAAGTTTCGTTCAGCAAATACATAATTTGAACCCATTTAATGAAATTAGCTCCAAGGTTAAATCGTTTTAGTGACTCAAAGATGAAATCATGTTCTACAGAATCAAAAGCTTTATGGAAGTCAATACATACATGTAGAAGTGCTCCTGGCGATCCAGTATGCTCACAGTGCTCATAAATGTCTAACACATTTCTCACTGATGTACCTATGAAACGTTCTTTTATATATGCAGTTTGATCACTGTTAATTTTTGATGCCATAACACTTTGAAGACGCTCACTAAATACTGCAGCTATTATCTAATAATCTGTGTAAGTAAAACTTAAAGGGCGGTAGTTAGATAATCTATTTTTAGCTTGTGCTTTGTGTATTGTTCATATAACTGAGGTCCTAGTGGATTGTGGCAATATTTCTGACGGCCATGAATCAATGATCATTTAAAAATATATTAATTCACAATTGTATTTGCTCTTCATCTTTGCACTTAATATATGGTTGACATGAGTGGTGCATGTAATAATAGAAATAAAAACTATTAGCTATAAGGTCTTTTGAAACACTAAACGACTCTTAGAAATTCCAATAACAAACATGTTTCTACCCTCACACACCCTATTTTATTTTATTGTATCCATTCCCGCTTGTAATCGATCTCTCTGTACGCTATACCCTCTGTGTATTTTACATCTACACCAGGTAATTGGCATCCTTGTCACACTATATTGGCTTTCTCAACTCCCTGAAGAGCACACAGCAATAGCAACTGGCGCGCATTAAAAGTACAGTTTCGTACGGGTTCAATTTACTTGGAGATTGTGGATACTTGCGGTTACAATGTCCCCAAAGTTAACATTTGCAATCATGGACGTCAAAACAATATAGATTTTAAATAATTACTGTTCACATGTTATTGACGCCTAAAATTGTCATCGGACGTGTTATATTACTGTTGTTATACCCGGACACGACTCACTATCCTGCCCTATCGTGGGACTTACTGTGTCTGCTCCTGAGACTGTTGGTGTGGCCCGTGATAGATGTGGACGATATAGACATCAGGCATCACATGCATGCTGTACCTGGAGTAGTTGATATATTGACATTTATAATACTGATAGGTGACTTTCTATCTGGATCGAGAAGTAGATGAGATAGCCGGGTATCCTGGGTGTTTGTCAGGTGAACACATATCGGGCCACTACCTGTGAACTGTGTTTTGAAGCAATCCTGATGGTAGACAATCGTGTCAGCCTAATTAATAGAAGTATGTGAAATGATTAAGTAGGTACGCCAGTATATGTAGACTGACTTCTCTGTTAAGAGCAGGCATTGGAGTGGCCTCAAGTGGTTCAAATATTTTACATATCAATCGTTAATCGTCATGTGTATACGTTATCTCACACAATCATAAGCACACTCACGCAGGCACGCACGCATGCACGTGCGCACACACACGCGTGCGCACGCACACTCACTCACCACCCCCGATCCCGCAATATCACACGACTCTTCTTTATAATGCTATAGTCACAGGGCCACTTACGGTAGATGCGGATGCTTGCGAAAACAAATACGTAAGCATCTGCATTAATACGTATCTTACGTAAACATACGTATCTATCCGTAACTCAATAAGCAGGATACGTAGACAAGCGCAGATATACGCAGATTTGTCACCAAGATTTTGCAATTCTCAAAACTTTGTTGCGGATGACACATACGTAAAATATACGTAAAATTCGTAACACTTACGTAAGATACGTAAACTCATCCGGGAGGCTCTGTATCGTATGTAATCATCCGTATTCATCCATAACCCAATACGCAGGGTCCGCAGTAATATGATGATCTATCTCTTTACTGTGAAGTCAGGTTGACATCTGGAATCCTGGGTCTCTTCGCTGCGTATTTTCAGAATATTTACGGATTTTAATCATGCAAGTATCCGCAGGCCCGTATCATGCCATAAGCGGCTGTGTGACTGTAGCATTAGCACAATCTGTAGAGAAAGTTACGTACTTCATTTTATCGAGCTTGTAGAACCATTGCGACTTGTTATGGCCTCGACCCAAGAAGATTTCAGCGAACGCTTGAAGTGAGCTTGTTCTCAACAGAACGTACGGCTCAAAGTATTGTTTAAATCGTATCTGCAACAACGATGAATAGTAGCAACATTGTAAACTTATATGCTCCTGACATAGACTTGGACAATGGTAAAAATGAATTCAGGTGTGGTGCGGACAAGGGGACCCATAGATCCGCCACAGATGGTCTAGACGTGACGAGGTCACGTGGAAGGTTGGGCTAGATCACCAGTAATCGCAGCCGACATGCCCGGGTACGGTAGCCATGGTTATTTGCCATCTTGTCTCTTCACAGAGGTGTGGTTTGGGGACTTGGTCTATCTCACGTGCATGTCTCCTCTCAGACTGCATTGTATCAGTTTATATAGACATGACGTATGCTGACAGACTACATCTAGGTGATTACTCGTCCGTAATGAATACTCATCTGCTCTATATTTAGAACGTTGTTCTTATACTGTATGCACTGACAGATCCCTTTTTAAAGCGGGCACCACCACTGGATCTCCTGGGGTTTGTGCTCTTGACAAAAACCACGTGCAAATGAAGGGAAAATGCAGGTAAGAAGATGAGTGCATTTTAACGTTCATCAAAAATGAAATTCTATGTGTGAAAAATAGGGTGGTTTGGGGGTTGGGATCTAGGGAGTAGGTGCTTGCCCCCTGAAGCGCCTGCCTGTATTACACCATCTTTAGAGTGGATAACTCTATCCTCTCGAATCTCCTCCCATCAGCCGCCGATTCATCACGTGATATTGATGTGATGCCATCAGGATCTTGTTGCAGATGGCTGCCAGGTCTAATGCCTCCAAAGGCTTGATGTTATGATAGATGCGCGACGAGGGAAAGCCTTGCTCAAAAGCTCAAAAGATGGTGCAACGCATCAGGACAGATCGTGACAGTGGACAAATCAGGACAGTGGATACATCAGGACAGTGGACACATCAGGACAGTGGACAGATCAGGACAGTGGAGACATCAGGACAGCGGACAGATCAGGACAGTGGACACATCAGGACAGTGGATACATCAGGACAGTGGATACATCAGGACAGTGGACCTCACCTTGTAAGCCGCCGACGTATTGTACCACGTGGCGTAGTCGGTGGGTCCGTGGCCGGGCGAGAACACCTGCCAGGAGAGAGTGGGGTTACAGCTGGAGTCACACATCTACATCTACATCTACTGCTTACTGGCCAACATCAACAGGTTGATGGAATGTGCCAAGTGAAGTAGTGCGCATGTCACAAACTAATAATGAATGTACACACATATGTATACTCACACAAAATTGACTATAATTATTGTCTACATAGAGCGAACAAGGTGTTTGAAACTCTCTAAACTATCCAGAGATGTAGTAGATTGTGGTAGTTCATTCCAATCTCTGATTGTCTGCGGACAAAATGAGTTCTTTCTCACATCACATCTTGTATTCATAGGTTGAAATGATCCAGAGTGCAAACCGAATATTATGATAATAGAGCCTAACCAGTCGCGGTATAATAGATAGTGTTAATTGGCACGTTTTCTCAACCATCACGCCCCAAAGCTCTCTCTCTCTCCCCAGTCCCCATTTAGAATTAGTGTTCCTCTCCCTATCACATATTATGTAAATATTTTGAGGATTCAGATTTGAGACTCTGAGACACGGGCTAAGAAAAACTATTCATGCTATGTAGATACATGTGAAGTGTGCAGAAAGTCAGGCTGAAAAGTATAATCTACTAATTGATATGAAGTTCCGTTATGAAGTAACAGACTTTGCATTGTGTTACAATTTTCAAGAACGTCAGTATAAGCACCAATCTAATCATCGACGGTTTGACGGCATGATGATCACTCATACTGCCTTTACATGCTCATAATATGCGTATATATCCGTGAGATATGACAATGCAGTTGGGTGTACAATGAAGTATTAGCGAGTACCGAGTTCAACATAAAGGTGTACGTGTGTGTATGCACAGCTCAAGTTATAGACAATTAGAGGACAAGCACTGTCCCATTACATTAATAACACACTTCCAGACACAATGCCCGGTCCGTTAACTACATAATGATATTATGGCTTGCACTATGATCCTAATTTCCTTGCAGTGCTGGGTTTCTCCTTTTCGGGGACTTTTGGAATGTATCATTTTATAGTCTGAGATAAAGCTAAACTATAATGACACATACATGTATAACAAGCTTCAGGGTTTATACAAATTATATTTTCAAAATGTTGTTCCAAATGTTTTCCTTTGATAGATAGTGCAGTTACAATATAGGCCACGTTGGATTGGACGTATTGCCCAGCACAAGGCAATTGGTGTATGCTATGAATCACGTACTTTCTGCCTGAAGCCGATGACGCCGGGTTTTTTCGCCCGCACGGCCTCCAGTAGGCGCGGCTTGCCCGAGAACACGGCCGCGTCCAGGGCAGGCGAGGCGGGCGCCACGTACAGCTGTAACAACAGTAACACAACAACAGGTACGCTTCCAAACTGTCTGTTACTATACAGCTCAAAACAAAGCATGCATGATTATAAACCAACAACAACAGATAGATCTATACACTTCTGAGTCTCGTCCGGTTACCATGTGGAATAAGTTCAAATATCATTTTATATAAGAGAACAAAACTAGAAGGATGACGGGAATGATGACGTATAGTAGGACTATCAAGCCTGTCTGCAGTGAACATGTTGATCTCAGGGTTATGCTCATGACTGTGTTACTAAACCTGCTCACTCGGACAGTCTGTACCGGAATCTGCCTACATGATTTACTGTGTGTAAATGATTTAGTTTTGTTTGTTTGTTCAGTGTTCATTTGTTCAATTATCGATGCATTAATATTGGTTAAACTAGAACTTTGAATGATATTTTCTGCGACATCTGACGACTAGCTTTGGTCAAGTCATATTACCATTTTGATCAGTCATGTAAGAGAGAGTTGTGACGTTTTTCATCATGCAACATACAGCTTAACACAACGCCATCTGCTGTGACATTGAGTTTATAGTTTTCAATTGGCTGTCACATATGCACTACACATAGGATGAAAATCACTTGTCTAAGTGGTGTTGTTGTTAAAAACAATTACAAAAGTTAATCTTTAAAAAAAAACTTGTATCCAATAACATGGAAGATATTTTAACAGATTAACTTTTGATGTTACCAGAACAGATGATTAACAGATCGCTATTGATCGTGTGAAGCCATAATTATATTGAACCCTCATGGAGCTTTTTGCTCAATTATCATATAAAGTTTGAATTATTGCCCATAAATACCTGTGTACATCTGAGGATAGTATGATTGATGCAGCTGTGATATGTTTAGTGTACTGAGGATTGGAATGTTGTAGAATGCTAATTGAGTATGCCAGTCAGTATATTCTTTACGTTTGTGAAATACCTTGGCATATTGTAGGCCGTGTGCTTCCAGTGCCGCTTTCTTGTACATCTGTTCTTGGGGTTTGTAATGTCTGTGTGGTATCAGCGCATAATCACATTTTCGCAAGGAACAATTTTCACCATTGTTAATATTGGTAATGTATATTCTAATAACCCTTTATTCGAAGAGCTTAATGAATGAATTTTCGTACATCCCCTCTTCCATTAAGCTTGCTTGCTTCCTTGCTTGCTTGCTTTTATTGCTTACTTCCTTACTTACTTACTTACATACTTACTTACTTACTTACTTATTTTCTTACTTAGGCCTACCAACGAGAGAGGTCAGAAGTGAGCTCACAACCAACTCACCATTTTGTGGGTCATGGCGCCCGCATGTTTGGCCATGGCGTCTTCTGAGTTGTTCATCGGCATGAAATCAACATCACAGATAAACACAAAGTCGGTCCGCACCTGCTCCTGGGCGATGTTCCGCATTAAGTTGGAGGGGTAGTACGTCTGAAATGGGGGATGATAATTCAATTCATTTCCAACCTTCTCTCTCACATATCTCACTAGCAAGCATTGTTCTACCACAATAGGCATAGCTGAAGACATCATCTCTACCCCCCCCCTGTTACACACGTGCCGGCGGCACGTGTACCGTGGGAGTACACCGGCGGCACAGCTGTTTATTTTCTTTGTTTTTAAAAATAATTAAAATTAATTTAAACAAGTGCGGGGGGCATGGCGTGGCGATGTCGCCAACGGCACATTAGAGCCACCGCCGAAGCCCGCCAATGGTGCATTAAAGCTGCCGACAAAGCCGGCGGTGGCGGCGAGATCAAAGGGAATAATCCCCTACCGGACGGCACGGGCTAAGACGGCACCCTGCGACCTTTTATGAGAAGTGTCAGGAAAAATTGCTGCAGCGTGGCTTTTTGCCGCCGTCGACTACCCGCGGTGCCCCATTTGTACCGGCGGCACCAGTATATTAACTTTTTCATGCCGGTCCTTGCCGTTTGCCTCAACGCGACATTGCGCTCCCCCCCCCCCCCGGGGGACCAATAGTTAAACAAAAATGCTATTTTTAGTAACAAATCCACGATATATCCTTGGTGCCGCCAGCACAAAGGCCAGCACGTATGTAATGGGGGGGGGGGGGTTATCAACCATTGTTGGTTAAATTTAAGAGTTAAACAAGAGTAGTTCTTCTCATGATTATTATTCTCGTCTGAAATCTGCTGTAAGAATTGAAACAAACATGTAAAAATTGACGCACTAATTTGCTGTTTTCAATGTTGAAGCACTCTCTCAGATATATTAACAACATATCTGAGGAGGTTGCTTCAGCAGCAAAAACTTTAATACAAACATTAATCTAAAAAATTGGAATCAATTCACACTGGAGATATTAGACGAGAATAATAATCAATCTTCCATTGAGTGCATTGAAAAGCACTCAACACATGCAAAGAAAAGTCAAAACAAATGATAACAACTGGACAGAAGGAGCGGGGGGGGGGGGCTGATGAGAGCGCTGGGTCAGGGAGGTACGCACCCCGTCTTGGAGCACAATAGTGGCATTGACGTTGACACGCCCCAGGCTGGCGTTCTGTATTTGCTGCACCAGATGCTCCAACTTGGCTTCTTCCACCATGATGGCGACACTGATAGGACCTGCAACCCAACAGGTAGTCTTTGAGATCACGTATCTAGGGTTGTTTTTATTATCCTTGTAACCAACACAATTCGTGGCAGTGACACTCATGTTATAATATTAGGCCATGGCACATGGCCTTGCTTTGTTCTTCACAAGTGTAACCTAGCCAATCAGCGCAAAGCTTTCACCCATTTGGAGACTTTGACATGTCGATATCATCTAATTCTATTCATATTTTGACCTAATTGGGAAGATGCAAGAGCTTGAAAGCAAAAGGTAAGGACGCGACATCCAGGCCGGCCCCGACCGAAGCAGATGCGAACGCTCGGGGGGGGGGCTCTTCCACAGTCGGGGTGGGTATATATGCTCAGCACGAAGACCCCTGATTTTTTAGATGACACAATATCTAAGACACCCTATTTCTTGGCAGCCAAACCCCAAACACTCCCTAATTTGTCTCAGTCTCAATGCAGAAACCACGGGGCATAGACCTTTGTCCAGGCAAAATGTCTCTATAACTTGTTTCAACTTTGTATCTAGTGCTGAAGATGATGTTATTTTGTTGTTGACTTCATATTTAAGACCCCTTATTCTGGCATGAACCATATTTAACACCCCCTCATTTTACAAAAATTTAAGACCCCCCATTGTGAACATGCGAACTATGGCTCCTTCTACTTCTACTAGATACAAGCCCGAGGTTAACACCTGACGACACGTTCAAACGCCTGTGTGATAGATGGAGGTTAGTATTCTGCCGGACATTTGTATATGCTATTTGCCTCTGTTGCCGAGTGGATAGGGAGTTGGGCTCGTGACCAGAAGATTGCGGGTTTGGTTCCCAGTGGATGTTGAGCAAACTCATATCTAAATAAATAGTTGCTCACAGCTTAGCGCTGTGTTGCCATTGCAAGTATGTGAGAAATGATCAATTGGTGATCATTACGTGTGTCAATGATCAAAGTTGGGAGAGCATAATACTTGGATCACGACTATAAACCATCACATTTACACTTACATTTGTATATAGTAGCTATATGTGTATTGATTTCCTACCAATGTCTACCAATATGACTAATACCCTAACTTTTGCATCTCAATGCATATGCTCAGCTTCATAGATCAGTGTGAAGTTTTTATGACACCAGAACATTGGCATGCGTTTCTCTGCGATAATTATGTAAAGGGGTTTATAAATTTGAAATGAGCTAATTTCTTGTTAACGTCACGGGCCTTCAAATGAGCCTGTGAGCTAGAAAACTTTGAACAGAAATACAATGTGGAGGTTCTAGTGCACCTACAACTTGGCAACCAACTAAAATGCGAGTAGCCTCCTCACAAACCTGTCCAGTGTCGCAGAAGCTGCAAGAACATGTCCACTCGGTTTGCGGCAAAGTGCGTTGTCCACGTCACACAACGGGTGCATGTAGTCTCAGTCGGGAGTACGTTATGAACAATCCTCCACGGCCTATGCAGATCCTGCAAGTAGGACCGGCACCGGGGTTTTGGCCGTAGAATCTTGTCCACCAGTGTACAATTCCGGATGTGTCTCAGCGCTACGGGCATGCTCGCCTTTCCAATGCCCACAGTCCTGACGCTGGTATCACTGCTTTTGTTGAGTGATTCCGCTTTTGCATCCCATAGCTTATTGTCCTCCTCTATCGGTGAATCGTTTTGCGCTTGTTTGGTGCTGAGTTGGTCCCTGGCGTTTTCTCTGACCCATTTCTTCAAGAAATGGCTGCTATGCTTCCGGCTGCCGTTTGTAAGCGTTGTTACATCAGGCAAGTGTCCACTGTTGGCATATTCTCTATTCACATGTGTAAGTTTGGGTACATTATGAAGATGTTCGCTAGTGTTGGTTGATCTGATCATGCCCATATCTTGTACTGCTGTTTGCTGTATATTTGATTTGCTGCCGATGTAACCTGGCGGTGTAAATGTGAGCATAGAGTTAGATATTATTGATATTTTCACTAAAGCGTGTTTTGTTGAAAGTATGATGTTTTATGATTGATTATGGTTCTATGGGGTGTCCTGAGCAAAAATCAGCCGGGTGCCACTTTGGCACCCTTGAGCATTTTTTTTTACGAGGAAAAAACAAAATGGCCGCCCGAGCCATCGTGGTGATACCAAACACGCCCATATCTTCCTTATTATTTGTCACAGAATGTTGATTTTAGTGTCTTTAAGTATGTTTTGGATGACAAGGAATTCATTTATACACTTAAATTTTAAATAGAAATAATATCAAACAAGTAATATAGCACTTTATGACAAAATAAAGCTAAAAATAGACGAAACGCATCAAGAGACTTTATAATATTAACAATAAATATATGATAACAAGGTATGAATACTGTTACACAATTCACAACACAATATATCACTTATCGGGTACAATACTGGATTAATTTTGCCAAAGATTGCTGTTGACAAACTCAACTAGATTGTCACATTTATAAAAATGTATAGCTTTGTTTCTAACAACAGATGCGTCATACAAATGTGATTTATCTTATTTCTACAAAAACACGTACACAATATACAATATGATATATACAATATCATTCTTAAATTCTATAAACCTAATGCAAACCAATACCATATATGTTGGACTACATGTTGAACCGTTTAAACATCTTCCACCTCAGATTCATCATCATAAGATGTTGTATTTCTTGTATGTTGATTGTTACAACTGTTTGTAGCATGACAATTGCAGAACATTGAACAAGACATTTGAGCAACAACACAGCTGCATTTGCCAGTGGAACATGGTTGTGATGAGGAGCAGCTACATTTGATCATCTGTAGCACCTCAACAGGAACAGGTGACACATCATCAGGAAGCATTACTGGCAACAAATTACCATCATTCGCAGTCCATCCATAACGAACAGGATCAGCTGAAACAGGTGGTGCACTTGAGAGTGCTGCCTTCCATATCATAGTCTGATAGTGAGATCTAGACATGCTGAGTGAAAGCATCTGAAGTGGGTGGCAGAGATTTTGAAGCTCTGTGTACATAAATGCATATTTATTTAGCTTTGAATTATTGAATGATAGGCACACAGAATTATGTATGAAAAGTAAATTTAAAAAACAAACAAACCTGTCCTCTAATACACCCATTAGGTCTGAGAAGCTATCACAGGTCAGTACAATGTGCCGAAGGAGTTCTTCAACAACAATTCTGAGGGCTCTATAGTTCTGAGGAAACTTTTTACCAGATAGCATTTTAAGAACACCACCAAATGCAGAATTCATTAATTCCTCAAGTCCACTGTCTGCCATCAGACAACCTACTGCACCAATGAAACTCATCAGCATATGCATCCCACCAAGCCGCGGTATAAAATTTACAAACTTTTCTGGATACACCCACATTATGTCAACAGCTAATTTATAAAGTTGTTGGTCGGCAGTGAATAATGTCACTGATTGGTTGATGGTACGTGTCATTCTTTGTGCCTCAACCATAGCTGTCATGATAGTGTCATGATTAGACGGCTTCATGTCAATCAAAGGTGTATAGATTGCTCTGGTTGCTGGTTTTATTGTATGACCCTGTGTACGAGCCATCTCAGTATTATAACCATTATGTTCTGGGGTAGAATTATCTTGTGTAATGGCCATCAGAAACTTGAAATCTGCTTCTTGTGCTCTATTTCGTGAAATAACTTTGGCAGCATGTATACGTAATGGCAGTACTTGGTGCATGCTAAATTCTTTTGGCATGAGTGGTTTCTTGGGTCCATTGTAGTGATGAACGTCAACTGGAAGTGTTATTTCTTTCTGGAGTCTTTTAACTGTAGGCGTTTCCAGCATTACCGTACCGTCCCCAGTGTTGTCTTGAAGTTGTGTTAGAAGCAAGGCAAGAGAATGGGTCGATTTTAAGCCATTTGCTGATGATATGTTGGCATCAAAATTGTCAGCAACTGTTTGAACCAAACCAACGTTACTATTCATCAAGCCTTGTACATGCTTCTCCCTAGCAGCAGCATAGGCTACAGACTTTTTAAATCTAAGGATCTCATCATATGAGCAAGTAATACCAAACTCTGAACATTGCTCAATTAGAGATTTTTCATGAAGGAGAGTTCCAAGAGTTATCTGTAGTGTCGTACTCCTGTTTGTAAGAACACTTGTTATGATGTTTCCTATCAGAAAAGCGGTGTTTGTGTGATCCAGCTTCGGTGACAGTTCAGCTAAGAACATGAGATGTTCACTGCATACTTCCATTATATCTTCTGAAAATAATCGTGTTTGATATGTTTCTCGATCAATTACTATTTCTGAACACTCTTTCTTGATGATTTTGGCCATTGGTTTCAAGTCAATGTCAGTATTATCATTAGCAAACTTACGCATAAAAGGGGCTTTGCTACGAAAGACAATAATACTCGCAACTCCATTACCCGAGAGAACAAGGAGATCATCACCAAAGTGGCTGCTCAAGTGATCAATAAGATTTCTACGAGTCAACAAGATACCTCCGTGATTGAGATATGCTTCATACAGTTCTACAGAATTCCATAAACGGGACTTGTCAGACACAACATCAGCAATTAATGCATCTAATGGTTTATCATCTGGTTTCAGAACACTTTGTGTTGCACTAGATGCGATATACTTGAAACTGATGAATTTCTTATAACAATCAAGGTGATATTGTCCATTTGCAGCATGCAAATCAGATACAGCACCATTAATTCGAATACGGACTTCTTCACCTTGAACATCATTTCTCATATCACATATATGCAATAAATTCTGTTTGAAGTCACCTGCAGTTTGGCATTGAATGACCTTTCTCCACCTTTCTGGATTCTTAGAGTAGGCAGTGAAAGGTATACATACCTCACCACAAAAGATGCAGTGTTCTTTAAATACAAATGCAGTTGACTCGGACTTGCGAGTTTTTATAATTGGAATCACCTCATTGTCTACATCAGCACTTTTTCTTTTGGACAAGTAACGTCCAATGTGGTGTAATGATGTGTATGTTGATACACAACTCTTGTGGCATTTAATTGACTCTACCCCATCTAGCTTATAAGCAATACCATCTCCACGCTTAATGCTTGAGGTTCTTATTCTTTCTACACTGCAACTTATAAGAGAGGAAGAACTATGTGTACATTCAAAAAAAAACATTTTTCATCCATTATTCTTTTCAGATGATTACTCAGTTATCTATTAGGTAAGATATCATAAATAAAGTAAGAGATGTATTCTTTGTCATTGCCACTTCTTTTCTAGCTACACACAGTTATGGGATGGGACATTTGCTCTGAATCTTGGCCTTAATCTCATCCACATTTTTCATATATATCTAATATGTATTTTAATATCTAACATGTCTCTGATAATGTAAAGTTGTTTTAATAGACTTATTATATTTCATTTCTTTGAAAGAGAAAGCTACGCCATCTGCATTCATTGCAATGATAGTTATTATGGCTCCGGGCTTCCTCGGTCCACGGGCTTCGTCGGTCCATGTAATTTTGAGCTCCCTCGGTCCATTAAGGCAAGCTCCCTCGGTCCAGAACAAGTTAAGAGGCCATATGCGTGCTATCCAACTATGTCTACAAGGTATCTGAGGCCCTAATGCCCGTTCTCAGTACTGCAGTGTACTGAGTCCCTAATCCTACAGTGGGCTTAAGAAGGAACAAGGTGTGTGTCACAAGGAGATCTTAATACCTACTCCAGTGCAACCTTCAAGAGAGCACTTATATTCTGCGAGATTGCTGCAATCTCGCGCACTGGAGGTCTAACTATGCTAAGAACTAGTTTCATTACAAAGATGTGTACATGTTTTACCCCTTAGTCACGCATTAATTTAACACAAACACCACCAGCTTGGACCAGGGCCCGAATTCCGCACCTTGTGTGTCTGAAATCTTTTCAACAGCAAATTACTGAATACGATTATAGCTTGTGCCATCTCGGGCAAGGGCAAGGCCTGCACATGCACACATCTTAAACATTACACCGTGCTCATAATAATTTCCTTTAACAAAGATGTTCCAAGTCTATACCGTATTTCTAGCAAGCATATTATTTTATCTGATAGATATAGTTGAAGGCTGTATTTTACGACCCTAAGAATTAATTTGAAAATGGCAAATGCCCTAAGAGGGACTTGAACTCATGACACCAACGTTGTAAGATTAAAAGGATGCCACCATTCCCATCATCAAAATGAAATGTTTCTTCGTGGAATATTTGCACATATTTCCCAGTAACTACAGCAGATTACAAACTTTGTCCATAATAATCTAAATTGCGATTACCTAATATCAATACAGGCTCTCTATCAAACTAAGGAACATAACGCATAGCACCACCACCTACTGACTACGTTCACCATATGGTACACTACTTAAAGTTTGCGTATTCATGAAATTAACTGAATTCTACACATTTAATTGCTCATACATTGTTAGAAATCCCAATCTATGATGTTCAATCAACCTTTTAATTATTGTCAGTTTATTTTTGATCATATTAGCAGAAGACATTTTCATGTACCTATGGACAATTAGCAGCATATGTTAGAGTAGCATTTAATTTTCTAACACACACATTGAGTAGGGATGTCTTGTGTGAAATTGACTTGAAGGTGTAAATAATATTCAAAGGTTTAATAAAAACTCTTTCAAACTATTTTATTTTTAAATTTCAATTCTTGTTACAGCTCATCTTCATTTATGAATACTCACTTAATGTCCACTGCATCATTTTATTTATGTAGTTTTAAATACTGTATTTTGATATTCATTGAAAGATTTCATACCCGTTTGCCCACTTAAATGCTTGTGCTTGAACTGTGATATAGCTATGTTGATCGGACCTTCTTTTAACAATTTTAGCAGGGTGGGTAAACCTTCATAAATCTACTCCTACAAGCCTACCGGTATATTAATCAAAGGAGTGAGACTCCTGAGAAAAGCCGAGCTTGAGATTCGAGATTGTTATGCAGCAATATCGGTCGGGAGTGCATAGTGACCATGGTGGCAATGACTTGATAATCGAGGTTGTTGTGCTAATCTTTATAATCGTAATACAAACTGAGATACCGTTGTTAAGCAAACTTTAACATGATATTTGTATAATGTATGCCCTGTTATAAGTCTCTCTTGAATTTGATTTGATTTGATTTGATATTCTTCAGGAACTAATGTTCCTAGGATAGCACATGAAAGCGTACATATATATGTAATGCTTATTTCCAATGTGGTCCTTGTTTGTTTGGCAGGTTAGGTAACCAACTGAGCCAAGGGTAATGGAGGGATCACACTAGCTATAGTTTTCAAACTAGGCGAGTTCTTTTACGTGCAGAGGTGTTGCTCTCCTCTACACGGGACACGCCTTTTAACGAGGCTTCCGAACCTCCGCTTGGCGTCGCTACCGTCTAGTAACACTCTACGGAGGCGACGCGCTCGGTGGAAATCAGCAACTCAGTGGCAGACGTACGACGTAACGGTTTTGGCGACACTGTGTCTGCCATGACCGGCCGCGAACTTACGACGCAAACACCTCCTGTTTTCAAGTCGTACGCTCTAACCACTGAGCTACTGAGGACCACTTTGAAATGTGCGTGAAATATACTACAACATGCGATATAAATCGAAGTTGTTGCATGTATGCCGGATAGACAGAAAAAAAGAACAAACACGGCATAATAATTTCGATCGGCTGCAGCTCATTAACATCGGCGATTGTCGGATGGTTCAAGTTTCATTGATGAATACAAATTAATCTTTATACATATATTAATATATATATATATATATATATATATATATATATATATATATATATATATATATATATATATATATATATATATATATAAATATTATTGAATATATATTTATATATATATATATATATATATATATATATGCCCTGTTATAATATATATATATATATATTTATATATATATATATATATATATATATATATATATATATATATATATATATATATATATATATATATATATATATATATATATTAATATATGTATAAAGATTAATTAGATAATAAAATATTACAGAATAAAAACTTTTGATTACATTTTTCTAATTGTTATTTTGAACCCTAATTTAATATGGTGTTAAGTACAATAGCTACAAGAATGAAAGAACCACCTACAACCAAATTATACATTTTAGTCAGTTTATTTAATTAAAAATGTTACAACATAGGCCTACTAAAGATTGTTTGTCTACTGTATGCAAGAAATTTTTCTTCAAGCCAAAACATGGACTGATATGACAATGCTTACACATAAATAAACAATAGATTATGTACTGGTCACAGTAGTACATCTTAAGCTGTTGACGGAAGTTTCTTTAGGTGCAACTAAAGCTACACACCCAAGATAGACGGAGAATTCTAGACTAGGCTAGCATACTGGCATATCAACTTTAATTGAGTCCCTCTTTTGTATTAATATTCTATGCATTATAATTATCTATAATTATCCTTTAATCAAATAATCAAACTTGCAAGTGCTCCAGTCATGTATAAAGACACAGATAAAAGCCGACAGAGTATACCGGAATATTTCATGATTATTCATTAATCTATCAATCAAACATTGGCAGTGCTCCATTCATGTATGACACAAATATATAGGCCTAAGCTAAGTTCAAAGAAATCCATACAGAACGTTACACGTAATAGCGCGTATATGATGGACCGAGGAAGCTTGCCTTAATGGACCGAGGAAGCTTGCCTTAATGGACCGAGGGAGCTCACAATTAAAATGGACCGACGAAGCTCGTGGACCGAGGAAGCCTGCACACGTTATTATGATATAAAGTTAGACCGAGATTTGACTGTAGAGGTTACGTCATTCGTGATATGACTATTGATTTTTCTTCCATAAGAATTGATACATGTATATTATATATTGATATTTTTACATATTTCTACATATTGTCGATTAATTTCTCAAATGTCACATATGCAGTACACTAATTGTACTGTAATCTTAGGTCTGGTTTTGCCATCATGACGTTCAGCTTTAGCATTTTTACGTTTGGCGTGCATATGCAGTAACATTAGTCCAGGAGACATAGGGGTTGTTAGTACATTAGTAGCACTTTCTTATCAAATGATTAATATGAATAGGCAATGCCTAAGACAGGCGCAGCATGTTTATAGTGTAGAAATGAGGAAAAATAAACTAAATTTGTATACATATGACAATGACATGGTAAAACAAATTAACTAATCAAAAATTATTTGGGGTATATTTATTACAAAATGTATGATTTCTTTTACTTAAACATCAACTTACATTGTTGCTGTGTACATTTAGATAAAATATGATTGTAACGTATTTGATGGACATTCCTTATCCCAGTGTGGATTAATAAAATCAGGCAACATTTTGGGTATTTCATGTCAAAATAAAAGGAGAATACAGCAAATATTATTGATGACGGTAAGTAATTACACAGAAACTCCCTGTTATGGAGATCCTCAAGTGTAAATTTTATTTAAACCCATCAATGCTTTTTTTCATCAACGTCATTATTGAAGGGTAGACGTGTCAAAGTATACGTCGAACGCATTGTGTTGTACGCTAATCGCCCTGAATAGTGCTTCTAATATAAGTACTAGACCCTTTACGTCACGGGTCGCTTATGTAATTGGTAGATAAAATAAACTTGCATAGTTCACTTAATTGGCACCTCATCGGGTATATTATTTCAAAATGAAAGACGAAAATAAGAAATGTCTTTGATGACGGTAAGTAATTGAAGAGAAACCCGCTCTTCTGGAGACCCCAAAAATAAATTAATCAATGACAAAGTGATAAAAATCAAAAGTTTGGCAGAAAAAAGATGGCGGCGGAAAATCGTAATATGCATATGGGAGTCGAGTCCCCTAATAAGGAACCGTCTCTGGCAGGCTCTGCCGCGCCTGTATCAAAACATAAAGTTGTAGATGGTCTCTATGACCATGTTGTATTTAAGATAATAACATTTTTCAATATTGTTACTACTTAGTAAATGTTAATACATGCCAAATGAACCATGTTACCCATATTTTAGGCTTATTTTTCCATTTAGTGCTATTTAACTTGTTTGATATTATCTCTATGTAAAATGTAAGTGTATAAATGAATTCCTTGTCATCCAAAACATACTTTAAGACACTAAAATCAACTTTCTATGACAAATAATAAGGAAGATATGGGCGTGTTTGGTATCACCACGATGGCTCGGGCGGCCATTTTGTTTTTTCCCCGTAAAAAAAATTGCTCAAGGGTGCCAAAGTGGCACCCGGCTGATATTTGCTCAGGATACCCCATAGAACCATAATCAATCATAAAACATCATACTTTTAACAAAACACGCTTCAGTGAAAATCCTCTGGACT
>CM032666.1:57354493-57369560 GCA_019095985.1 Streblospio benedicti | reverse complement strand
ATTGATGATTTGTAAGTAATTACACAGAAACTCCCTGTTATGGAGATCCTCAAGTGTAAATTTTATTTAAACCCATCAATGCTTTTTTTTCATCAAGGTCATTGTTGAAGGGTAGACGTGTCAAAGTATACGTCGAACGCATTGTGTTGTACGCTAATCGCCCTGAATAGTGCTTCTAATATAAGTACTAGACCCTTTACGTCACGGGTCGCTTATGTAATTGGTAGATAAATTAAACTTGCATAGTTCACTTAATTGGCACCTCGTTGGGTATATTATTTCAAAATGAAAGACGAAAATAAGAAATGTCTTTGATGACGGTAAGTAATTGCAGAGAAACCCGCTGTTCTGGAGACCCCAAAAATAAATTAATCAATGACAAAGTGATAAAAATCAAAAAAGTTTGGCAGAAAAAAAAGATGGCGGCGGAAAATCGTAATATGCATATGGGAGTCGAGTCCCCTAATAAGGAACCGTCTCTGGCAGGCTCTGCCGCGCCTGTATCAAAACATAAAGTTGTAGATGGTCTCTATGACCATGTTGTATTTAAGATAATAACATTTTTCAATATTGTTACTACTTAGTAAATGTTAATACATGCCAAATGAACCATGTTACCCATATTTTAGGCTTATTTTTCCATTTAGTGCTATTTAACTTGTTTGATATTATCTCTATGTAAAATGTAAGTGTATAAATGAATTCCTTGTCATCCAAAACATACTTTAAGACACTAAAATCAACTTTCTATGTCAAATAATAAGGAAGATATGTTTGGTATCACCACGATGGCTCGGGCGGCCATTTTGTTTTTTCCTCGTAAAAAAAATTGCTCAAGGGTGCCAAAGTGGCACCCGGCTGATATTTGCTCAGGATACCCCATAGAACCATAATCAATCATAAAACATCATACTTTTAACAAAACACGCTTCAGTGAAAATCCTCTGACTATATCATAGATAGCAGTTTAAAACATATGTTAAGTACTACAAATGCATATAAAACTTACTTTAATTATAAACTATTATTTTAATAATGACTTTGTCAAATAAGCTTGCATCATACATCATTGAGTGCAGTGAGGGTAAGGTACCAATTACTGGCACGACCAACTACTTTAGGTGGTATTCTCGAATGAGTTCATCGTGTTGGTAATTATGTAGTTTATGTTGCACTGGATGATGTGAAGTAAAGTGAAAGTATTGATCTGTATGAGTTTTCTTACGATATACCAACAATTTTACAGAGCCATCAGGTTTCCTCACTATGAGTGTGTCTAAAAATGGAATAGTAGTAGTGTATGAGAATCACACCTGGACAACTGAGTGTGGTTCCTATACTAACCGTTCTTACAATGGCGGATGTTGACGGAAGCAGCTCAGGAAAAATGACATTTTTTTAGCTCATATATAAAGCATTCTAGAAAGACTTTGCCAATAATATCATTGACAAAGCAAACGTACCGTATGAAGACAATGATTAACACCAAATATCAGCAGTCACATGGCAGATATTCAAGTAATTCGTCAACGGTAACTTGCACTTAAATGTGAATACGGTAACTATTACTTTGGTTTGTTAGATACGGTTACTACTTCTGGTTTCCATCAACATTGGGAATTGAGTTGCTATGCATATAATTGTTCTACACACAGACAAAAATGAAAATAATTATAACAATCAGTGATGTTTCAAATAGCACAATATTGCCAATGAAAGGATATACCTTGGGTCGAGTTGATGTACTGTACAGAAATCACTTAATCTATATTGTCATTACCTAACACTCTTGCTGTACAACTATTGAAGTCCTAAAACAGGAAATATGAACTACTCCCCATCCACCTATTACCTATGACCCATGTTATTTTTACTACACCTTTCTCAATAAAACACGAAAGTCATTTAGAATAATTATGAGGAAATGTCATTACTAAACAGGCAGGTAGATTTCCTGAAGGGAAATCTGAATTGCAAGCCTGTAGTTGTCACCCATGCAAGAAGACACCACAATGCACAATGCATATTGTATTTCAATATCAAAGTCATCAGCAAAAAGTATTGGTTTAAATGCTTAAAATACAGTTTGAACCATGACCTCCAAATTTCATTCTATGTTCACATACGTAGTGACAATCAAATGTGTCCATCAGTGCACTCAAATGCTAATTAAATACATATTTTGTTCCACATTCAACATTTTTATCAAATAAAATCAATGCCTTTGAAGACAAAAGAGTTCACACTTGTTTCACTGTTTACATTCATCGAGACCATCATGAGTTTTCACTTTTTGGATGATTTGCCAAGTAAAGCTTTTAAAGGTTCAGTTTAGCCATTTTAAGGGTGTGCACTGGTCAAAGATTGTATCGAAATCAGTGATTCTCATTGTTCCCTCATCTCATTGGTCCCCTATCTCATTGGTCCCATGTATGTATTTAGGAGTGAAGGATAGTATTCAGTTTTAAAATCACGTAGATGCGGTCACCTGACCTGTAGTGCATAAGCAAGTCATGTGATCTGACAGCATGGCACACATGTTTTCTATATTGCTAAACAGACCACAACACAAACTGTTTTATGGACATTTTTATGATCACATAGAGCACCCACCCTACTGCCGCTTCACACTAACCTCAAATTATCAAAATTATCAAAATTCAAATATACACCTAAACTAAGCCTTCACTGGCAACCACAACCACGCAGGTTAATACCAAAGAGCCTGCATAAACCCATAAAAGCCTGCATACTTTCTAAGTAAATAGTAACTGCCGCAATTCACTGTTATTGTGCTCAAGGGATTTACATTTACACCAAGTCATTGGCATACTGTGTCGTACTCAACTCCCTGGGAAGCACACCACACATTGTAACCGTAGCACTCACTCGCCTATTTAACATGTAGGTACAAAGGAGCAGTATGCAGCCTGTTAAATATGAGTTTGCCCAACACCCACCACCAGACCAGACCAGCAATCGAATCCACAACCTTTTTGGTCACTAGTCCAACATCCTGTCAATTCGGCCACGGAAGCATATGTAGGAATCACAAACAGATGGGTAGCACATATGCAGATCAAAGAGGTGTGTGTGTGTGTGGGGGGGGGGGGTTGCTGAAGACGTGTGTCACCTCTTCTTCACATCGCTGAATCAGTTTTATATTTTCTTTCATCTCTGTGACCCTTACACATGCAGCACCCATGAAATCCTGGGGGTGCACCCCCACCCATCTTTCCAAAAACCTGGATCTGGCATTTGGGTGGGGTTCGTTGACATAGGCTACTGCCACCTTGAAGATAAACCTGTACCCCCATCAATGTTTATTTCAATATATCGTTTGTGTAAATGATATATTTAGAGTTAACATATTTCATTAAAAAAATAGAAGTTTAATTCAAAACTGTTTTTTGAGTTCAGGTAGTGCTATGGTCTTCCTTGTCCGTGAAAATATGAAGTTAGAACCCAAAATCGTGTATTTAAGTGAAATAGTAAGGAAATTATGAGGTCCTGTAGGGATTCCAAATTTCCATGAAAAAGCGGCAGCCATCTTGAATTTCTCAAAAATGACCGGGATGCCATACGTCTACCCTCACTAAAATGAAGAGCTAGCTGGTCCCCTAACATAATCTGAAGAGAAAAACCGTGGACCTTTTATGGACACACATACCCCCTCAGGGACAGGAGTTCACCCTAAACATTAGACCAAATGCTTATCAAGTCAAAGCAAAATGCTGTTACCCAGCAAAGTTAAGGCAGTCAGGAGTTGGTTTGCAATAATGTAGCAAACACAGGAAGTGCACTTTATCTATTTAATAGATCTGTTCGAAATTCATACTTGAGTAAAATAAACATTTATTGTGATCACAACAAAGACAATGATGTTATATAGTCTAACATCTATTAGCAAACAGCACTGCTGCCAGTCCATGAACAAATATTAACAATGCATGTATGTAGATATTTTATTGTATGTATCTATTATTGTATGTAAACTATTATCTTACGTAATTGGAATATGTTATTTTAATTGCCTTTTGTATTCCATGTAATTTATATGATTTATATGTATTTATACATATTGATGATTTCCAGTTTGAAATGGAGTGTCTATAAAGACAGCGATATGTATTTATGCATTTGGTAATTCCATTTTTATCTCGCAATGTAATTTGAACACTGTGCCAAAAGTCGCACTTGATTGCTGAATATAGATGCTATTATGTGGTGTTTAACTTTACATCCTCAACGTGATGCTACAGGCCAAGACTTCATTACTACTTCAAAACAACTCACGCTGGACAAAGAGACAGAGACAACGAGACAATCACGACCGTCAATATTACATAATTAGTCCCGTATCAATAGTGGAATCCTTAAAGATACGGGAGCCCGTTCCCGTAGTGGTGCTGGAGGTACGGATTCCCGTACCTGTAGTGGGAGTCTACAAAATAACTGCACCTCAACCAATTACTTCATCCACAGAATATGCCAATCAGCTTCAATCACTCAGCCTTTTCTAAAAATGGATGTTAAGACATATGATTGACTGTCTCTTTGTTTCTCACTCATTTCAAAATCCATTTGCAGTGACTGGCACTGAGCTAAGTTTTAAGATACACTCACATATAATCCTGCTTTTAACCCACGGGTACGTATCATAAGATTTGACCGACGATGATACACTCTACTTGTTCTCATGTTATCCACACATTTTTTACTCCACAACAATTGAAGTACATTTACTCACATAGCATATAATGCAGGGACACCAGCACACAGGTATAGAGGCCGAGCTTGGTCAGTCTTAAGGCAGTCATCCTCCGCATCGCCCTTCCTCACAGGCCGCCTCACAGCCACTGCCTGCTGCTGTCATTTGAACAGCACTTCACCAACACTGATCAATACATTCAGTTTTTAAAAACATTTATCTGTATCTAATTTAGACATGCTTGCAGCCTATAAATGCTTGGTGTATGCGCAACATTTAGCAGCAAGCCCATCATCACCCACGACCAGAAATCAAACCCACGTATATCTGATCACGAGTCTTAGATGACAAGTAGAAAAGTCATAGTTTATTCTTCGGCTTTTTTTAACCATGTCAACCAATTGAGGGTTACATCCAGTCAATTCAGAGTTATAGTCGTTGCTTTGGTCCATGTGCAGTATACAATATAAAAGAACAGTGTGCGTGTGAATCCACTAGAACAGTGGAACAGTAGAACAGAACATAGTTCGACATATTATAATACAAATGTCTAAACATTTCCAGCTGAACACCATTATTGATTATGGTACACATGCGCAACTTAAGTGATGTGCTCATAAACCAATCATGTTTTATGGAAAGCGGAAATTATCAAAAATTACGACGTCTTGTGTTTTGAATACAACGTTTTCTGATATGAAACGCCATGTTTACGACGTTTTATGCTTCAGATACCACGGCATACACATACACTACTGTCACCGTATAAGGATATACATATATAGTCTGGAAGCCCCCGGGGGTGACCCGGAAATTTTCTGATATAGTTTTTTTCTCTCCAGATTATTTGTCTATGGGGTCTAGGTCTTCAGTTCCATATGGGTGTGGACTTCTCACCCTTGAGTGTTTTGAGAATTTCAAGATGGCCGCCCAAATAAGGTCTATTTGGCTATGGGGCCCAAAATGGATGTTGTAGGCATGAAAGAGACCCAAATTTGGTGTCTAAGATAGTTTTGTTTTGGGAGGTGGGTAAGAAATCCATCTAGATCATTGCCAACAATTTTGAATAAACAGGAAGTGCAAAAAATTCAAAATGGCTGCCAAAATGGCAGCCAAAAAGGATTAATTTGGCTATTGGGCCAAAGCCCTGAGTTATAATGGTGATAAACCTTAATTTGGTGACTAGAAGAAGGGTTTTTGAGGATGAGGAATCCATCTATGCTACTTTCAGCTATATAGAATAAGCAGAGAGTGAGAAAACTCCAAATTGGCTGTCAAAATAGGGTCCTTTTGGGTAGTAGGGCAAAAACCTGAGTTATAGTGATGTTAGAAACACAAATTTGGTGTCTAGAATTACGTTTATGAGGATAAGGAACCCATCTAGGGTAATTTCAGTTATCTAAAACAAATAGGAATGGCAAAGATTCAAGAAAACAACATTTTGACAAACTTTTATGCTACACTTGTAGTAACAATATAAAAATAATACATGTAATTTAACCCAACCATAATCACATATTGTCATATTAACAGCATGATATTTCAGCAATCAAATGTCACACACTATACTACGTACTGACAGTTAAAACATTCATAATGCTCCACAATACTCATCAGTCACTGAATATGCCAATAACACCAATATGTACATTTATACTTTACTCTGAATCACTGTCATTATCTTCTACTTCACTGCTGTTCCAACAAGTGTGCTCTTCTTTGTTACATTCACAAAATATGGAGCATGGCATTCCTGTGTTTCTGCACCCACACTATCTTGTACTGCATGACATTTCTGCTTTGCAAACACATTTAATCATGTTCACCAGCTCCTTAGGCACACAATCAACTGCGGACTCAACACCCCACGTACGAGGAAAAGAAGCCGGACATTCTGCTGGCGACAAAGACTAAAACGTCACCACAGCCTTGTATTGCTTTATTAGCCACTGTCAGCGGCTGTTTTCAGCTTTATGAACAACAACCAATGTTTTGTAATTGTTTTAACTGTCCGCCGACAGTTTATGCGGTTTCTTGTTTACATTTGAGAAACAGAAATCTGACAGTATTTGTAAATCTCCAAACCGAATAGACATCTTGCACAAGTCATAATGACAAAGTTGTACACTTTTTTCTTGCATATTAATGGATAGAAAAGGTCAAACTCCTGTTCAGGCAATCAACGCTCCATACGTGTACCAAAGTAACAAACTACTGAATAATGTTGGTTTGTCACTTTTGGTTTTGAACATTCAAAGAACATGAAATGTGACAATCATGAATTAGTGATATGTAGTAGTTTCTCACTAGACATTTTGCATAAGGTAGGAGGTTGAAGTCTGACATCCTTATGTTTTATTGGTGTACTGTAGTTAACTTTTGGGGGACTATTATTTGAATGTGTATCCATTTTGGTAAAATGAAACTAATACATGTACAAGTAACTGAGAAACACATCAGGATTGCATACTTAATATCTTGGCTAACCCTTACCTGATCACCCATGCATACACGGTCTGCTGCTTCTGCAGCTGTTGCTAGGGATCACTCCGGTTTTAAAGGCTATAACAGGGCAGGATGTGTAAGGCTGCATATTTAATATCAGTGGAATTCCTAGGGTTCTGTAAAAGACCTTATATCTATTAGAGCTAGAGGCCGTCACAATTGTACTTGCTCGTTGACACGAGTGGTTTATGGAATAATAGAAATAAAAACTATTAGATATAAGGTCTTTTGAAAGACTAAGTGGGCCCTTACAACCAACAAACCCTTTCACCTCACATTGTCCATTCAATACTTCAAAATGTTTGAATACCTGAATTTTCAATTCGCTCTCTTCAAGTTTCATTTTAACAGCTCCAAGGATTATGAATGAATATTCAATGTTCTTTTCCACATGATTTTGACCACTTGACCCTTGACCGTCTTATCATCGGATCACACGGATCATGTTGTTACAAACAGTACACCCCAGATACAATCATATGACTATTGAATGCAGTGTTACAGAAAGTTATGAAAATATCACTGAAATTTGGATATAAATGTGAAAATCAGACTCTCAGTAAGTAAACTCTAATACTATGCACTTTCACATTTGGAGATTTTCTTATCCATTGAATAGTTCGTGAAATAGAAGTGAAATAAGAGTAATACTTTGCATGATAGGCAGTGTGTAGAAGATCATGGCAGAGCTAACAAGAAAATGTTCATATGTAAATGAAAACCCATAATTCTTGATTGGAAAGGGAACCCTAACAAAGGTACATAAAGGTACGCTCAATGGAAAAGATGTAGCTGTAAAGGTTATAAACAGGAGGATTCGAGACTTGTCTGCGTTGGGTCAAGTATTGACAAATACAAACATCATTACAATCATGGCATATGAATATCGGAAACAAGAATCCGCACTTTACATCAGCATGGTGCTTCTTGATCAGAATCTTGATCAATATATTGCAGCAAAGCAGTTGCTAGATGTCCAGATTGAGGACATATTACGCCAGTGCGCAGCAGGAATATGCTTTCTACATGATAATAATGAAGTGCACAGACGGATTAAACCATCACATTTTCTGATACAACTTAAAGATAGTGATAGTGTTATTGTTAAGGCTGCTGATTGGTTCCTTGAAAAGACCCACGAAGATTCCGATGTCTATAGCCACTGGTTTGCACCTGAAGAAAGCACAACAAACCCTGTGATGGCCAATGAAATAGGCTATAAGATGAACGTCTTTTCATTTGCAATCTTGGTGATGCATGTTGGAGCTAAAGAGGACGGGAGGGAACACATACAGAATGATACAAGGATAGGGAAAGATGTACATAATGATAAGAATGTGTTAGAAGATTTTTCAATTTCTTGGCAGAGCAAGTCCTTCCGTGATTTTATTGTGCCCTTGCTGAACAAGACTTTGGAGTTGGACCCTGAAGTGAGACCAACAATGAAAACAGTCTGTCAGTTCTTAGAGAGGAAGCTTACATATCCTCAAATACGGCTAGATAAAATTGAAAAGAACACCATTTCTAGAGAAGGAAGCTTTGGGATGATCTACAGAGGCGAGTACGATGGGCAAGTTGTTGCAATAAAAACAATAAGCAATCACAGAATAGACATCAGTAGACGACAAAAGATCCTTACAAGTGAGACTATTATTCTGATGAAAAAGTTACGGCACCCAAATGTAAATCCAAAGAAATTTTTCATTTGATATTCAAAGATCAAATATTATAGTACAGACGTCCAAACCAACCACTGTAAATATTGTAAAAAATGAAAAAAATGCAACATAGACAATCTGGAAATCTCACTATTAGTGAGAAATGGCTCAAATAACCTTTATGCCTGTGTAACGATCAATAAAAAGGACTGTCAAACTTTTATTCCTGGGCTAGGGCATATCATGTCAAAGTTTCATTCCTGTGCTAGAGCATATCAATTCAAGCATATTGCTAGCCAGTCATAGTGCTACTACATGCAATCATAAAAAATAATGCACATAGTTTGGGAGAGTCTCACTATTAGTGAGAAATGCACTCATTAACCCCTTAGGACGAATATCCAATAGACTGTCAAAAGTTTTATTCCTGGGCTAGGGTATATCAGTTTTTGCATATTGCTAGCCAGTCATAGTGGCTACTACATGCAATCATCAAAAATAATGCACATAGTTTGGGAGAGTCTCACTATTAGTGAGAAATGCACTCATTAACCATTTTAACGAATATCCAATAGACTGTCAAAGTTTTATTCCTGGGCTAGGGCATATCAATTCTAGCATATTGCTAGCCAGTCATAGTGGCTACTACATGTAATCATAAAAAAATAATGCACATAGTTTGGGAGAGTTTCACTATTAGTGAGAAATGCACTCATTAACCCCTTTTAACGAATATCCAATAGACTGTCAAAGTTTTATTCCCGGGCTAGGGTATATCAGTTTTGGCATATTGCTAGCCAGTCATAGTGGCTACTACATGCAATCATAAAAAATAATGCACATAGTTTGGGAGAGTCTCACTATTAGTGAGAAATGCACTCATTAACCCCTTTGGACGAATATCCAATAGACTGTCAAAGTTTTATTCCTGGGCTAGGGTATATCAAGTTTTAGCATATTGCATATTAGCCAGTCATAGTGGCTACTACATGCAATCATCAAAAATAATGCACATAGTTTGGGAGAGTCTCACTATTAGTGAGAAATGCACTCATTAACCCCTTTAAACGAATATCCAATAGACTGTCAAAGTTTTATTCCTGGGCTAGGGTATATCAATTTTAGCATATTGCTAGCCAGTCATAGTGGCTACTACATGCAATCATCAAAAATAATGCACATAGTTTGGGAGAGTCTCACTATTAGTGAGAAATGCACTCATTAACCCCTTTTAACGAATATCCAATAGACTGTCAAAGTTTTATTCCCGGGCTAGGGTATATCAGTTTTGGCATATTGCTAGCCAGTCATAGTGGCTACTACATGCAATCATAAAAAATAATGCACATAGTTTGGGAGAGTCTCACTATTAGTGAGAAATGCACTCATTAACCCCCTTTGGGAGAATATCCAATAGACTGTCAAAGTTTTATTCCTGGGCTAGGGTATATCAATTTTAGCATATTGCTAGCCAGTCATAGTGGCTACTACATGCAATCATCAAAAATAATGCACATAGTTTGGGAGAGTCTCACTATTAGTGAGAAATGCACTCATTAACCCCTTTTTAACGAATATCAATAGACTGTCAAAGTTTTATTCCTGGGCTAGGGTATATCAATTTTAGCATATTGCTAGCCAGTCATAGTGGCTACTACATGCAATCATCAAAAATAATGCACATAGTTTGGGAGAGTCTCACTATTAGTGAGAAATGCACTCATTAACCCCTTTGGGAGAATATCCAATAGACTGTCAAAGTTTTATTCCTGGGCTAGGGTATATCAATTTTAGCATATTGCTAGCCAGTTAGAGTGCCTACTACATGCAATCATAAAAAATAATGCACATAGTTTGGGAGAGTCTCACTATTAGTGAGAAATGCACTCATTAACCCCTTTTAACGAATATCCAATAGACTGTCAAAGTTTTATTCCTGGGCTAGGGTATATCAATTTTAGCATATTGCTAGCCAGTCATAGTGGCTACTACATGCAATCATCAAAAATAATGCACATAGTTTGGGAGAGTCTCACTATTAGTGAGAAATGCACTCATTAACCCCATAGTTTGGGAGAATATCCAATAGACTGTCAAAGTTTTATTCCAAAGTTTTATTGGGCTAGGGTATATCAATTTTAGCATATTGCTAGCCAGTCATAGTGGCTACTACATGCAATCATCAAAAATAATGCACATAGTTTGGGAGAGTCTCACTATTAGTGAGAAATGCACTCATTAACCCCTTTTTAATAAATATCCAATAGACTGTCAAAGTTTTATTCCTGGGCTAGGGTATATCAATTTTTGCATATTGCTAGCCAGTCATAGTGGCTACTACATGCAATCATAAAAAATAATGCACATAGTTTGGGAGAGTCTCACTATTAGTGAGAAATAACTATATGTGCATTATTTTTGATTTTGGGGTAGTAGCCATTATGATATTTGCACTAGCCACTATAGCTACAATTGAATGCCCTCCAAACTATTTTGACAGCATTATATTGTTAAAAGGGGTTAATGCTATGATTGGCTATGAATATCAGCCACCATGAACAAGCAATATGCCCTAGCCCAGGAATAAAAACTTTGACAGTCTATTGGATATTCGTTAAAAAGGGGTTAATGAGTGCATTTCTCACTAATAGTGAGACTCTGCCCAACTATGTGCATTAGTTTTGATGATTGCATGTAGTAGCCACTATGACTGGCTAGCAATATGCCAAAACTGATATACCCTAGCCCGGGAATAAAATTTTGACAGTCCATTAGATATTTGTTAAAAGGGGTTAATGAGTGCATTTCTCACTAATAGTGAGACTCTCCCAAACTATGTGCATTATTTTTGATGATTGCATGTAGTAGCCACTAGAACTGGCTAGCAATATGCTAGAATTGATATGACCTAGCCCAGGAATAAAATTTTGACAGTCGATTGGATATTCGTTTGAAGGGGTTAATGAGTGCATTTCTCACTAATAGTGAGACTCTACCAAACTATGTATTTTTGATGATTGCATGTAGTAGCCACTATGACTGGCTAGCAATATGCCAAAATTGATATACCCTAGCCCAGGAATAAAAACTTTGACAGTCTATTGATATTTTGTTAAAAGGGGTTTGAGTGCATTTCTCACTAATAGTGAGACTCTGCCAAACTATGTGCATTATTTTTGATGATTTCATGTAGTAGCCACTATGATTGGCTAGCAATATGCTAGAATTGATATGCCCTAGCCCCGGAATAAAACTTTGACAGTCTATTGGATATTCGCCCTTTAAAGGGGTTAATGAGTGCATTTCTCACTAATAGTGAGACTCCCAAATAATGTGCATTATTTTTGATGATTGCATGTAGTAGACACTACGACTGGCTAGCAATATGCTAGAATTGATATGCCCTAGCCCAGGAATAAAATTTTGACAGTCTATTAGATATTTGTTAAAAGGGGTTAATGAGTGCATTTCTCACTAATAGTGAGACTCTGCCAAACTATGTGCATTATTTTTGATGATTGCATGTAGTAGCCACTATGACTGGCTAGCAATATGCCAAAACGGATATACCCTAGCCCGGGAATAAAACTTAATAAACAGTCTATTGGGAATAAACAGTCTATTGGATATTCGTCCAAAGGGGTTAATGAGTGCATTTCTCACTAATAGTGAGACTCTCCCAAACTATGTGCATTATTTTTGATGATTACATGTAGTAGCCACTATGACTGGCTAGCAATATGCTAGAATTGATATGCCCTAGCCCAGGAATAAAATTTTGACAGTCTATTAGATATTCGTTAAAAGGGGTTAATGAGTGCATTTCTCACTAATAGTGAGACTCTCCCAAACTATGTGCATTATTTTTGATGATTGCATGTAGTAGCCACTATGACTGGCTAACAATATGCCAAAACTGATATACCCTAGCCCAGGAATAAAACTTTGACAGTCTATTAGATATTCGTTAAAAGGGGTTAATGAGTGCATTTCTCACTAATAGTGAGACTCTCCCAAACTATGTGCATTATTTTTTATGATTGCATGTAGTAGCCACTATGACTGGCTAGCAATATGCTAAATTGATATACCCTAGCCCAGGAATAAAACTTTGACAGTCCATTAGATATTCGTTAAAGGGGTTAATGAGTGCATTTCTCACTAATAGTGAGACTCTCCCAAACTATGTGCATTATTTTTGATGATTGCATGTAGTAGCCACTATGACTGGCTAGCAATATGCTAGAATTGATATGCCCTAGCCCAGGAATAAAATTTTGACAGTCCATTAGATATTTGTTAAAAGGGGTTAATGAGTGCATTTCTCACTAATAGTGAGACTCTCCCAAACTATGTGCATTATTTTTGATGATTGCATATAGTAGCCACTATGACTGGCTAGCAATATACCAAAACTGATATACCCTAGCCCGGGAATAAAACTTTGACAGTCTATTGGATATTCGTCCAAAGGGGTTAATGAGTGCATTTCTCACTAATAGTGAGACTCTCCCAAACTAAGTGCATTATTTTTTATGATTACATGTAGTAGCCACTATGACTGGCTAGCAATATGCTAGAATTGATATGCCCTAGCCCAGGAATAAAAGTTTGACAGTCCTTTTTATTAATCGTTACACAGGCATAAAGGTTATTTGAGCCATTTCTCACTAATAGTGAGATTTCCAGATTGTCTATGTTGCATTTTTTTCATTTTTTACAATATTTACAGTGGTTGGTTTGGACGTCTGTACTGTAATATTTGATCTTTGAATATCAAATGAAAAAATTTCTTTGGATATTCGAATATCCAATATCCAAAGGCGAATATCAAAAGAACTTTACTGTACTTTTTACACGTCGATGATCTTCCATAGTCGTTGGGAATTTGATGTAGTCATTACGCAAATTACATATTTTATTAGTTACCTTGTTTGATTTGTGTATGCCCAATCCGTCACCTAATACAGCTTGAAAGCTTCCTGGCGTATAATATCGCAGGGCACAGCATATCATGTTAATGCGATTTTGTAAACGTTAGATATTTGTTTACATAAATGTACTGTTTCCGATGAAAAATACTGCTACCGACACAAAAATAAGTGACGGAAAAATCCGTGCGTGTTTACGATCATTTCACCGACGGATCGGAAAGTTAAACTTTTATAAAACGCACATTTATCGATCGTATTGGTTACCGACCGAAAGGTAGTATTCCCGTGCTCGGAAAACCTTTATAAAACCCACCCCTGGATCGGAATGGAACTTTGTGACTGGAGTCTGGATAAGTATCTTGCAGAATATCTCCCTGATGAAAAAGAAACAAGATCGATTTTGCACCAGTGTGCCAGTGTGCCAGTATTTGCATGACAATCATTTATCTCACAGAGATTTTAAACCAAACAATATATTGATAAAGAGAGATGCAGATAGCAAAATTGTTAAAATCACAGACTTTAGTTTGACTAAGGATATAGAAGGTCACGAATCTACAACCATGACATCCGTCCACAGAAATCCTCACTGGCTCACTCCAGAGCAGTGACTATGACAGCAACAGCATGTGTAGCTTCGACGAGGCCGGAACACTCCAGCACCACGTCTCATTGACATATGGACCCCACTGGTACTATGCTGTGACCTGCACACGGCATCACATCCTGGTTAGTGAGTATCGCATTGTGCACGTCCACACGTGGGGACGGGCAGCATCTCAACTCTGTGGACCTCAGGGACAAGGTCACGCTGGGGGAGGGAGATAAGTGGGTGCGTGCTGTGGGCGTCAGTGACAATGGACACTCGCTTATTGTTTGCCACTGGGTATCGGGGTCAAGTTTCATCTCTTCATGCATTGAAAGTACAATAGTGTTTGAAATCACAAATAAGTTTTGATTTGTGTGTGCAATCAGTCGATGGCAATGGAATTTTTATAACTTGGATGAAGCATACATGATAGTTATTGTCTATGTGAATTAGGATCGGGTAGCTTTATAACTGTGCCTCAGCTCCACACTTATGCAAGTGATTATGTTTTTAAGACCACACATTGGACCATCCTCAAAAGTTCTAAACAAAACGTTTGTCTTTCACGGACGAATTTGGAATTATTATAGAACAGTGTAAGTAAGTTATTAATTGTAGGATATTTTGCATTAATCCATAGGTGTGGTGTGTGTCTACTGTGTAGTGCAGT
>CM032666.1:57330731-57354393 GCA_019095985.1 Streblospio benedicti | reverse complement strand
ATCGGTTTCCCCTTGGGGTTGGCCCCGCCCTTTTTTCTTTTTTGGGGGAAAAAACTTTTTGGACTGGCCCCCCCAATTTGGTTTTCTAGTTTTTTGGGTACTTTAGCTATGACCATTTTCCCAAAATTTTAAAAAGTAGACAAAATAAATTTTTGGTCTACTCAATAAAAAAAGAATGTATATGCTGCATTAATTGTAAACAAACTCACTGTGCTATGATCACACAGTAGAGTTGAGTAAATTAAAACCACATAAAAAAAGCCTACCTGTCCCCACCGTCCTCTCTCTCTTCCTCCTCGCTGCTCGACCCCTCCCCGACCTCCCCGACCTCCGACCTCACACAGCGCAGACTCACGGACCCCACCGGGGTCAGCGAGAACTCGACCGAACCTACAGTTACATTAACGCCGTTAGTGGGACAGAGTTCACTCCTTTCTAAGTTTCAATGCCTTCATTTCTCAAACTTTAATTACTAACAATATTTTTCTTCTACTCTCTGTTTTCTATGACAAGCAAGCTCACAACCTTGGGGTCGTGCGTTCGAGTCCGGTCAGGTATAGTCAATATGGAAGCTGTGTCTTCAGGTATGTCAATACAGTGGTCTACAGTGGAAGGACCTTGTTTGCCAGAACAGTGAGAGTAGAATTGAATTCACAAGCAAACTTGGGGAAAACAAATATATAAAGTTAAATAATATGTTCACATTTACACTTATTAGTCTTAATGTTTTTCAGTCATTTTTCCATCCCATGTCCGTCGTTGGGGAATTGTGCCACTTGGCGGCAGCACGTGACATTATAGGACAAATGTCCGAAAATGTTAAAACTGGAAGTTTGCAAATGGATTTATCACAAAACAAGTCTTATCATTAAAAAATGAAATCAATGAGTCTATTTTCAAAGTTAATTACTATCAGAAGAGAGTTGTTGACATTCTCTCATTAACAGAAAGTGAGCGAGCTGAAGTGACCCACCTTGCACTTCTTGCTCAGATGCCCACTCTACAATGATGTAAGACAAACAATGCTCACTACGATACCACATTAGATTCGGCCCACAATTGATAATCTCCTGTTTGGAGACGAATGGGTTGAAATTAATCTTAATCATAAACTATTCAATGCTGTCCACCAATATATAATTGATTCAAGACGCTTTAATTAATTTTCAAATTTGAATGTGTCTCCCTTCCCAACGACCCTAACTCTCACACAAGGTACATGCAAAAGTCTTTAATATAATGTAATTTCTGGACAATTGCTAAATAAATATATATCAAACCAAGTGACCCACCATTGAGCGTGACCTCTGTGACCCGGTCACCCACCACGGCGGACACGTTAACCCGATTGTCTCCCGACCTCAGCTCCAGTCGCTCCCACCACAGCACCCGGCCTGGGCACGGAGCAGGCTGGTCTGCACACACGGTGGGGGCAAAACACACGCCACCTACAGCACGGGGGAGGGGGGTATGTGTAATTACGAACGTACACACACTATTAAGTATACAGTCTACATCTGTATTATATGTTCAAGAACTATGTGGATTTGTTTACATAATTAGCTGGCATCAATGGATAACTTTTGTCTACAGGATACGTGTTTACAACACCTTTTAATTGTAAAATAAAGACTTCAAACACGTTCTGATGAATAGGTTTATGATGATAGTAAAATTTCCATGATTGGCAAAAAAGGTAAAAAACCTACTCAGATGCTTCTTTTCTTGTAGTAAAGCGAATTTTCGAAAGATGTTCTTCCTTCATCGAAGCCAGATGATGGAAGAACGTCTTCCGAAAAAATTCCCATCTCGACAAGAAAAGATGCATCTGAGTAGGATTTGACCTTTCTCTATGATGAATTTAAATGCTTAAGAAATGTTTACAAAATGATTTCCATGATGTGTTTCTATTCAGATACACATACATGTACAAGTTTGTCGTCACATCCCCGACTCTCACCTTCCGCGCTGGCGTTGGTTGTGAGCGTCGGACACGAGGTGGCGCCGGCGATGACGCGGCAGACACAGCGGTCTGGGGCGCGGTCGGTGTACAGGGTGAGGTGGGGAGACGCCACGGCCAGCGACCGCGGGCAGGCTGTACCCGCGCTGACGCCTGGAACGCAAAGTGTCTAGTTATTGTATCTGTTGGGCCTGTAATGCAAGGGACATACGGCGGAAAGTCTGTTGCTTGGTAGATACAAAAAACAACACAGACGCTACAATGCAAGTTTGAGGCATGTCTATTCTATTTATCTATTCATAACTTAACATCAGAACAGCCCACATGAACTTTGCCTGAGAAAATCTTGATCCTGCTGGCGCCTGGAACGCAATGTTTTGTGTCTAGTTATTGTATCTGTGGGGGCGCCACCAGGCATGTAATACACATAGGCAGATCCAGGGGGGGGTGCGCGGCACACAGGGCGCGTGCCTCCCCTTTTCCCACTAAAATACTTCATATTCGTAGGGGATCAATCCCGGATCATTCACAAATGATGTCACCGCATTTTTGGCCTTTTTTTACCCCCCTCCCCCCCTTGTCACCTTTCGTCATCTTTGCAGCACCGCCCTCTCCTGGTAAGTGACGTCATCTTTGCCCCCACCCCCACCCCCGCAAAATGTTTTTGCGATGACATTTAACATGATTTAACTGTGCCGTTATATAAATACATTTGAATATATATGTCCATACATGTAATTTAGACATAATTACAGATGTATTTAGAATATAAGGCAAACATGGCAATGTGATTTCAGCTGGTAGATAGTAAACAACTCACTTAACATGTCAGAAAGTAAGTTAAAAAATCTGCCATCGATCACGCGTATAAAACCCATGAAATCCCTTGTAAGTGCGCCCCCCTCCCCCTTCCCAAAAACCTGGATCTGCCATTGATACACAGAGGGAAAGTTTGTTATTTCAGAAGTTACAAAAAAAAAACACACAGAGGGTATGTACAATGCAAGTTTGAGACATGGCTATTCTATCTATCTATTCATAACTTATTCAAAGCAAACCAAATCAATTGTGCCTGAGAGAATTTTGATCCATACGTACACAATAAAAGTAATCCAGCTAAACACAAATAATGACAAAGTAAACAGCAAATATGATAGCAAAATGCAATGTTTGTTAGATAATGATCTACTTCTGAAGTTCCCTATGACATATTGCATGAGAAATGAATAATGAATGAATAATGCAATTTTATACATAAAAATGTAAACATTTCTACACTCGAAGAGGGTTCTATAGTTCTAAACTGTAGTTTTATATAAATGGATATTGGTTTTCTATCAGTTTTAATAAGACTGAAAAAAAATAGCCAAATGAATAGAAGTTGAGTGATCATTTTTATTATTCTGATGATGTTTGCTCAAATCTTAATTATTCAATCTGTTACATTTACCACACATTCCAAATGCTATTGTATGAAGTCATTTCAAATAGAATTGTATAAAGATGAACATCCAACAAAATATAAACAAAGAAAGTAGTAAATATTCGAAAATAAAAATTAGTAACTATGACACAGAAAAATCCCAATGTACTCACCATCCTTAATAAACAAAGCGCCATCCACTGTCAACAAGCAAAACGCTGAAAAAACAAATGTCCGAAAAAACATAATGAAGTTCATATCAGAAACTGCAAGTTTTGTCAAATATGATGCTTAATCCGCAGTCAACCAACATCAATGAAGAAACATAGAAATTTACAGTCATATTTGTAGCCACAAATCATGTCAACCATGATGCTATATATAAAATGTTGTCATGACGGAAAGTCATGACTTGGAAAAGTCGCGCTTTCAACCCAATAGTTGACTGATTCATTGTGTAGATCATGACAGGGAAACATGAGTCACTGTGAAAATCACAACGTCCTCAGCTGCACACAAACATCACAGGCTGGTGGTTGCATTATGACTCTGCATTCATGATCACAGCTTTGACTTGTACAGTATTATCCATTTATCTTGAGCTTGAAGTAAGATGTAATAAAAAGATAAAGATTTAGTAACTTTAAGGGTTATTCGCTTGATTTATACGCAAATTCTGCTTATTAGAGTTACAGATAAACTGGTCTGTTTGTAGTGTTTTTAACTTATTCATTTTTTTAATGTTAAGCAAAGTAATGCTGGAGTTTGACAAAGGCAAAGTAACATTTGCTATTGAAGGAATGCAGAATACTATGTGAACATTTAAACAACAAATATAAAAATATGTAAAAATGTTTTGAAAAATCATTTTTCATGATATGTTAATCAAATTCAGCAGCAAATTTTGATGTCAGTTTCAATTATTACCAGTTTCTGTACTAATACCATTTTCAGTGAAACAGCAGTAAGAAGGACAATAACCAAAATCAAGCTACATGCATTTGTATCTATCGATCTTGCTTTTTTTTCCAGATTTGTTTGACGGTTTCATTTGATTTAGATGTATTTAAAAAAAATCCAAACTGTGCAATAAAATCAGTGAACAGAACATAAGTATTTATCCATGCATATTTTTTTAATTCCATATCGGACATTAATTAACTAATATACAAGAATGAGATACAAAATGGGCTTCAAACAAAGCCAACTAAATACACACATATGCGAGACATGAAAAACGAACTGTACTTTCATACAGACCAAAATACTTCTGGTTATTTTACTTCATCCATCCTTAATTACCAAAATTCACATGATGGTAGTTTCCATGGTGTGATGATAATTATACACCAGCAGGCACATCATTTAAAGTGAAGCAGTTTCCCCCGGGTGACCTGGGAAGCCCCCTTTTAACTTCACCCTTCACAGCATTCAGGGGGGCGCATGGGGCGATACTGACAGTATGTACTGATGGGGAAAAGTTGTCAAACTATGTCATTGGACTTTTTATTGATACTAGGGATAGTTCTTTAAAAGGTAACAATCTCTGATGATACAATGTATATTACAATATCCAATAAATGATTTCACTGGAATATTCCTTATTTTTTGTGACACAAAATGTACATAAAATAAGATAAGTTAATTATCTTTGCCAATAACAAAGTAAATATATCAAATTACAGATATATCATTCTTAATTTTTAAGAATTATCTAATGTTTATGTTATAAATAATTATCTAAAGGCTTGCATAACAACATAAGCAAAATAAATTGGGGGATATGAGGTATGTGTATGAAAAGACCAACTTATAGGATGGTCACCACCACAAGTGAGAGTTTATGAGAAGATCTTGCCCCCTTACACCCCCCTCTCTTCCCACTCTGATGAATGTTTACTTACAAAAAGTCATAAAATAAAGATGGAGGACGATGGTGGATGTTGTGTGTTGTCTGCTCCTGGATGTGAGGGTTAGCGACGCCCTGGATACCACAGTGTGTGCAGATCCAAGGGGGCAATCACCGATGAATCCGGGGATGGGCGAATATGGATCAATATGGATATGAGGGGTTAACAGTAAGGACTGATATAGAGGATGAGGAAATGGATGAACAGACAATACACTGGATATTAAGTGATCATCTTCAATTCCTGGTATTAGAATACTGTGCAGTTGTAATAAATAATCAGGATCATTATACATGGAAGGTTGACAGTTTCTTAGACTAAGAATAGTTCAATGTCCTCCCTTCAATATTTCATGTTTGAATGAGTTAGTTCAATAAGGAACCATGAATGAACTTTAGAAGTGACTGAACTCCGACTGCCATCTATCAGTGATAAGATCTTACGGTTGATTGGCCACGAGGTGAGACGATTGTAACAGTTTATCTGGTGATCACGTAACATTCAAAATCAGGGTCAGCATGCGTGACAGGAAAATTAGGGTTGTGATTTAACTCTACTTAGTTCATGTGGTAATTACACAAGTAGTTACTGAAGTATTTGCTTCATTGGTATAAAACTTTTGACAGAAAAAGGGAAAAAGACCCAAACCTGTCTGTTATAAAACATATTCTATAACCAGTAGACAAACATTGTATAAAAGTAAAAAAGCCTGCCCATTATAAACTTGAATTTAATAGCAGATGTCAACGTTTTATAAGATAGTTGTTACGATACGATAATAGAATCAAAATACAAAAGGCGACCTGCATATTTGATGCTTATACAGGCAAAGATAAACGAAGTTAAAAGCTTAAATATTTGAGATGGCAGTTCACCATCTTCTGCTAGCTCATTCAGCATTTAATGAGTGACATTTGAGGTGGAAAATATAATGATGCTTGGAATGGAGTTGTCGAAAAGGTGATAGGCATATTCTTTTGAATAACTGTTTGTTACATTCCAACTAAGTATCAGATCTCCTCCAAGTGTATATTATATACATGTTAGAAATAAAATAAGTAATTTGCACAGCAATATGTAAATAAGCTATATGCAATGTATTCAGGTTGGCAATTAACTTTGACAATTCTTTACAATGCTTTAATATGAATTGGAAATGGGGGCATAAAATGTAGGCTTCATACTAGGTTCAGACCGTGTATTATTTGACATAAAGAACCCTCCATGTTTCCAATGCTTCAAGTCATTGGTTTATGAACAACTCTACAAATAGAATCCAATGTAGAAGATTGAATTAAATCTGTCTTATTTTTCAAAATTGATACTTAAATTAATTTTGCTTGTGTACAAGAAATCATTAACGAAATTCGAGAACATAAGAATACTACACAGGATTCTTTTACTAGTTTTAAATTCATACACCTTTAGATGTAATAATAATTAATTGCAACAATTTACATTGTATTTTAGAAGAAAGAAACATTTCTTTAATGAAAATTATAACTCTGTACCAGAATTGTATTTTTATCAGTTTCAGTCCCAGTTGTCAATGGTACTTTTTATTACAGAAACACAAATGATCTTTCAATGGAATAGAACTTATATGATGGATATACAAACCCAATAAATCATCTGACTAACTATGAAAAGGGATGACATTTTGAACCCTCGGTGTTACATCTGTACAATCAACCTTGAAAAAAGTGACAAAATCTGACAGTGATCTAAAACTGTTCAAATAAAAAGTCTGCCTTTTCGTTCGGTTGAAAATGAAAAGCTCTTGGAGTAGAACATTGTGCAGAAATCCTGGATAAGCATGGACAACGCGGACCCAGAGTGGATAAACCTGAGGCACCAATCAGATGGCTGAGAATGGGGCCAAGGTTCAGCAGCAGACAATTCTATTGGCTGGTGGGGCTTGTTGCCATGGCAGGTAGGTTACAACTTTCTAAAAATTTCACAAAATTTTGCTCACATGGGATTTGACTTGATCATGTAAGATTTGAAAAGCTTTGTGCTTGGGATGATTCTGATCTCCCAACCTTGGATACGTGAGTTTGAAACCTGCCAGGGCCACTTTATTCCAAACAATGGAAGCTTAAAGTTCTAAAACCAGTCGTCACCTATATCTATCCTGGGAGAAAAATGTCGAGCAGAAAGAGAAGTGGGGGGTGTATTTCTATAAAAACAGTATTTGCTTTACAAAAAGGTAACTTAAAAGAAAAGCGTTTGTCAATCTCAGGGTGACTGCAAGGATGATTCACACACAAGAACCAACATCATCAACAGTCTAACAACTAAAGCCGGCAACGTTTCATTTATTACATAGTTTTTTACTTTGAAATATCACCTCTTTTTTATCATCGCGACTAACAGAATGTAACTGGACTTCTCCGTACCTACGAATACTGACGATGCCAACTGAATCTTCACCAAATCTCATTGTGAACACAACCACAGTTTCCTACTTAAATATTGCACTCGTACCTAGGAAATTCAAAGATCTACTCCTTGATTGGTGCATCATTTGTTACATGTAAATGCAAAGTTTGTTTTAATCTTTGTCATTATCTAGTTATCTTTTGCGGTTACTTTCGGCATTGGTATATTTACACAAAAACCTTGGTTGAACTTCTACATACGACTGTAGTATATTGGTCTTAAGAAATTCGATACATGCACTTCATTATTTTTGTTGCTTTTGTAAATGTAAAGCACACATATCAATGATTAAAATTCCTCGGTTCTAGTAAAATGGAAGATAAAATACAGTGATATACAATATAAAAGCATCCTTGAAATAAACTTCAATTATTAACAGAATTCAGCAAAAACTATAAACATTTAGGAAATGAAACACTGCAATTGTCTTATACAACCATGGCATTGTCCCCCCCCCCATGGCTTTTGGCATAAGTTCAAAATTTGCACCATATCAAAACCTAGATCATTGAGATTCAATTATAAACCCATTAAAAAATCACTAAACGGCCCACCCAGCCATCGGAAATAAACAATTAACAATTTTCAGCCTTGGACGTAGACAAACGAGGATGTACATCGATTATCACATTTAAGCTGCCTCAAGTTTCGCTTTATTCAGCCTGATTGCTAAGTGGATAATTGGTCCTGACCTTCGGTCAGCCTGTGTCAGCCAAACCTATCTTTAGAGTCTAGGTCAATGGTCAATGTGAAACCATGCTGACAAGCACTTTCTGACAGCATTAACGTCAACATAAAATTGCCCGCTTCTGAGTGATCAACTTCTGTATTGTTTATCACATTTTTATTAGATTACAGCTTATTTTTCTCCATCAGAAACTCCCCAAAGAGTACTCGGTGTGGTGATGGTGCCCCTAACTAATTCACCAGATCTTCTCAACACGAAACTCCCCAAAGAGTACTTAGTGGATTACAAAGGCCCGTTTGGTCCTTTCTGTACTTTGCTCGCTATGGTAGCAGTCTCCTTTCACATGAACAGATTCATCATCTTACAATATTAGAACAATAGTAAAAGGTTTGGTCAATAGTACTCCTCCAATCAAACAATCAATTAATCAAACCATAAATCAACCAATCAACCAATCAATCAATGTCCATTGCCCCAACCAGGGCTGTCTGTTTTCTTTTTTTATCATTGTGTATCACATTATGAAGATAAATTGCTCCTCTTTCCAAGTGACACATATATTTGTAAACAGGACCAAAACATCAGTTCAGGCTGAACGCTCCACTTCAGAATTTTGTTAACAAAGAAATTTTAAGTGATGCACATTACTTCTGATAATGCAAAAATATGAAGTTTTTACACACAAGATTCTTTCTCTGTAGGTCTATAGCGTTAGTGGTCCAGGGTTTGAGTCTGTGGCAGAGGCTATGTGATATAGCCCTATAGACTTGGAGAAAGAATCGTCTGTCAATACTAAAACCCAAGTCCATTAGTTACAATATATCTATTATAACTACAAGTAGATCAAGTTGAATTTTAATGGGGCAGAGGCAGCTCCTTGGTTAACAGGGTGTTTCTGTTACACTCACGATGTTAGTCACTTGCAGATAAAAAGCTCATTAACATAATTACACATTCATTAGACAAACAAAGACGCTGATTTTGTCAGTGCAATGTTCACTGAAAATCTAAATCAGCAAAATGCACATATAAAATGTGTCTATTTTTGATTCCAAAAGTCAAATAGCTATACAAATATGATAACCCAATACTCAATAAATTATGTCTAATTGGGATGATCTTTACTTATTTACATTCGATAATTCGAAAAAAAACATAAAAATGTTCACCAAGAAAATCTTAATTTCCAAATCATACCAATTTTCGTATTAGCTTTCTCAAAATTTGTAGATTCTTAGATTTTTACCAACTATATGCTTCTGCTTTTTGTTTTTATATCTTAATATGAAACCATGAAGACTTCCAAACATCTATGCTCATAAAGGTTTATAGAAAAATGCTAGCTTCATATATTCGCTTGATGTGACATATTTCACAATTATAAATAGAACATGAGACGCCAAGATGAAGCATGAAAATGTTACCATCATTTACAAGTTGAATCACTTGTCACCCTCAACAACCAACATGAATGCTTATGAACACGTATTTTTATGATGTCAGCATTCCAAAACATAACATCAGACATTTACACAGTCCTTTTTTTATAATCTTATTTAGGAGTTGGTCATGAAATTGGAGATAAATATTAAGAAATTTAGTGTTGTTAGATAATTAGGGGAATTCATGTGCTCAGATCAAGAATAGCGTTTGTTAATTGAAAGTAATTAAAAGGGTTCTTAGCATTGCTGATGCATACCATGGAAAAAAGGGGCCAGCCTGGAAGTGTACGAGAAAACACGGATGAAACTGGAAATGAATAGGAAGACAATAGGGTGGGAATTACTCAAGCAGAATTAGGGAACTCACAGAATTTCTCTAAAATGAATTCCCTGTAGATATTTTTTGACTTTGTGCCCCAAATTTAGTGAGATTTAAGGAATTTTATTTTTCAGCTAAAATTTCAATGAGAATTCAGCGAATTTTCAAAGCAAAATGAAAGAACTTATTTTTATTGAGATTTTAAAATTTTTAGCAACTTTACTTATAAATTGTAAGAAAGCCTCACATGACAAAGTACTAATGGTTATTGAAAATGTACACTGATGAAAGTAGTTGGACCATTATTGGTTATACTGAAGTGATAATGTTTGCTGTTCTCATTTAAGAAAAATTGTATTATACTACTTGCAAGCTTTAAAATGAGAAATCATTCTCTCTAGATACTCTTCAAAAATGTCTGACAACAATTTTGTACTTTTTTGAACTTGCTTATTCTTCTCTGTTTATTTCATTATTTAAAATGAATATTTGTATGATCAACTAAAAAATTCTAAAGTCATCTACAGCAACATAAACTGTCAGGGCTCTACAATAAGCACATTCCGCTTGTCCGGGACAAGTAAAAATTGCTGTCGGACAAGTTAACTCTCACTTCGCACTTGCACTTGTCCGACGACAAGTAGCATCCACACACCATATTCCCGATATGCTTATCAAACACACGTTTGTCTTATACCATTGACTTTTTTTAACATAAAAACATTAGATATAGTTTTTATTTCCTAATTCAATTTCTTCATTCACAAATGGAAAAGTACTGAATGAAACAAACAGTTTGCACAATTATATTAAGCACATTATACAAGTATATGTCAACATCCGTCAACATTCGTAATATTTTTTGCGGACAAGTGCATTTGACCGTCGGACAAGTGAACTTCAGCCTCTACTTATCTGACTGACAATTAGATTTAAATCCTAACGTAGAGCCCTGTAAATTTTAAACTATATAGTGCATTTGTTCGACTCACAACCCTAATGTAATGCTCCAGCCTCGCGCTATGTTTCAGTCCCGCCCCGCGTCGGCCGTGCCGCGTCGATCTGTTCTAGTGAGTCGTTCAAACTGACCAATGGGAGCGCGACGATCAGCCACGGCGGCTCAGCCTTCATCACAGACACGTGCAGGTGCTCGCTCACGGTAAGGCAGCGGGGATTGAGGCTAGCAATATTGTTGAATGAAATGGTGTAAGACCAAATAAAAATGTGCATAAATAATAGTCCACCCTCGTAATGTAGTTATTGTATTCCAATGATATTCTCAAGAAAACCCATGAGTCACATGTCACGTGATGACACACCCCGTGTAGTGAAAATATTGCCACATGCCCTTACATATGTATTGGAATGTGGCCGTTTTTGATGTGATATTTCTGTAATGAAAGCTGGTATATCTGGCTAGTTATGACTCAAAACCCATTCAGTGCACACTATTGTATAATAAACTGGACCTGTTTGGAGTAGACCTTTGCTAATAAACGTTTATGGCTTTCATCGTATCTCAAAAATCGTATTTAACAAAATGATATCACCTAAAAAACGTGTGAACATTTAAACATTCGACATAATTAAGCTTCCTACTTATTTACGTTAAAATCACACGCCTGTGTTTGTTTCCACCGCGTAAACAGGAAAAGACGTGAAGGCAGGGAGGTAGAATAAGTATACGCACAGTAAGCACGTTTGAAAAACCACAATAAGTTTTTGGGACCTACCATTTTCTGATAAAAGGTACAATTTCTTTAACATTGAAAAAAGTCACTCAAATTGTCCTTTGTCTATAAATGGTGCGTTACTTCAAACAATTAAAGCTAATTACTCCAATTGTGTAACCCAAGTGCAAGTAACATATTCTTAGCATATTGTAAAAAATATTCTATCAACAATCTAATAATGATAAGAGGGAAATTAATGATACTGATGTCACATAAACGCGATCCATAACATGACACATGTCTATCGGGCCGCCTGCGCTTTGCTCTTCATGGTGCAATTTGTGCGTACATTTTTAAAAGCGTCTGTCCCCTGTTGGGAATCAGTTGGAATTTGACAACTGATCATCACTTAAAAATCAGTTGGCCCAAGTGACTGATCATCAGAGTTAATTGTTTCATACAATATTTATATAAACCCATTTGAATATGGTCCGCAAATATCTAGGAGCTCAATACACAATAGAAGATGCATTAACTGTGCTATGGGCGCGATCTTCCTTTCGTTTTTTTTCACAAAGCTCGACATTTGAACTACTGAGCATGCTACTGCCCCCGGAAACATGGATGTGTATATTTTAAACATTGCAAAATATAAGTAAGTTATTTCTATTTTCTGGCAAGCATTTATAATAGATTGATTGAATAACGTTACTTATAGATCGGACGAAGTTTGAATAGTGTTCGAAAAAAAAAAACAATTATTTACACAATCGATTATGCCTCACACTATAACTAATCGAGCCCTGAATCGTTTGGTACAAACGACTGATCACTGATTATAGTCGATCATCGTCCCCAACAGTAGTCTGTCCCTTGAAGTTTTTCCTGAGAATATCCTGTTTTTCCCCCGCTCCAGCTGTTGTCGCGTTCCCCTGCCTCCGTGCTGCCGTCCTACCTGGTGGTGTCGACCACCGACCTGTACTGCCACCTGCCGGGCTGCTCGTGGCGCCTCGCGGTGTACGTGGACGGCTGCCTCCAGAGACACACGTGCTGCGACAACATCTGGAACCCCAGGATCTCCAAGTGAGCACCGGCGCTAACAAACAATCATGAGTAACGATACCGGGTCATTGTGAAATTGAGCACAGTAACACTAGACTGTGTTGATTCATTTATAGATGGATTTGGTTTAAACATATTTTATTTAAAAAACGAAAAAGGATTCGGCATGGCAAAATGCGACTTGAGCCATCTCCACAAATGGATGGATTAGATGGATTTATTGATGTGATCTATAAATGTCCTAATTCCTTGTCAATAACGGGAGACTTGAATTGTACATATGTAAACCAACAATCATAAACAACGATACCTGGAGGGGGTGTGGTCCATTTTTGGGGGCTGGAAGAAAAGGTTCAGTACCCTCTCCCAGATTTAGATGATTCATTTTACCCGACCCTCCCAACAGCATTTTAAAATGTTGCGTGACTTCCCTTGCCCCCCCCCCCCACCCAATCAAAGCAAAGTCTTCTATATAATCATTGCATTTCTGGACAATATAACGATACCGTATCATTGTAAAAATGAGCACAGTAACACTAGACTGTGTTGGTTCATTTTTAGATGGATTTATTGATGTGTGTGATCTATAAATGTCCTACTTCCTTGTCAACAACGGGACATTTGAATTGTACATATGTAAACACTTCATCTCACAATGTCTAATCTGTGGAACCCCAGGATTTCCAAGTGAGCACCCACGCTAACCAACAATCATGAGTAATATTACCGTATCATTGTATAAAATGAGCACAGTAACACTAGACTGTGTTAATTTTTTTAATTTATCATTTTCATCATTCACAACTCTAAAAAAAATTATTTCTTTGACAGTTTTAGATGCTTCTGCAACATTTTCCGACCATCCCATGTCAGATCATTTTAAAAAGTGTTGTGAAGATGAAAATAAAAATTTATCTAATTACCAACACGATGAACTCATTTAAGGAAAGACTGTCCATTTTTTAGATGGATTTATTGATGTGATCTATAAATGTCCTAATTCCTTGTCAATAACGGGAGACTTGAATTGTACATATGTAAACACTTTATCTCACAATGTCTAATCTGTGGAACCTTAATAGTGTACTTCGCATGTTTGGATTTGTTACATGTATTTTTTTGTTTTATATTACCCATCATACAAAGTGTCTACTGTCAAAAAAAAATAACGATACGGGGGGGAGGGGGAGGGTTCCATTATTGTCTCAAAGAAAAAGTTCAGTATCCTCTCCTAGATTTAGATAATTCATTTTACCCGACCATCCCATCAACATTTTAAAAAGTTGAGTGACTACTCTTGTCCCCGCCCCCCCCCCCACCCCACCCCAATAAAAGCAAAGGGCTTCTATATAATCATTGCATTTCTGGACAATTGCAAACAAAATATATTTAAAAAAAAAGTACCATAGCGTAATAAAAAAGTTAGTAGGCGACCCCCCCCCACCAACAGTTATCTGATAAGTTGGACAACCCCCCGACCTTTCATTATTCATGGACGTTCCGTTATTGTAAATAGACTCATTGGATTTCTTTTTTTTGTACGGATTGATTGACTGATTTTGAGATAAATCCATTTTAACTTACTGTCTTGATATGTTTGGACATTTTCCATGTCCATCGTCTAAGACTTCAAACCTTGACAAGTTGACAGTCTGCCAGACTTCCCTCCTTTGATTAATCTAATTTGTATCTAACCTTTAATTCATTATCTTTACATGATCACACAGGTGACACAGAAAGGTAGTTGGAGCCTAGATAGGTGATGCTTTTCAAAAAGACCAAAAAAGACCAATATATGCACTGCCTGTACTATAATTTAAAATTATAACATAATTCAGCTCAGTTACTCACTTATTATAAATACACAGTCAATATTACATCAAATTCTGACATAACTAATACCAACTTTCTGCAATCTTTCAGACTACATCTTATCTATAAAATTTAACTTCTGCTGCAACTAGCCTTGTATATGTAGTTGGTAGAATTTACACCACTGACGTTCTGTGTTACCCACGATTGCGGGTCTGAAGCTACATACTCAGTAACATACTCAACGTATTGTTATATTTTCCAGAGAAGAGTACACATTGACAAGAAGCCCGGATTTCGCGAACGGCACCGAGATATTCATGGTCTATGAGAAGCTGAATCCTGACTCGTCTGGTTCCTACTTGACCACAACTGTCAGTGTCTACAATGGTGGGTGCTAGCTCATGAAGCTTGTTTCTACGAAGCTTCTTTTCACGCATGATACAGGTCTTGACACTAACCTTTTTTCCCAGTTGTCGGTCCTGACTTAATTTTGAAATGCCCTGTAAATTCTTAAGCTAAACTGCAGACGCTAAAATAAAAAAATAAAAAATAGTTTACAATCAGATCAACTTGAAACTTCATTTATACAATGAAAGTTTCAGCGTAGTGAATACCAACATCGTGGATATGACTGTTGGGTTTGACTAAAATATTATAACTTGTGGTTTTTTATAGCGTGCCCACCAGGGGCACAGGAGCTTAAGATATGATGTACCCTGACTTAGATTTAATGTGCCCAGGACACCAGGACACTAATAGCTAACGTCAAGCCCTGTGATATTTTTTGATGATGTGATACATTTTGGTTTGCATGTGATCATCATTTTTGATCTTTAAATCAATCCAGGAATACTATCATTGAAGTCACAATTCAAACTCTGCATGACGCACACACATATACATGCACTTTTGACGCTGGTACTTTGGCAAATGCTTATGTTTAAATGTTTAAATGACAAACTATATTATTTCATCCAGAGTGATTAAGTTGAAATTTTGACTTTGATGTAATCGATGATCTTCCTGTAATGTAGTTGATCATTCTTCCTGTTGTTGATCATTCTGCCTATAGTTGATCATTCTGCCTGTTGTTGTAGCGTCATTTTACTCCTTGTCGCGTGACCTGGACCTCCACGTGGCCTGTGGTTTGGACCAGCACCAACTCCAGCAGACCCCAGTCAGCGTGTGCAACACGCCCGTTCCTGTCAGGACCACAGGTCAGTTAGTCACAGCAGGGGATTCGGCCCTTCAAGTCAACTATTATTTATTTATTTGTTTACTTAATTATTTTTTATTTTTTTATTTTTATCTAATCATTTATTTGCCATTACACGTAAAAATATTATTTATAACCCAGTGGACTTGTATTACTAATTTCATGTATCCTATACATAGCATATGGTCTCATTTTGTATTCTGTTGTTCTGTCTATGCTATCAAATAATAATCTCCAAACACATAAAATTGGTCAAAATTTGTTCTGAAAACAAATTTTGTTTTTAGAACAAATTTTGACCAATTTTATGTGTTTGGAGATTATTAATTGATAGCATAGACAGAACAACAGAATACAAATCCAGTAGACTTGGTTCACAGCACTTGGTCTCATGATACCGTAGTTTTTTTTTATGTTCTTTTTTGGCTGTACAATAATCAAGAAAGAGTTTTTTAAAAATAATATTATTTAAACGTTTTCTAGCTCTACAAAATGCTTCTTATCAAATAAAAATCATTTTATTTGATAAGGAGCCTTGTAGTGCTTGAAAAAACGTTAAAATAAAATTATTTTTAAAAAATTCTCTTTTCGTGATTATTGCACAGCCAAAAAACATAAAAAAATTTAAAAAAAAATATTAATAATATAAAATTCAGGCAATTTACAATATTCATAAAATCATCTAAAATCACATATAAGTAGTAACATAAATGGCTGGGGAGGAAAGAAGTTGATTACTTATCAAGTGCCTACCCATATAATACTATTATGACTATAGAATTACAATAGCATTTGTTTCACAAAATGATTTAAAAAGTGATAGAAACAACATAACAAGTGACAGTAACAGCCTATGACACTTGTATAAAATACAAGTCATTGTTTTCAGTTCGGACTTAAAAGCTTGTACGCATCTCCTCTTGGTAGGGTTTATTGCACATGATATGCTTACAACTGACTTTTAAGCCAGAATTGGCTGGGTGATTTCATTTATGCATTCAAATATAATCGAAATATATATATCAAATGTCAGTATAATAAATGATTATTTGACGTTGACTTGACAGGGTAATAATTGTACAAATTTCCATTTCAGAGAGAATAACTCGTCCACAGACTACAGGACCGTACCCAATCACACCAACAACATCAGCACCCACGTCTACCACCTCCCTGCCCAGCTCTACCACCTCAATGTCACCTTCTACAGCACTCACACCAGCCCAAGAGACCAACACCACTAACATTACTGCCGCAAGCACCACCAGTACTGCATCAAGTACTACAAACACTCAAAGCACCAGTACTGTAAGTCCTAGTCCCGCCTACACAATCAACACAACAGTTGTAGACGGCGCTTGGAATGTGACCGAAGCAGGTGTTTCAAACAGCACTGTGGAGGAGGAGGCAGCGCTTGTTGATGGGGTGACGACGGTGGGGGCGGAGGGGTCCGGGGATTTTACACCGGAGTATGATGGGGTCACCACAGAGGGGAGGCGTTGATTACACAGAGGGACGGAATATTCACAACAATGACAGGTTAGTCCAACAACACAAATGCAGCATATCATATATCAACTTTAGAAACATATCAAAGTAAACATGTCAACGTTATAAAAACTTTTTCATTATAAATAGCATTTATTAAAAAAAAATCTTCTGGTATATAATTTTTGGGGATTTTGTAGCCCAATAATGACACTTCTTAACATTTTTTAAATGTATCATCAGACCAGCAATTTTTTTCTTTTAAAAAACAAAATTTTATAATGTATTTTTATAGGTAATCATTTCTTTCTTAAAAAAGACAAAGTTTGGATTTCCATAAAATTAAGATTTGCAAATTTTTTGAAACAAAGAAATGCAAACCATAATGCAGTGAACATGAAATCAATTGCTTAACTAGATTGAAGGTACTGCAATGAAATGTTGCAGGAAAAAAGATACAGTACATTTGCTGAAAACTTTGAGCGTGTAAGAAATATCTGAATCTTTTCAAAAACAACTGGTCCTGTAACAAATTGAAAAAATATTTGTTAGTGGCCACAAATTTGTCTGTTTCACAAACACTAAAAGCTACAAAGTAGTGCATTATACAGTCCCAACTATTGCGATTCTGATTCATTAATTGTGTAGATGTCAAAGCAAACTTTGAATTGAACTAGAAAAAATCTGTAAATATGTTATTTATGTTTCCATGCTCAACATTATATCCACGTGATATTGGGGTGTGCACTCACAATATGAGACTATGATGCTCAGGGTGCATTATATATATAACATCCACACAAAAAATAGCCTTATAAAAGGTAAAAACCTAGTCAGAGACTTTTTACCTTTCACTAAGATGAATCCAGATGCTAAAAGATCTTTAATAAATGACAAAAATAGCCTTCTCCAACCACTACATTCAGAAGATGCTGACAGCTGTCCTTGTCTCTGCACCTAAATAATGTCCATTTTGTATCCAGGCAGCCCGGGATGGCTGGTCGCCTCCAGAGACCACCACCGTGGAGGCAGCGGGTCCAGAGCCTCCCCTGGGACTAATCCCCAGCACGGGGGACCCCAGCCCCCTCCGGGCAGCCAGGCCCGGCACAGACGGCAGTACGCACATTACCGTGTCGATCTTATTAGCGCACACCCCCAATAAGCGCACCACCCTGTTAATGCAGATTAAATATTATACAAATCTTGCTCTTTTTTACTGGCGCCATATTGTAAGATTATAACACGCCGGTATTATTCCTCCGTCTTCGGATAACCACATAACCATCCGGGTGCATTGTGTTATCATATTCCGAGGGTGAAAGTGAGAAAAATGCATGAAACACGAAAAGATTTTGGGGTGCGCTTATTATTATTATTTCTTTTGTTGCTGAAATTTGTTTTTTGTAAGTGAACTGTGCACTTCTTAGAGGAATACGGTGTTCATTTTACATGTAATAAAGTCATTAGGCGTAGGACTTCAAGTCAGGTTAGGACTATTATAAAATATAGTCTCTGGTGGGATTCGAACCCATGACCATATGACACCAAATCGCCTGGCAATTCAGGCTAATTCATTAATCGACTCTGCAACTGGAAGTAGGTTATTCATTTTACAAGCACAATTTTTGTAACATCTGAATGATGATCAATTATTTTAATGGGCAGAGAAGCAAAGTTTTTCACGTTTGTAGAATGATATGTTGACCATTTATCAGAAAATATAAGCTGATGTGGCCAAATAATAAGTCTGCAAAAAATAACAATAAGTCTATCCAGACTGTCATATATGATAAGTATTGTCAGACTGCAGATTTTCACTGGATTCTAACGAGCCCAAATTTTTTGAATAAGCACAATAGCAGACCCTAATCATTGCTCTGTGAATCACAGCCTTCTTCTCATGCCATGCACTGTTGTGACAGGACCGGGCAGATGGCCGCCTGTCTCTGGCCCTGAGGGAGACGCCTGGACCGGTCCCCCCGGGCCGTTGCCGCTCCCGGCAGAGCCGCCCACCCCCGCCCCCGACACCTCGCGACCCCCCCTGGTGGTGGGACCGCCCGGCACCGGATCAGCAGGAGGTGCCACCGGTCACACAGGTAAACCAGGCAACATCGGGTGCAAACCTAATAATGATCAATGATAGGCTCGTATTCATATCGTAAAATGTGCACCGTATGACGTACATGTGCAACTTCATTCTAATTTAAGTACTGTAAGGATTTAAGTATTTACTTTATGACCTTAAGATTCTCAATGTTAAACGTATTCAATGTATTCATTGTATAAATGTTTCCAAGTTCCACAAATAAATGATTCTTCAATTAAATGTAACATCATTTTATTCCTGAAGTCTTGAGGGTGTAACTAACACATCTATTTCCTGTGATACAACTCTACCTCTTTTGAAATACAGTAGAACGCAATAATCTTGAATGGTGATAAGGTGATTTGATAGATAACTTTGGGAAATTAGACTTGTAGTTATCATAGCTCACAGTATTTCTCAACAAAAGATGCCAAATTATGAGCTTTTTATTGTCTCTTTTTTTCTGAGACAAGATTGGTGGGACTTTACAATTTGCAGAGTACATTATAGTATTTTTATATACAGTAACTGCTGTGTCCTAAACATAATAAAAGTTGACAATCATTCAAGTGTTGATTTCTTATAAAGTGTGAAAAGTTATAGTACTGTAAACTCACACATGTAGCATATGAAGCAGGTGTGATTCCTAATATTTGTAATACAATACACTAACCAGCCAATGGCGAAAGATCTAGACATAAAAATCCTGTTTTTTATAAAAATACATCTTCATATCTCATGGCTATATACGCACTGAATATATGTGCAATGTAAAAGAAATTCCCGTAGACAATGGTAAAAATAATACATTATTGTCTGTGCCTGTAGGTGTGCAGGGCCCCCCATCTGGCCCATCTGGCCCCGCTGGCACCGGTGTGGGTGACCGGACCCCTTGGCCCATGTTGCCTCCCACACAGGCACCGACCACGGCCAGCACAGGTGCAAGCCCTCCTCCGACCCCCCACACCTCTTCCACCACCACCACCAGCAGCAGCGTACCCTCAGACCTTCTCCAAACTTCCAGCACCACAACACGCACCACAGGTGAGTAAGCCCATAAACTGAATGGGTATAGAGAGGCAAGTATTAGGAGAACTTGTGTAGCGTTTACATAACTTTTACATAACTTTACATAACTTTTGATTACTAATCTCATTGATATTCTTTGAAAGTTCAGCTAAGATTATATAAAAACAATTACAATTAATGAAAGTTTTCTTTCTTCTAAAGAAATGATTAGAAGCTGAGATGATTCAATTAAAGTGTTAACGTGTATACCAGAGTGAAATTAACAGTAAAACTTCAATGGATGTTAAAACATGTGTTAACATATATCACCATCCATAATGGTTGTATCAACACGATCTTGAATATGAAGCAAGACTTTTGACAGGCCTATGTCTTTCAATATGATTGACAGAAGTACACCTGTTGTGGCTTTTTGTTGCACAGTCATTGAAAAGTACAACCAGAATAAACATCTTGCTTTATAGATTAAAACTAAAAAAAACTCAATATTAAAATTCTGGCTACTAGAATCTGGCATTCAGAATTTCTATCACACCACTATCATGTTTTAGTCACTACTGGGAGCGACTCTACGACAGGGACATCAACATTGTCGTCCTCTTCTACGACCTCCGTGACCCCAAGCACGACCTCAATGACCCCCAGCACGAGCATACGTTATCCAGCCTCCACTACACCAACAACTTCTTCAACAATAACACCGTCTACACACAGTAAGATCCATGGAGATTTAGATTTTTGCTGTTGTTAGTATTATAAGAATAAGTGTTATTCATTTCAAAAATGAAAATTCCCTACAAAAATCATAGATTGGAACAGCATAGGTAGGAGCAGTACAATAAAAATAGTTCATAAAAAGCTAGAGAAAATAAAAACAAATATCATGGAAATAAAACATAATGGACACAATGAAAAAAAAAGTTTTTTGACGTGTATTTTTTCCTTGCGAAGGCAAGACTATTTTATTTTTTATTTTATTTTTCTTATGGCGAGACAAAAAATTCATTTGTTTTTGTTTGTTTTTTGTTCATTTTTAATTTCTTTTTTTTGCGAGACCCAAGCATACTATAAACTCTCGCCAAAAAAATTGAAAAATGCGAAAATGGCTCAGCAACCATACATTAGGGATGTTGGCAGTATAATCTGTGATACAGTAAATGTTCCAACAAAAACATGGAAAGCAACACCTTGAATTTCATAATGGACCAGAAGCAGGATTTTTTGTAATATTGTATGCATTTTTTTTGTCTTATGAGGTTGTCAAGAAGGATTTTAATCAAAACAAGTTAGACCCTTTTTATCTATTAGTATAAACCAAGAGTTTTTCTTTTCAGTCAATGTGACATAATTGCCAATATAATTTTAAATTTTCAGCGACAACCCAAACCTCTTCTAGTGATTCAACTATTGCTTCAATGGTTACAACAACAACATCCACTCCAGAAATCACAGAATCAACGACTACCACACAAACAACAACATTGACCCTCACCATCAAACAAACAGGGCGCAACGTAAGGCTTTACTATTCATTTTGATAGTCAAAGCAGTAACTTAGTGCCCTAGATATGTACTCGTCTGCTGTTCCTGCACTAGTTTAACTGATAAGTTAAAAAATATGTAGAGCAAATACAATTTTTGTAGGACTTGTAACTTTTTTGCCACAAAGGGAACTGCAGCTAGAATAGTATGTGTGCATCAGTTTGCATCATCAGCACTGCAATTTGAAATAAAACATAACATGTTATCTATTGAAGCCAATACACAGAGTGAAATACCATTCACTTGTAAACCTCCAGTTATTCAACTTCATAAGGATTCTATTTTTGTTTCAAATATATTCTTCTTTTTTTGAAAATTTATCATATGACATCAACAAAATGGCCTTCATCTCATTTATTATAGCAAGTTTGGTAAATCATCATTTTATTAATTGCATTTATTAGAGTACCCTCAAGTTCCACCCACTGAGTACTGCACACAGTACTGCAGCAAAAGTACTGAGACGGAGGATGCTGGGAACCTGACAGCTACAGCAGCAGCAGCCAGGGGCGCTCCGTCACAGACAGGTCAGTGCTGGACACGCAACAAATAATCTTTATTTCCCATGACACCATTCTTGTTTTATTTTTGTTATTTTCTTCAAAACGGTCCAACTGTTGAAAAACCAAAACCAAAACATTATTTATGCTGCACAGGTCCTCTCATTATTTGTTTAAAATTTCAAAAAAATTTATTTTTTAAATTTAGTAGTTTTTTAACTGCTTTTTTTAACTGTTGTATACAATAAAAAATCTTTTATCATTCAAAATTGAAATAAATATTCTATATTTTTTTTGTAAACATTTAGATTTAGATTTTGACACCACTTAAGTCATTGTCTTTTCTTGTTAAATAGTTCATAATGGCCCAATGTTCCAAGAAAGATCTATATTTAATGTTCATGATATATGATTTTTATCTATCATGTATATTTTTTGTTTTGTTTATGTTTTGCAAGTGCCTTCAAAGTTAACCTTACAGTAAAAAAGTAATAAATTTGGATTTGACCAACAAGATTCACTACATGACCTGATGTTTATGTTTTGGATTGTGCTAATACAGGCACCTTCTCAAATTTTAAAACTAAAACAGTACATGTACATTATGTAAACAACAATTGGACCAACAAGACGAAAACACATTGTTCACTACAGACTATGTTTACATTGTGTTTGTTGCAGTTGATCTGATCGGTCTAAAATGGCTAAGATATTTATGATTTTTTTTCTTTTGACAAACATTAAAACTTCACATATGTTTTTTATCAGCATCTGAAGAAGCAGTGAGGAGACAGACATGGAACAAAATGCCGGAGATTCCTCATGAATGCAGCGATTTGTTCTGACATACAAAAATTTTTGTCTCTCACGATCGTGCCTACTTTTATTGATTTTAAAACCTTATGCCTATATAGACTAGACTGCCGAACAGAAAACCTTGAATGAACGCTATTCCGATAATGTGGTTTTAAACATTTCACATTGATACACTGAAGATATATTGATAATCTATTTTGATGTTGGTGTCAAATACATTACATTATGTAAAGATTTCGATGCTGTTTTTG
>CM032666.1:57263087-57315755 GCA_019095985.1 Streblospio benedicti | reverse complement strand
TAGATATATTGATAATCTATTTTGATGTTGGTGTCAAATACATTACATTATGTAAAGATTTCGATGCTGTTTGAATGATAAAAGTATTTAAAACCACATTATGGGAATTAACGTTCATTCACGGATTCCCGTTCCGCTGTCTATGTTTATTACAGGCATATTTTCAAATTTCAATGAACAAAGTACACAATGTAAACCTAGATTGGACCAACAAGACCAACGAACATTGAAGAAATGTGTCATGGTTTGGAGGTCACCATGTATGAATGCATGCCCGAATGTGGTGAATATTGCCCGAGATTGCGAGGGCAATATTCAATAACATTCGGGCATGCATTCATACATGGTGAATGACAAACCATGACATATATTCATTACAACACGATAAACACTCTAATATGTCAATATTTCATAACAAATGAACTTGAATCTTTTTTGTAAAGTTAGGACGCCATGCGTCTTACGTATATGTGCGTAGTACAACAAACGCCATACGTTTAGAAATAACGTCAGACGTACTATTTCACGTCAGTCTTACTTAGAAATATGTACGTATTACGGACATGGAAGATTTATTGAGAAAACTTTGAAAACATTCTGTTATTTCACGTTGTATACAGTGAGCAATGTTTTTTGTCTCAAACATCTACACTTTATTTGCAAGTAAATTTTGCAGAAAATCCAACGTATACACAATTCTTTAGCATTGGCATACATTTAATGAGTGTACAATTGGCCCATTTGATTATACATTGATTTACTTATTTGAATAGATGCCGAAAGTGTGACCCTTACTTACTTGATTACTTACTTTTAGAGGGCACTATTGCCCGGTCTCTATGGAGAAATAGGCGACTGGCTGATTTGGCTCTAAGCCAATCAGAATGCAGGATAGAGTCACGTGTCACAGATAGAGTGTTATAATGTTCACTACAGACTACGTTTACATTGTGTCTGTTTTTACATTGCAGTGGGTCTGATCGTGGGTATCGTGGTGGCGTACGTGGTTCTGATGACCGTCGTGGTGACCCTCGTCGTTCTCTGGTTCCTCAAACGACGCAGCCGCAAACGCAACGCAGCAAAGTAAGCTCACTGTAACTGTGTCAACCACGGTCACTGAGACCCAGGATTTATATGGAGATGGACAACTGACATTGACCTACTAGCGTAGTTTCTCACCTTATGTTATGAACCCCGATGCTAAGAAGTCATTACTTTATTATATCTACTAAACTGTTTTAGTTTTAAACATATTTTATTAAAACAAGTATAATTATGTAAATGGGTTAGGCAACAGCTAAAATACAATATAATTATTTATTATATGTGATTAAGTCATTAGACTTATGACTCCAAGTCTAATGACTTAATCACATATAATAATATATACCCAAGTCCATTAAATCATAAATCATTTCAAATAATTATTCTATCTTGTTTTTAAACAATTACACCTCTATTTACAAATAAACTGGCTTAAAAGAACGCATGAAAAATTTCAATAAGTGCATCTTGAAACTGGATTAAAAGAAGCCATATAAGAAATATATATGGTCAGTTCCAAAACCACTTATTTTTACAAGGCAATCATTGAGCCCAATAACCAATGGACTAAAAATCCTATGTGTTTGGTCCACAGCGCTTGGTCTCATTTTGTTTTTGAATTTCAAAAACAAAATAATAACCAATAACCAATAACCAATAACCAAAGAATTATAAAAACTGTTTTGCTATTTGCAGGAAGATGCTGAAGTACCGTGGGCCAGCAATGGCTGGGCGACGCGGGGGGCAGGGGCCCAAGGCTGGGGGGGCCGGCGGTGGTGGGGACGGGGACAGTGAGCTGGGGGAAGTCACCTCTAATGGCTCCGTGGTCTACCAGGACATCGACGAACTGCCCCAAGGTAACGACACCGGAAACACAATGCAAACAAAAATTTTCAGACCTACCACAAGCCTTATATTATAAATCATTATTTCTAAAATTCGAATGAACTAGAAAAGTTTATAAGTATCATGAAATGTGGAAATTTCAAAGCGATAAATACTGTATTTAAAATGTTCACGCCTAGGTTACTATATACTCAGTGATGGCTTGTCTTTAAGTAGAAATTTTATGTATAACTTAATTAATTCTAATCAAGACTAAGGTGTGTACTTTTTTAATATGGTAATAGAATTGTGGTTGCAGGCTAAATGGAGGCGTTTTAAACTGTAATAAAGGTTTTTGTAATAACATATTAGTATATAATAATGTATAATAGTGTCTAGTATGCCAAATTTGGCAGTATGTCTTTGTTGTAACAATAATTGAATTCACAGTTTTAATATATGTACAAGGACATTTGACACTTAAATAAACAATTTTACTACTACTATTAAGTCAACCGGCGCTACCAAGTGATTGACAAATCAATTTCCTGATTTTTCCTACATGAAATCGGATTTTTCACTGACAAATATGGTGCGAATTAAAAACGAACTTTTACACATTTGTCTTAATGGACTGCATGCACATGTTTTTTCCCAAAGTAGAATATCATAGACATGCTGCAATGGCTATAGGATACATCAGATTATTAATATATATCTGCAATGACTACTTTCCTCCTTTAGGTTTCCATCGGTTTGGTAACTTTGGGAGCAGCATTGAGCAAGCTTCGACGATCATGGCTGCTTCTGTCATAGCCTCAAACAACAACAACCACCACCACGACCCTGCACATGAGTACGATGTGATCAAGGCTGATAATGCCCCGTCCCCGATTCACGTGACCACGGCACTCACGGGAGACCTAAACCCACGGTACAGCTCGCCATACACTCATCTCACCAATGATATCTAATAAAATAGCAAGAAGTGGAAGAAAAAATTTAAAAATCGCAAACAAATTTCAAATCGTTTGTAGGAGTACTTACTAGAAACCTAACCCCTTATAATAAAGTCTTCAAACAACTCTTCACGGTTTGTCAAGTTTACGGTGGGAGAGTTTAATTTATTCTTTTGCAAAAACTCAAAGATTTTGCAGAATCAGTAAAACACATCCTGACAAACATTTAAACTTGCCATTTGGATGCAAGGCAAACAAAAATGTACTTCAAAAATAAGACAGAAAAAATGTCCAATATGCCATGATATGAGCAGAACACTTATCTATCGCAGATTAAAAAAAATGGAAAACAATTGTCAGACTTGCAATTTTTTTGAAAAGTAAAAATAATGATGTCAAACCTCTCGTCACCATCCAAAAATATTAAAATTAACTACACAAATATTCATATGCAAGTTGTATTATTTTGGACTTTACCAATGGTCTCGTTTTGATATCTTTGTCTTCTTCTGTATTGTTTGGAGACTATTAATGATAAATTTAGAAATTAGAAATTTGTTTATTTTATTTAAAACAATATTCCACATTTCGGCACTAAAGTGCCCTATTCAAGGAAACAATTATTATGTATAGGTAGTTTTACTGTTAGAAAAAGAACTCAAATATTGGATACTATATTGCTTTTATAACCTATCAAATAACTAGATTTATTATCACTGGCATTGAATGTATTATGCATTTTCTTTCATTTTTATACCAAATTTTGTTCATATTTTATCATTTTGTAGTTGTATTTGATATTAATTTCCCTGAATAAATTTTCCTAAATAAATTTCAAATTTCTAAATTATTCACTAATAGTCTCCAAACAATATAGAATGAGACAAAGATATCAAAATGACACACATATTCATTTATCCTCACTGTTTACCTCTATTCATAAAAGTATATATGCACTGATTATAATCATATTGATGTTGACCTTCGATAATTGTTCATGTTTGACATATACTACACAAATAGAAAACAATTATAACATTTCAACTTGCAGGCTGAACCACAGTAACCACCAGATCAGCATCAACACCCCAACCACAACCACAACGACCCCGACCCCGAAACCCGCCACCTCTGGGGTCATCAAGACGGTCATTGACCTGACCAGCGAATCCGACGTCTCCTTCAAAACCGACATCCCGACTGCGGCCGCCCAGAAACCCCCCGGGGTGCGCCCGGTGACGACCTTTGACCCCAGCGTGGGTGACTCGAGCCTCAGCCTCGCTGCATCGGCGTCGCTGCTTCGCGAGAACACGGTGCTGGTGAACGGCGAGGCTATTGTCATCATGGGGCCCGGAAAACTCGCGAATCGTGACTTTACGACAACGAGCAATGGGTCGGTTCTCGGGGCTAAACTTCGCAACTCCTCCAGTAAAGCGTCGATGCAATCCCAATCATCGCGCCCCCCTCCGGAGCCCCCGCGGCGCCGTCGCTGCCACCCCGCCGCGGGCCCCAAACTGTCGCTATCTCCGTCGTGCAGCGACTCTCTCGCTGGATACAGCCTCCTCAGCGGCCGCAGCCTCGCCACGCCCCAGTCCAGCCTGAGCCTAGCGCCGCCGGCGCGACGGACGCTGTACCAGGCTGACTCGGTGCACATGCACCCGGGGGCATCCTCGACGCTGCGTCGCGCCGCCAGCCACGGCAGCCTGCTACGCCGGGTGCGCGAGGCTGACACGAGCTACGAGACGCTGATGCCGTTTTACTCGGACCGCGATCGTTACACGAGTCTGAGGGTCGTTGCCACGGCAGCGACGACGACACGACCTCGGGTCCCGCCGAGCTGGACGCTAGACAGACTCAACTCGAGTGGAGGAGAGGATGATGAGTCGTCGGAATCAGGCGGCTCGGTAACGAACTGTGAGGCTCAGGACGGAGGTGGTGGGAAGCGGGATTCGGTACTAGCGTCTGTAGGGGACAAGGACGCGGATGGCAGTGATGAGGAGGATGTGGGGAATGACTACGTGTTTGTGCTCGGCGACCCCGAGGAGGGAACGCAGAGTGGGTGGTTCAGGCGCGGAGAGCGCAAGAGCGTGGTCACCCGCAAACGGTCCAATACGCTATAGTCGGTCAGTGTGGTCAAACGGTCCAAAACGCTATAGTGGGTCAGTGTGGTCACGCGCAAATGCGGATGCGAGTGGACATTGCCTTTGTTTGCATGAAACGACTTTCATCTCCATAGTGCTAGTCGCCCAAGAGACAATGTGCCATTTGGTGTCAGATTGAAGGAGGTTTCTATTAGAGATTTGTTGGGCGTTTTTTTTTCTTGTGATAGACAAATGAAGGACGACATGGCATTAGGAAATCACGCTAAGCGACAGATGGAACAAACTCGTGTTTTTTGTCGCTAGCATTTCAACAGTCAAATACAAACATGATTGTGATCTAAATAGTCTTTTCGGTTCATCACTGCATCGCTAGTAAAATTACTTGAGAGAGCAAGTTTAGCGTGAAGGGAATCCGTGCAATCAATGTACAGTGAAGCCTTGCGGAGGTTTCACCAACAGGGACACCTCGCAGCTAGTGTCCTGCTCTTTAGTGTATCAATGAGTGTAGTAGAAGCATATGTGATTATTACAAAGAGTGTCGTTTAATAGCTAGAAAAAAATGTTCTTCCGCATATTTCGTTTTAACTTTCCATTGAAGCAGTCAGTTTTGTTTGTGCATTATCTGCATTTCTCGTGAAGCTTAGACAAGTTGCTTTATGGATTTTTCTTGTAGTTTTGTTGATGTTAATGGCTGTTTTCAATCAGTATCTTTGTAGGTAGGCATCTGAACATAGAACTGTATGAACAGATTATAAAAAAAAAATATAGTCAAATCTGTTGCTTTACCAGTGTTTCTCGTTTGTGCAAATGTTTCCAAGTTGTTCGGTGCTGATTTTGCAGACCAATTTTTAAATAATTTTATTCATTTAAGAAAACCATAAATATACATCAGAATAAAGTAGAAAATGTATTATTTTCTAACACAGTGCCTTCAAGCAATAACATTATTTGACAGATGAAATAGAGTATACAAATCTTACAGTACACAACTTGATACATTTGCAAGACAGGAACATGATTGAAGCACTGTGTGCATGATGCTGGTGCCTTTGGTCTGCTTTTTCCAGTTCTACATAATGTTGAGATTGGTGCTTTGTTGTGTGGCCATATTATTACAGTATATATTCCTACCTTTCGCATATTTTACTCCAGTTTGAGTTGAACAATTAATCTACTGTAAAACTAGAATATTTCGTGGCTATCAAATTTTGCGATTTTCATCTATTAATTATTTTGTGACTATTTAATTTTGCGATTTTGGTCCATCCTGGACCTACTTTACATAGGATATTAATGTTTGCTGACTTTTTTAAAGTTAATTTTTTTGCACCTACCCACGAAATTCACAAATTAAATTGTGCGCAAACATTTCGAGTCTTACAGAAATCCAAGAAAATACAAAGATAATGCAAACAACACCGTTATTCAATATATTTCAATACTTTGACAATTTTACACCTTTCTTTTCTCGTGAAAAAACAAATAAAATAAAATGGAAATGGATTCTCATGTAATCAATATTAAATTTATCTGACTATTAAAGTTAAGGATTTTTTGGGCAGGCCTTTCCCCGTCAATAATGTTTTTATCATTCAGGCATTTAGAGCTTGCAATGTTGATTTTACCAAATCACCAAAACCACCAAGAATTTCCTTACTTCTTCTGCTGACAAAATCCCCAGCCAAATACATGTCACCATTGCAATATTTCATTCTAGTTCAGCTGAATACATATGTATTCCTACCTTCGTATATTTTACTCCAGTTTGAGTTGAACAATTAATCTAATCCAAATGAATACTAAGTTCATTCGAACAACACAGTTATTTAATATATTTAAATATTTTGACAACTTTACAGTTTCCCTTTCTGGTGAAAAAACAACGAAATAAATAGACATGGATTCTCACGTAAATACTATTAAATTGATCCGACTATTAAAGTTGAGGATTTTTTTGCACAGGCCTTACACTGTGTAATGTGTTTTTATTTATTCGGGCTTTTAGAGCTTGCAAGGCTGATGTTATCAAATCACAAAAAAAAAACACCGAGAATTTCCTTACTTCTTCTGCTGACAAAATCACCAGGCAAATACATGTCACAATCGCGATATTTCTTTCTAGATCACCTGAATACATGTAAGTCATATGGTCAGTTTACTTACATATTATTTCTCGCCACCCTTCAATTTTTGCATATCAATGGCTGGTATAATAATGTTGGTTTACTAACGTCATGCACAGTTGTTTTATCCGCCAGTAGGTGGTATTCTTCATGTCTGTTATCTAATTGTCTTTTTCCACCTTTGATAAATCTTTATTTTGTTTATTCATTATTCAATTTATATTTTATTTCATTTTATTTCATTTAGAATTTAATCTAGATTTTTTTATATATATTTTTTCAAATATTTTCACCATTTATATCACATGGCCTCATCAGGAATCAACTCTGAATCAACAACTGAGTTGATTCTTGATGAGGCCATGTAATATAAATGGTGAAAATATTTAGAAAAAAAATCTAAATTAAATTATAAATACAATAAAATATAAAGTAAATAATAAATAAATAAAATACAGATTTATCAAAGGTGGAAAAGGACAATTAGAGACATAAAGGTTACTAATGGTTGGTATTTTACTTTCAAAGTACAGACGGGATTGCTTAATTGCATAACCTCCGTGCATACACATTTTACGTGATTAAGCAATATATGCAATTATCAGTACGATTTAAGATATTAATAAACAAGATGTTTTAGAGTCTTTATGCAATCAAGCAGTGTTATGCAATTATCAGATATGCAAATAAGTGATATCGTCTGTATTACCACTATAACAGTTCATAATGTTGGAAGTCAGAAAATTTGTGGTTCTGTTGATTTTGGTTTTAAGATATGTGCAACTTACAGCAAAGTGTATGAGAAAGTTGAACTGTGAATTATCTGATGTGCTTATTGTACCAAATATACACACAATTCTAATTCTAGACACAATTTATGATACCTATAGGAGCCAACATTTCGCTCTGCAGTGAGATTTTCGCTTTTCTCTCAACAGTTTTTTTGGCCAATGAAAACCTCAATTTCGTCACATGACCTCAGAGCAAAATGTAGGTTGCTATAGACATCATAGACATCATAGATTATTATCAAACCATGAATAATGGAACCCAGGATGAACTGAATAGACATTCATTAATTTTAATTCTGTGCTTGTAAATAATAAACAAAAATTATTGGTATTTTACGCTACATTTGTTTCCATCATATTCATCTGCAATGTGCTTCAAACGAATTGCATATGGAAAATAATTATGCTCATTAATTTCTGTGATTTGTGTTATTTGGATATAGAAAATATAAATGGATCGATCCTAAACTAGACATGAAAAAATAATCTACAATGCATGAATTTTATTACATTTTGTTCTGCAAATATATGGCGTATGTACACATACAGGATACATTCCATGTTACAAATATTCGAAACTTTTTTTTATCAATTTGTTTCATTTTCTGATAATTATATCGAAATGACTAAATAATGTACTATATCATGTCAATAAACATGGACTGCAATATAAAAAACTTTGAACTCTGTATTGATACATAAAATTTTAAAATATTTTTCAACATGTGCATCATTTTAATCGTAATGGTTTCAGAAGTTATCTGCCACATTTCTTCTGTGTCATTCTTGTACTCCTGAGCCTGCAATTTATCTAATTTAAAAGTGAAACTTTCGGCGGCACACGAAAACCGTCTTATAAAAGATTGTTGAAGGAAAAAGACACTTTGAAAATTGATCATGTATGTAATGAGCTCAGTTTTACTTTAAGTGTGTTGAGCACTCACGTATGGGTGGTACTTTACACTTTGGAAAGCTCTGCAGGTTACGATGTTCTAAGACCTTCCATAAAGTTCTATTGACCTGAATCTTCAGTTCACAAATTGTTATTCAGCTTACACTGTACCTCCTGTAGGCCAATTGAAGTTACATTCTAAATATAGGATCACTGTTCTAGATATAGATTTAACCCTTACTACCATATATAAATTAAAAAAAAATATATGATTAAACGAATACCATGTGCATATCTATGATAAGTTATAGCTAATTTTAGTTATAGTGAGGGTTCTGGTCATTCCTGTAGTCAAGATAATGAAGTGAAAAGTTATGACTGTTTAGTTCAAGTAATATGATGATTAATTTAACTACTCTCACTGAATTAGCACTAACTGAGGGAACAATCATAAAAAATGATACCGGGGGAGGGGGTCGTCGAACTTATCTGATTCCTTTTGATTCCAATGACTATGTAGAGGACTTTTGCTTTAGGCAGGGGCGGGGTCCACCACTCAAGCTTTTAAAATGTTGACAGGGGGGGGGGGTCTGTGTCTGCTAACTTTTAGAATGTTGATGGGGGTGGGGTGGGTTGGTTAACTTTTTTCGAATCCCAAAAAATGGTCCACCCCCCCTCCCCAGTATCATTATTTCTGATGCTCCCTTAACATTCCTAATATAAATGCCATATAGACACTTCCATAAAATGAAATTATTTTCTTATAATTAATTAGTCAAACTAACACTCAAATAATTACACTATATAGCTCAACATAAGTTTAATCATGTGCTTTTTTACTTAATTCCTCTCACCATTCTAAACGATTTCTAATTGCGCTACATAGTAAAAAGTCATGTTACACGATTCATGCACTTACAATATGTTACAATATTATAAAAGAGAATAATTATAAAAAAGAAATGGATTATAAATATTTTAAAAATAAATCATAACGTACACTAGAATTATCATGCAAGTTCTGATTCACAGTTTGGTATCACTTGAAGTGTGTTGAGCACTATCATAAAAGTATATATGGTGCTTTACATTTTGGATTGTTCCTGTCAAATGGCAAATGTTTGATATGTATACATATTGTGCTGTATGAAAATACAATTGATTCGTTTCAGAGTTTATTCAAACATTCTTCACAAAATACAGACAAGATATATGGTGGTGAGACCAAACAAGATCAATTTAATTTAGAGGTGGACATGACTTTCTGAAGGCTACAATGTTCTGAGACCTTCCATGAAGCTCTATCGGTCTGTAAATCTTCTAATAATGGCCTACCTCTAATACCAGCCTACCTCTATTAAATCTCTATTAAACACCCTTCTGAGCTGGCAGACATTCTGTTAAAGGCCTACCTCTAATAAACCCCCCACTCAACCTCTTGTAAAAGCATTTAATGTTCAATGTGCGCGCCCGGTTTGATTTCATAACACATTATAATGAGGTTGCATGTGTAAAGCTCCTAAATATCATCCATCGTTGGAAACAAGAACTCTGTCTTACTTTGGTCTACCTTGCTGTCCTCCATTAAATGCCCACCTCTAATAAACGCCCCCCCCCCCCACCCCCCACCCCCACCCCAGTAGAAGTATGCCAATAGCCGCCCGGCCATTAATAGAAGATTTACGATACCATGTCCATATATCTGATAATATATTGCTAATTGAGTATAATGACGTCTACCCTCACTCCTGTAATCAAGATAAGGAAGTGAAGTAAGACTTAGTTTAAAAAAATTATAAAATGATTAATAACTCTCAGTCTCTCACTATATTAAGGAGCGTTCACAATTGACGTCAACCCTGAAGGGGAGGAGAAGGGGTCAGCAAAAGTTGACAAAAGTTAACAGGGGGGGCTTAAGTTGAATTGAGGGGGGGGATGGGGGGGGGGGGACAAGCATTGAGGGTATATCAATATATCAAAGTCCAATTGATATTTAAAGTTGTAGAATAAGAATGGAGATACAATAGATGCTTTGTATTTGTTGGAACGTTTGTTCATAAATCACATTATCATATAAATTACCCATGAAACGCAATTGTTGTATGAAATGACCTGACAAAACTGCACACAGATCCAATTACAATAAAGCATATCTTAAATATTGGCAGGATTAGATGGTCAACTGAGGGAGTAGGGGTTTTGGGTGAGGATGTCAAGAATTGAAATCACCGCCACAGTTGACACAGGAGGGGGGGGGGGGGGACATTTGGGTGTGCAAGGTGGGGGGGGGGTGAAGTTGACAAAAGTTGACGAGGAGAGGGGGCATCAGAAAATGCCACAATGTGGTTGACATCAATTGTGAACACTATATTCCTGACTGTATATCCCAAGGTTAATTAAAAACTAGTGTCATTTACATGACACTTCCAAATAATTAATCAATATTTTTCTCCATACTAATTATGGTAAAACAAACTTTTAAGATATTACTATATATAACTCAACAAAAAGTTGAATCATGGGCTTTTTACTTAATTAATGTCACAGTTCTATATGATTTCTCAATGCACTTATAGTAATAAGTCATCTTTGGTAAATTCATACACTACCTTTATGTTAAAATATTATAAAAGGTAGTAATAATAAAAAATATACAGATTATAAATATTTTATAAATAAATCATAACGTACACTAAATTATGGTGCAGGTTCCAATTCACAATAATATTTGCTTGTGCATTGTAAATATAAACTATATGTATGTTGTACACATACACTTGTTCAGTTGTATTTAACATTGGTATCAGTCTTCTCACTTTACATCTACACCAGGCCATTGGCATCCTCATCACAATGTATTTCCTTTCTCTACTCCCTGGGGAGTATATACAGCACATGTTGCCATATTGTAAAGTGGTGATCTCTCACATTAGTTCTCAATCGCCAGATTTACCAGTTAACTTGTGCATGACCTGGACACAGATAAATATTTAAAATAAATATCCATATGATATAATCAAATACTTAACCCATACTCTACAGCCCACTTCATTGGCTTGACAGAAAAATACATGCCCACGAATAAACCGATTTGACAGTTTTAGACAATATAACTAAAAATCGTGTTTAGTTCTGGAATAGAAAATTGTCACGTGAAAAACATTGGTATAATCAAACTTGCATCAGCATGTAGGTTAAAGATTTGATACAGCGATATTTGCAATTTCATTTGGAAATGAACTTTCATGAAAAAATGTTTATGCAATTTAATTTTTAGCTTTTATTTCACTTATTATATATAATTTTTGTACATATATGTGTTGCATGTATTCTGTTGTGAATGGATGTATTTAATAGACGTGAATGTATCTGTATCTTGTATCCTCCTCCCCCCAAGTTCATAGATTAAACAGATCCAAAGTGTTTTATCAGGACAGTCCGTTGTTACACTCCTGTCAAAATAATGATCCCAGATCTCAACTCTATTCACCTTCATGATTCGAAGAATTCTATTAAAATCTCTATGAAAACATGTGTTTTGATAAGAAGTAAATCTAACCCTTAACAAAAAGCTTAAATAAATCTAAACCTGAAGTTTATACATATTTCAAATATAAAATGACAAGTATCAACCAGTTCTTTCAAATTAATAGACTTATTAATTCAACTTTTATATTTTATCTTTTAATCAAGTATTTTATGATGGCACAAATTCTACATGATAAAAACCTACACCACACTTTTCACATGAAAATAGATATAGCAGAGCAATATACATATGCGTGGTCTATTATTAGCAATATGTAACCTATCGAAAAAGAAAACACATTTCTACTGACACTACTAATGCCAAGAATAGACGAGAAAGGATTGAATATCAGGATTTGAAGCATTACGATCAACACAATGGTTCTGAAGTAAATCCGTGAAACAATCATGTATCTGCTTGGCTGAATTCTTCACATGAATTAGATACTTTTAAAGCATGCCTCACAATATCTTGGCGTGGTACGGGTCCCATTGAATGCAGTTTGACGCGGCCTGTGGGCTTAGGATTGTCAGAGTAAAAGGTCAATGGAGGAGACACAAGCCTTAAATGGCTGTGCTATTTTAGCCCCTGTGCCAAGATAGGGAGATATTAAAGTTGTGTGTTCACTGGAGCGAGTCTGGTGATTTTAACCCTCCTCCAAAACCTGCATGACTTCGGGATAATTATGTTCTATTATTAACTTGAACAATTCATGCCATAATCTAGTCAATTGCATTGTGATAGTCAAAAAATCATGGAACTCGTTGGAATTTTGTCCGTATTTGTGATATTTTTCACACATGTCAACTGCCAAGGTAAGCGGAATGGCGGAGTTTTAGTGGTTTAATTCAATGTTAGCTAAAAAATAGGTACTTGCGTAAATGTAACATGGTTGATGATCTTTTCTACAAATAAGATTCATAACTAGTTTATAAGTCGTAGCATGTGGGTTCTTGACATACATTTGTATTGCTTCTTATATTTGTGATCTTTCTTAATTTCAAAACTAAAAACTAAAATACTAGAAATCTCGAAGCCAAACTGTGCTGAATGAACAGACTGTGTTTACAGTTGAGTGAGTCATATTTGGATCCTGTTGGCATTTTAAAACCTATTAGCTCCTTTAGTGAATTTTCCAAACGTCATAATTATTTACAGATTTGATCAATATCACAATTCTAATACAGTAGAACCAGTTTACTTCGAACCTTGATAACTCTTATTTCAAGCAAATGACATTTCACTTCATGTGTCTTCATATTTATCACTATAACAGCTCAAACTTGATGATGACTCAAACTCTTCATACCTTCCCTTCAAAATCGAGTTGAATGAGTGTAACAGTATTACAAATGCGATCCCAGCCCATTGCACCAAAAGCATTACGTCTATTCTTCTATGTAATCGTCAGAACCTTATGTGACCATGTGACTCGTGACCAAATCTCACTTTTGCCCTACAGCAAAATAGTTCAGTTTGTCACTCCCCCGAACATGTAAATGTGGTGTGGTTTGTAGTCGTGATCCAAGTCCTGCTCTTACATTTTACACCAGGTCATTGGCACACATGTTGATCATCAATTGATCATTTCTCGCATACTTGCAGCTGTAGCACATTCAGCGCACAATGCTAATCACTCACACAATCCCTCACTCACTCTTTCAACTCAATGACCTGTACCTATTTAACTTGTAGGTGCCACGAGCACAATATTTAGGCACGAGTTTGCTCAACATCCACCACCTAACCCAGCCGGGAATCAAAACCATCACCTTCTGATCACGAGTCCAACTCCAATTCACACGTCCACTCGCACAGTTTCAAATATGAGCACAAGTTACTGAGATATCAATGTACACAATCATGTGAACACCAGCCCCCCTAAATAGCCAAACATCAAGCTCAAAAGCCCATGTACTTTTATGTTTAGGGTTCTTAATAGCGGATCGTGGCATTTGTAAACATTTATCAACCATCATAGACATGCGGACATCATCAAATGAATCTGTCATTAGTATCAACATAGCCAAACAAAATATCTTCAATGTATAGAATCAAATATGAAAACTTTCAAAATCTCATAAACGAAGATGAAGTTCATGATCAGATTTGGTTGCCTAATCTAGTGGTATTTTGAAAGATCACCACAAAGATGAAACAATGAGACTGAATTCACAATTCTGTAGAGTCCTTGAGTAATCTTCACAATGGGCACTAAATATTCCACATCGTTATCACCTGTTGCCAGTGGACCATCTACACATGCTGTTCCCCAGCCAAGAAAAAAATGGTTCATCTCAAATAAAGCCTATTGATTGTTATGATGTTCATTATTGGACACAAAAATGCATATTTTTGTTGTAAAATATAGCAAGCTTTAAACCCACTAACCACTCATTGGAATGTTGAGATCAATTTCTTAAAAGTTTTTGTCCCCAGGCTGTTCACTCGGCCAAACACTGCCTTGTCTTTGTGACTGGGACAACTTGGGCCTCATTTACACCATAGATGCTTTTGTTCACATGCGAGTCGACTCGTAAAAGGCAGAACCAGGTTGACAAATGTTCAATATCAAGTAACATCAAAGGTTAATGACTTTCAACAGTCTTCACAGGCATCTGGTTCATAATAGACTCATTGTGTGCTGGAAAACAATCATCTAAGATTTTCATTTTCTACTTGGAGTGATGTAGTATGGTTTTCACCTAGAAATCTCACTACCCATGAAATAAGCATGCTGTCAATAGGTAAAAATTGTAATCATAAAGAAAAATACATACAACAGCACACCTGTATGGATAATATGATACTTGAATCTGCAATTACAAAATAAAAACATGTAGGCCTAGATAGCGAAGATGTTTAAAAAAAGGAATAGTAAGAAAAAAGTGCTTTAAAGTAAACAAAAAATGATACAAACTTGGCTAATATTGCCTAGATTTAGAATTACATTCTAAGGACTGTTATTTTATGTTTATGGTGTCCTCGATGCAAATACAGTACGACCCCTTTATTTCAAACACTGATGGCTGGAAAGTAGCTAACATAAACAATCCTTGTATGCTGTCATCCATCAAAAACAATTCTGATACCACTTTAGATAACTCTAATTGTCTATTCCGTCCCTTTATGCTCAAGTTTGAGTTTGCCTGGTACCACTGTAACAGATCTGTGATGTCATCATCAAGCCGATGTGAAAAGCTCTCCACTTTCGTCACTGTGCTAAAGCATGGGCAGGTAATAACTTGACAGTATAACTTATGATTAATACAACTCACTATATGGCCCCAAGAGGTATCAGTAGAGATGTCGTCGCGTGGTTTAAAGTGCTCTGATGCTTGGCTTCTTATCGAATTTGAACCACCAAATGAAATACAAACAATTGAAACAAACAGGAATTTTAAGGCACATTTGCCTTCAGGTAAACAGAATAGGTTTAAGAACATCTTCACAAAGGCGATTATTAGCAGTCGTAGTAGGAGAAATATCACTATAGGGCCATGATCGTGACAGAAGTGTCAAGAAAAGTACTTGTAAAAGCAGTATCATTGAGAACTACCCTCGTTCATATAATTGTGCAATTTGCTGCTGATGGTTTAGGATACGAAATATATTCATTAAAAAATCACTCCTTGATAAGAAATTGTCTGATAAGACGTCTTTTCTTAAATCCTTATCCCCTTGGTTTTAACAGCATTTAATAAGATTTGTCAGTAATTATCAATAATTAATGGACTTTGAAAATCAAATGTATTCCATTCAATCTTTCATAATCCTCAGAAATCATTCATAATGCTTTCAAATCGGATTTGATGAGAAAAGTTCAATAAGTGAATAAGGTGAGAAGTTTGTTAAAAGTGAGTAACAGTGTAAGAAAACGTTACTATATACATGTATAGTGTTCAGAATGTGACTTGTGACATATAGTGCTATGCTGCATGCTATAATCTCACTGCCTGACAATGCGTCCACGACCCGTGACAGCTTATCTCACAATACATCACCACTGGTGGGCAGATATTCATAACAGTAGAATGAAATCTTAGTGCAAATACGTTGAAATCAGCAGATATATCGGTTTGTAAGAATATATTTTATTTTCTTATTCATGGTTTATTCCCGCACACACAATAATTATTTATAGTTTTGTTGTTCTTTTCTGCTACAATTCAAGCGAAAGTTTTAAAGTTGTATACTCCTTTTATTAAACTGTTTTCAAGACCAAAGTCTCCTTTTTAAAAGTTTATAAAAAATTTAAATTATTAATAATATAAATACAAACTATTTGAGGTTCATTCCATATTATATTAAACTTCTATTCACCTATTTGAAATCAGTAAAATTCCATTGCATATTACAAATGTAGAGATTTCACCTTTTATTTATCTTATCAGTCAATGAATTATAATGAAAAAGTTCATACAAAAATGTAAATTAAGATGCATTTTAGTAAATAAAATATTTGAGGTTTCATTGTTTAAATGAAAAGTGATAAGTAGTACCGATCAGTAACATGAAGAAAATTAATACTTATGCATTTTGTTTATTTTGTGCATCTATTCTATTATAGACAGTGAAAACCAACAGTTTTGATGTGAAATTGCTTATGTTCAGTAAAGTGAAATATAATTAACTGTTTTCAAGACATCAATTCTTTTTTTAAACTTTGTACAATAATACCCCGTATTAAACCAGTGATAATTCCATTGGTTCAGAACTTCTGAGGATGAATCAGTGAACATTAAAAATGGTGACAACGGGTGACATGAGTCATAATGAAGAAAACTCCATGGTAACAAAATGTACAAGAAAATAAGTAAGATAATATAATAATTCTGTGCATCAATTTGTTTTTAAATGTGATCCCTATGTTCAGCAGTGGGAAGGGTTTCAGTACCCAGCCTCGACCAGGCATTTGGATAAGATGGAGACACCTGTAGTTTCATGTAACGGTCTCTGTGGGTTTAGAGTAGACAAAGATGATTTGACTAAACCCTCTATGTTGGTGTAGATGAGATGGGTGGTTTTCCACATAAATACCTCTCTGTTGGTTAACATGAGACACCTGTAGTTTTCTGTTTTTCTCTGTGGGTTCAGATCTTCTGATGCTGCACCAAAATGTGAGTAAAATTTTAAGGAATTGTTACTAGGAATATTCTAGTGTTTTTCCCAAGAGAGAGAAGAAAATGAAAAAGAGAGAGAAGAAGAATAAAACTATCTTCCATTATAGGTTTTGCAGAATTGCCAATGCTGCCCCAGAACAGCTCGGAGCGTTTGACGCCCCTTTGTGTACCTGGTACCACCTGTTGGAGAACCACGGCTCAACAAGGACACAGCGTGTACAGTCAACAACACACAGGAGAGGGAGACGAGTCTCCTTATCAGGTAAACACCTACCACCTGTTCATCAGGTTTCCAGCAAAAGCATCATAGTCTTTCTATAGTTTTCTATTTTGATATTCAGTGCCATTTTTAGTTATAGTAGGAAATGTTACTCTATGAACTTGCTGTCAGCACATTACTGTGCAAACACAATGCAATCCAGTAGAGTTACTTTTACGTATTTCATGGAGTTACACAAATTTTTTACTATTTCTTCATATACATGCATGTAAAGTGGTTATAATTAGTTGTAGAAACAAATTTGAGTCATAATGTCAATTGTTTTGAAATCATTTTAAGGAAAATTATCTTAGTTTTCAAATCATATTGGTAGTTGTGATAATTCACTAACATCATATATCTCAATTTTTAGTTCTGATTGTTAAAAAATACAAAAGTACAAGAAGCAGATTGTTTAATTATTGTTATTTGAAACATGTACATACAGCTTGTTTTATCGTGGATTCATATCCAAAATAAGAGCCTCTTATCTAATCTAAAATTAGTGTTTATTTTTTGGGGGGGGACTAGGGTACTAATCATTACATACCATTATGTCATTAGATTTGAAAATTCAAGTCAGATATCACATAGTCTAGTGGGATAGAAAATAAAAATTATACAACACCATATCCAGGGGTGTTAGACCTCAAAACAGTTGCAACTACTTTAACTTTGTTTTGGGGTGGTTAAAATAACATATCAATTCAATTCAATTATAATAATATTTATCGCCTGTCTTGGCCCTGATTTCAGCGTCAAGGACTTTGACTGTGTGCGCGAGTGTAACTGGAAGATCAAGGTGTATGTCAATGGCTGCCCACGCCGGGAAATTCTGCTGTCGAGAAGGACTTTGACTATAACCACAACACTATAACGTTGTCCACATCGTAACAACAACATCCACTCCCTCGCCAATGGATCGAGGCTCAAAACCAGGTTCATGGGTGTAAGTATCTGGCAGATCAATGTCCAACATCCAAGGTGATTATGCATGCATGTAAGATCAAAATTAAAAGTTCAAAAAATGGCTGATCTGTTGGGTGTAAAAATTATTGAGCTATTTTGATGTCTTTAAAAGTATGTCATTGAACTCTCTACGCATGTCAATCCAAGCGACTTCCTATCAACATAATGGGGTGGTACACTTAAGAGACTTGGTGGCCCCCCTCGTCCCGGTTCATGACATTTTTGTTCACCTGTATATGTATTACCTCTGTGATGTCTAAAACTGTAAATAAATAAGCTAAAAAAATGTCGAGTGTTGCGATTGAAGAATCATGTAAATCTTAATATATAACAATCACGATGAACTCATTCAAAGAAAAGAGTATACAGATCAAAATTAATAAACATAACCAATGTGAACGTTGCAGCCCTCCCATTCTCGCCGACCACAACACCAGGCCCCACTGTACAGCCCCAGATGGAAACCAAATGCGGGCTCGAACCATGGTCACTGCTGTACAAGAAGGACTATGAGTGTCCCACACCACCAAGCACAGGTGAGTACCACCACCCACACGACCCCAGCCTGCAACAAGTTAGTACAATCACACCCAAACAGTAATGAATATTAAGGATAGAGCAGTGGTTATTGGTTACTAAAAACTTAGTTCAGGCTTGGTATGGGCCATCGCTTTCTTTGTGGCAAGGGCCTAATTCTGTATGCTCATTTAATTTGGATATGAAATTGGTTTGTTATCTGATGCTATAATTATGACAATCTTCATAACCTGGGTCACCCGCTGTCAAATCCTAGGACGTGCCCCACAACTAGATTTACTTGCTAAATGAAATATTAAAAGTTATTTTATTACATACCTAGTTCACTCAATTCTACAAATATTAAAAGTTAACATCATATTGAACTGACAGTTTTATCGCAATAGGAATGAATGTTCTGCATGTAGGTTTTCACAAAGGTCCTTGCAAATATATTTCATTATGCTTTCTGTGTCATACTTTTATTGTGTTTTCACCATTTTGTAAATCTCTATTCCAGCCCACACTACTATTCCATATTTAATGCTACAATATCTTCTGCAGTGTTCGTTCCCATCGGGATCAGTAGCTCATCATCCCAATCTACACAGACAACAACAACAACCACAACATCGACCATGACAACCACCATGACAACCAGACCAGCAGCCAGCCAGACCACGCCACAAACAGACCCAGTGCAGGAATTCTTCAGCATTGACACCAACAAATGTGAGTACATCATTTCAACATCTCAAATGTTCGTCAGTCATCATAGAGCCATTGTCCGTTCACGGCAATCTCTTCTTACCCAGTCCATAGGCAGTGTTATAATATCTGGCTGTGGGCTGAGCCATCAAGATCTACGGGATCTTTTTTTAAAAACTGGCACACTGCCAGAATGCCTGGATGAGAAAAAATCTTACAACCAATTGCAGTCAGAGCAATGTGTTTCCTACGGTTGCATTGTCTTGATTGACTGGTGAACCGAAATTCTCCTGATGACTGACAAAACAAAACACTTGAATAAGAAGCTATATTTTCAATAACTTGTGAATTGAAAAATAAGCCAGAAGTTGACAAAGATGTCATAAAATATTCAATTTGAAAAAAAAATTTCTCGCAACAAAAAATATATAAAATATCTTGATAAATCACATGAAATATCTGTGGCACGGACGACCTTCATGACACGACCTTTACATTTGCAGACGCTGTGATAGGTGGAGCAGTAGCAGCCTTTGTCGTTATCCTCATCATCGTCATCATTTGCGCCGTGTGTCTGGCCAGGAAGGGCCGGAAAAGGTGCGTCAAGCCTACTGCACAGGATTACCTGATGCATGAATAGATTGTAGATCAAGAAATAAAGCAAAGAAATATGTAAAAGTACTCAATAGAAAATAGATAAACATGTAGAATGAAAAATATAAACCACGAGACAACAAGGACTAAAACGACATTACATTAAAAATGAAATGTTTTGTTTCCAAATTGTTTGATAGAGGAAAAGGGAACAAAGTTTTTTGCCAACAATCCTTTCACTAATTTCAAGAATTAGAATACCTCAATGTTGAACAATAGTCGTGAGAAATCTTTCAATCATGTTTCTATTTATTGAACTAGATGTTTTTGTACCATCGCACGTTGCCTGAGTTTCAAATTTACAACCTTTCAATATGCACTTTTCACAAAATTAAGTTCTAATAAAATCAATGCAATACGAACTTCAACTAAGAATATTCATTTTAAATGATAAACACCAATTGCACACTTGCTTCCAAGCTTTTGCCTTCAGCATCATTCACGATATTTCTGATTCACTTTGCTGTGCCTTACATTAACCTGCGTCACCTAAACGAGCCCAGTTTTGTTCAAGTTGCAGCAGCACGCACTCCCTGCCCTCGCGGGACATGCTCAGTGACATGGAGTCCTCGCGGTCGTCACAGCCACCAGACAGGTACCGCCCTCTACCATGTCCGTAGTCTAGGTCCCATGGTGAACCAGCACAATGACGATTTCTGTCTCTTATGTGTTTTTTTTAATGGATGGGTGTCGCTGGAATGAAGCGTTATCTAAAATATGGCATATCGCTCAATAGTGATTTCATCATCGATCTTAATGTTACAATGTTATAATGGATCTTGATAACACATACATCCCTCTATCTAGTTTGAAACTATTTGCCATCATTCCAGTAACACTCATCCATCAAAAAAAAAACACATCAATACGATATTTCACTAATTCACTGATTTCCGTTTCGCCGCCTTCTTCCCCTCGTACCTAACCGCTGTCAGTCTCCTCCAGTTCCCGCCCCGCCGGTCACCTCCCGTCCCGGGAGGCCCTGAGTGACCTGGGCAGCGCCCACTCCTACCAACGCTCCCTGCCCAGCTGGAAGTCCGGGGAGAGTGGGCGGACGGGAGGCCCGGCCATGCTCTATAACCACAGCCCGCCGACTGCTTCGACCCTCCGCCCGACAACTGCTACTATAAGTGGACGGCCACATACCGGCCATGACAGCAGAGCGGTCGTTGATCAGAGCAGCTGATCCATGCCCAGTGGTAAGGTGCCTTGTATGGTGATTGCTACCAAACTGTACATAGTCTAACTGTGTGTGTTATTTTTTTTTTTTTTTGGTGCTTTCGGATTACATTTTACTGCTACACATGAGTAGTTGTTTGTAAAGATAATAATGAGGTCACAAATTCAAATTCAAAATTTAAAAAAATATCAGTGCCATTGATACATCAAATAACATTGGAATAATCATAGCTTTGAATAATTACAAAATTTAGTAGATAATAAATCTTTCTATTTTCTTTTACTAAAATTGACATAAAAAATTCCATAAATTAACAAGCGAAATTATTGACAAATCTAAAAATACTAAAGTTTCTTGACTTCCTTCAAGCAATTCATATTCTAATTTGTTTAGATATATGGAAAAATAGCAAAAAAGAACCCTCGCTAATCATTAACAGTAAATTTTTATTTATTTCCAAGTCAGAGAATAAACTGAATTTCTTTTAAATGACAAAAAATCTTTTTTTTTTCTGATTTCTAAAATAATGATTACTCCCTTAGAAAATAATGCTTCCAAAACTTTTCTAAAAACTACACTTTTCCTCTAAGTTTGTATCCTAATTGTATTTACAGTGGCTTAAATTGATGGCAATAATGATCTTGTAATGACACAATTATTTGAAATGACACACCATACAGGGCACCTGCTGTTTGATTTTTGCTTGTTTAATTTTTTGCCACCATTTTCAGTCACGACAACTAACCTTAGTTTGAAGTTTCTTTCAACTTCATTCTTTTTAATAGATTGTATTTATCCATGTGTAACAAATTGTGCATGATTCTGCTTTTCCAAAGATCTTCATTTGCACGTTTCCTCTTTTAACAGAAAAACAATTTCCTTAGAGAACAAAAATACATGCATCATTTTTCTAAACTGAATTTTAGAAGCAGATTTTAATCAGTTGTTGCATCGACCAGGTCCAACAACAGTATGTATTTATTCAACATTCTTAATTTCATTTACTTTGTTACATTCTGCAGGTACAAGAAAGCAGCAACCCGGAGCAGCAAATTATAAATTACAGATTCACTGTGATCCTTTGTTTTCCTATTTGGCATATTTGTTTCCAAATTATTAAAAATATGGTTGCCTTGCCTTTTGTTATCCAAATTGTTTTAAAAATTATTTTGAATTTTTTCGAATGTTCAGGTTACAAATTATATTTATAAAACATAACTTTGTAAAACAATATACAGACTCATCTTTTGAATATTTTCAGTCAAATCCTATAGTTTAATAATTTTCAACAATTCAAAACAAAAGTTAATTATCAAGGTTTTCTTGGAACTGCTCAATCACTGAAACTATTCCTCAAAACAAAGTTATGAAATAAACAGAAAAAATGCTGGTTTTCAGAATAATTTCTTACACTTCCTGTGAATGGTGTCCATATTTTGCTCATAAATAGTCGGATTTGTTCATCCGTTCTCGTTATTCCTGCCACAAAGTGAAACCGGAAGTGCAGACGCCATACAGACACCCAATGAAATGAAAATGTGTCAAAATGTCGGCGTGATTTTGAACTTTTAGAAAATTCAGTATCATTTTCATCGGAATAAAAGGTAACTTCAGGGGAGTTATAAACAAAAATGTAATTTGCAGGAAGCTACAGAACATTTTTACATTCTAATAGTCATGAATAATAGTTGCAAATAATAAAAAATAGGAAAAAATTTTTTCAAAATCGTAAAAATCCTCGAACATTTTCTTCTGTATCCTTCTGACGGAATCAGTACTGTATATTCTATGAATATGAATACCATGTGAATCCAAAGTATATTTCAACAAAATTATGATAAAAAAATACCATACACAATTAAACAAACATTTGAAAATAAAAACAGCAAACAGGAATATATAAATAAACGCAAATATAATATTCTCAATAATTTGGAACAAAAAAAAGTAAATAAACAATAAAAATCATGACATAATACTCCATTCTGACACTAGGCGTGAGAAGTCCAAGGCGTCCTCCCTCGACGCGGCTGGCGAGATGGAGTCTGTGTACAGCTACGCGCGCACCATCCCTCAGCTCACCCCTGCCCCCGCTGCAGCACTCCCCCCCAGCAAGAAGGACAAGAAAAAGGACAAGAAGAAGAAAGAGGCAGCATCGCCGGTCAACACGTACAACACGTACATCCACGAGTCCAACATCGCCAATGACAACAGTCCGCCCAAACCTAACGGGATCGTTGGCACGGCAACCAGCGTGGACAACCCGTTGTTTGACAACCCGGCGTTTTCCCCCGACAACCCGCCGCCACCACCGAGCTCGATCGGTGCCGATGAGAAGGACGAGTTCCTGTGGAACTGGAGCAAGAGCACGGACAAGATCGTGGAGCCGGTACCGGCGCCGGACTACGACGTGGAGAGTCTGTATGCGCGCTCCAGCAAGGTGAAGCGTCCGATGGGGGGTGGGAACATGCCAGCCATGCCGGCCATACAGGAGAGTCCGTACGCTCACTACCACAGGCAGATAGACGACTCGTTCAGCTTCATCAACGAGGAGCCGTATTAGGGAGAGATCCGTGTTAGATACTTGTCTGATCCAGGTTATACTTACCAGGGATGTAGGAGGTCGAATGAGATTGGTTTAAAGGCCTTGTAAATGTTAGTTTTTTCTTACAATTATTTGTATATATATATTAGGTCAAAAGTAGGTTTAAATGAGAGTGTTGGTTGGGTTATGTCAATGAGGAACTGTGTTAATAGAAGAGGTAAAATGTGGTGTAAAAGAAAGTAGAAAAGAGATGCAGGCCTTGTTTGTCTATGGGAAATTATTATTGAATTCTATGGAATGTGTTAATATTCGTAATTTTTGGATCATGTTGATGTTTTCTTTTGTTATTGCATCGTAAAAATCAAAGTTCTGTGTTATTTTTGCTTTTGAGTGTATGGATTTGAAAAATTATTGACGCATTAATAGATTGAAATGTTGGATGCATTAAAATAGGAAAATTCAGCTTCATGGCAAACTTAGGTTCATTTGTTTATTAGGTTGTAAAATTCTGCACTTTGACTGGAGAGTCAATAAGATTGAATGAAAAGCGTTTTCGATGTAAAGTCTCAAATTCAATGTTCATTTGTTTAAGCTATATACTTTATATTTTTTTAGATTACAAAGTACTTTTGAATTATTTTAGGGCAAATACTGAGATAGAAGAATCAGTGATCACAAAAATCTTGAGTGAAACATGTATCTTGATGTTTGCTTCTAAAACAAAATTTAAATTACATTGTAATATGAAACTCTTATGCTGAAAAGAGTTTGCTGAAAGGACAACTTACAAGATACAACATGTGTTCATTATGACATACAGGACATTCTCTTCTTTTTAAGAAATCAAAAATATCATATTGTGCACTGTGATTGTCAAGTAGTTGACAGTTTTATGTCAAAATATTCAACTTGTATTTCAATTAGGTCCCAGTAATTATGCAAAGAATGTATACTAATTTAATCTTGAGTTCTATTATCTATGATTTCAACAGGAATATTATGAGTTACCTATTTGAACCTGTCTACATTGTCTGCGAGACTTCCAATGATTTCTCATGATCTTCACCAAAAGTCTTATGGAAAATACACCAACAGGTTCTAATAATATTCCTCTTGAGAATTACACTGACTAGTTCCATTTATAAAACTATGCTGCATTTATGCATATGTATATTAATCCTTATTTATATAGTAAAGAGAAATTTCTTTATAGTAAGATTTATGAAAAAATAATACAAATCTGATTAATTTGAATATCTATTAATAATATGTTCAGAAGTTCAGATTTTGCTACTATGTAATAATCCAAAACGAAGGTTGAAAATGAATTACTCAAATATATAAATAAAGAAATTTTCTCTTTATGTCTAACAACAAACCATACCTCAATTATTATAATCTAAGATAAATGTGTACCACTCCAACAATATTTTACAACTATTTAAATTAACATAAAATTAATGCAACTATTTTTAAAAGTACTGTTTGTAAGGTACAGCTTTGTAAATACTTAACAATTATTTATTATTGTGATATTCAAAATGTTAACAATTGTAAAATTACAGAAAATAAATAATATCTTATAATTCATGTCTAGTAATCTATCAACAAACATTACACAATGTCAAATACTATATGCAAGGTCAGCAACAAACCATAACGTCCTCACATCCACTCCTAATCTTTATGATCTATCAATGAAATTCATAAATCAATTTTCTATTGAATTTTGCTGACGGCAGCAACTTTATTATGCAATCAATTGACCTAACAACAGGTTTGGCCTAATCTGCAATTAAAATCAAGTGTAAATGTTTAAATGCGTGTGCCTTTGACACCCGAGGCAAAATGTCCACCTGACAGCTTCTGATATTGAAATCTTAATCTTTTGTCTATTTCAAGAAAATTCATCGTCATCTATTTAAAACAAACATATTTAAATGTACTTCTACATGATTTTCTTTTTTATGCTTGTTGGAACATGATTTTGTTATGGAATAAATGAAAGAAAAAAAATATTAAGAATAAGGAAAGAAAAAAATATTAGAACTGTGAAGATGTCTCCATGATTTAATGCATTTTATGCAGCAGGTGATATATTTATTGATACACATCGCAGCCAATAGGCCAGAATATAATTTACTCCTAATAACAACCCATCATAGACATTACTAGATGCCATACACATAGGAAACTACTAAATATTGATAATACCAGGCCATTTGTCCGGTAATCTTGAGTGTTTCTTACTTCACGTCTGCATGCACCTGGCCCTTGCGCCTGAGGGCACCTGGTGGTGTCACATGGCAGCGCTGACAGCTGACATACATCACCAGCCACAATTACTACAACCGCACAATCTGGAGCAGGCAGAGCTGTTTGTCAAAGAGACTCCTCGAAACATCCACTTGCCAAAAGCCTTTCTTTTGGACAGAAATAAGATTTAATTCTTTTGGCATCCACCCCAATAAATGAATTGTTTATCGCTTCATTTTGTTTGTATAAATTGAATTTGATTTCTCACAATTTCAAAACGAGAGTAATCTATTCAAAATTAATATTGCAAATATAATTTGTTGTCAAAGTATTAGAAAAATATAGCGTCTTCAATAGCTTATGTAAAACTTTAAATTGAAAATATTTCACCAAAGACAAGTGTTTATATGATCGACCAGGGCCTATCATGATGTGAGGCGACTTCAATGCACCAGATGTTTATGGTAATTAGTTGACCGCCAATTACCTCATCACAAGCTCTTGAATGAACTGCCGTAATCCAGAGAGTGCAGATCACACATTAGACTGCTACATTTCCAATCAGTGCTAGAAGTGCAGATTTTGAATCGTAGTGTCAACAAATCCAGACCATTATATAACGCTGTACCAATCAGGACTGTGCTTCTAATAGGAGACAATAAGAACACAAGAAAACAATAAAAACAAAGCGCTGGCATTGCGGCGACTGTCGGTGACAGATTTATTGTCGTCACCAGCTGCTGCAACCAGCTCCATTTTGGATTTCCACGTTAGCTTCTATTTGTTCGGATATTTTACGGATTTTTTTTTATATATTCACAGCTGACAAACAGGGACTGTAAGGATGGGCTTGGGAATAGTTCTCGCCACGGCCCTGTCGGCTGTGGTGGTTGTGTGGATACTCCCAGAGGCGCAGGCGCAAGGTATGAGGCGTAAAGCTATTGCTAATGTTAGTTTGGTTCAGATTTTATACAGGCACATAGGTCATATTAGTGGTGGGCCAAATTCTTTTATAATGCGTTATATCAAGGAATATATATTTCCTATTGATTTACTTGGTTAGATAGATGGTTAGGTGAGGTACCAAGCATTGCATTGGTATTAATATAAAGTCTGAAACAATACCATGAGATGACAAGAATTAGCCTGTGTGATGGTCACGAATATACATTGAGTTATAATACTTAAATACAAGATCACGCATAGCACATAGAAACATGGATCAGATAATAATATCCCAGCATTTATCAATACATTACCTGCCATTTACAGGTTTACTACACCTCCTGAAGTTCCAAGGAAGTGAGTGTTTAAGATCATCACAAAGAAAATATAAATATTTGACAAAAAACAGTAATATTTTACATTGTGAAAATAGCGCATCAAAAACAGCCTCAACAGCAGTGGAAACTTTGAAGTTTTTTCTATGTCATGCATATTGTAATAATGCAACCCTCAAAAGACAAAATATATGTAGGCTGTATTTATAACTTCAAAGCTATCAAAATAAGTTTCAACACACCTTTAACGCTTGAAGAAAACATATATTCAAAAATGTTTACAAAAAAAGATTCTCAGTAGGCAAAGCTGTGTCAATTCCAGAAGTTCTATTAGCCACTAAGACGTTTATCAGTACCCAGCATGGGCCACACAAATGTGTCTCGCTTGTAATGCAAATGTACAAGTACATGTACAAGTTTTATAAAAAGTCTATTATCCAGATGCTCTGTCGGATTTACATAATTTACACCAGGTCATTGGCATCATTGTCCCTCTATGCTGCCAATCTTAACTCGCTGTGGAGCATACAGCAGAATTGCAATTGCCTGACCTGTACCTATTTAACGTGTAGATACCACGGAGCAGTGTGCAATCAGTTAGGGAAGAGTTTTCTCATCACCCACTACCAGACCCGACCTGGGACTCAATATCACACCCTTCTGGTCATGAGTCTAGCTCCCTTTGCACTTGATCAAATATCTTTAGCACATAAAAGTATTGTTTACAATCCAATCTATCCATTTACATGAACAGTCTGCTACCACCAAGATGATGAAAAATCCAGTCCCATGGTCTAGTCCTCCTCAGTAATGCATATTGCTGATATTGGTTCAGTAACAATCCAACATCATCCTTGTGATGGTTTTATTGCAATCTAACAAATAAAGCATCCTATTGCTCAATTTTGCTACATGTATTTACCTACAAACACTTACATTTTTATATGAAAAGTGTACAAATTGAACATGAAAGTCCAGCACACGCAGACTGATCATACAAATACCATGAGTTTTTGAATGAACGACAGCAGATATCATGTGGAAGATTAAATGCAAGAATATTTCATTGTAACCAGTAATTTTCATACATAAACAGAGGTCTGATAAGAGTTCTGCTATTCTGGACCATAGTAATTGTTCACTGAAATTTCGCAAGATTCTGATTCCTCCTTGCGTTAGGGTGGATTTGTTCATAGAACAAGGCATGGTGCTTCTTACAATCATTACCAGTCTTGATGACATGCTTTTTTTTATCATTAAAGATGGTGTCAAAACAAAAAAACGATGATCATCAGGCAAGATATGATTGAAGAAAACACTAAATGCTCAAGGGATGAAACAACGACGAAAGAAATGAAGAAATTGGAGAAACCATATGCCCAATAATTCAAATGGCAGATGATTATCCTAGTAAAAATGATGATAAAAATTTCCCATCTTAAAGTTAAAAGTACTTGTCAATCAACGAGAAAAAATGTTATAATTTCTGAATTTTATTGTGTTTTTTAAGAAAATAAGTAGTTACAACAAAAGATAGACTTAACATCATAAAATCAGCTTTAAAAGGGTGGGGAAAACAAAGAAAAAAAAAAAACAAGGGATCTGATCAATATTCAGGGACAAAAAGTAGAACAAGTAAGAAAGAAATACAGAAAAAGAAATGAAAAAGATTAAATTGTATAACCACAAAGGCGTACATGGAGACCAGCAATATACATTCCCAACATTCTGCCCTATCACAGCAGGAAACCTCCTACACCAATGTTCAATGTTAGAATACAATAGAAATAGCCCACTAACAGAGCTTCAAGAGCGTATGGGCTCAATGGGAAAAAATAGCCTACTGCTTCATCAATTAAATTGAGTATTGCTTAGTTCTAAAAGCCAAAAATACAAAAACTCTTTTGCATGAACATCTTAATTCCTTGGTATGGAGTGAAACAGTACCAAAAGACCGCCAAGTGTGGAATATGACAAGCATTAACCCAAATGATGCATGAAACCCAATCTGAGCCAAAACATCACCAGTCCGACCCCTGCTGAGGAAACAAAGATGTTAAATAGGATTAGCTTACTTGTTTGCTTGATTGCTGGACTGATTGACTGATTCAATATGCATTTTCAGAGCTGCTGAAGGCGTCTCAATGCTTCAAGAGCCGGGGAATCCCCAAGGTCGCCTTCGACTGTAACCCCAACCACATGATAAAGATTCAGCGTGCCTTCCACGGAATCTCCCTCCGCGATAAGCGCCTCCTCGGTCTCACCAACAGTGTAAGTCCAAAGTCTCGGTCTCACCAACAGCGTAAGTCCAAAGCCTGTCTGGACTATGTTGGCATTATGTTCGGAACGAACTCGTATTTTGGTAAACACGAGTTCACGAGTTGTGAAAACCGTTCGATACAGGTTTATCTCGTGTTTACCACTCGTGAACTCGGAGCTGAAGGGATCACTACGAGATGGTGGTGCGCATGCGCACTGACTGACAAAATGGCGGCGCCGATAACGTCTTCTATTATCGCAGACAGTTTCACAAAATATATTCATAACAACAGGCTAAAAATCTCCCAAATTAAAGAGATTGATAGATAAATATTAAGCAATTGGTTTAAGTCCGGGTTTGTGTACTCTGCATACCATTTTTTAAACAGATATATTTCCCAGTTGTTATGTAGTATCGAATAGCCACAGCTCGTAGCTGCGACTTGTCAACTCGAAAGTACCAGTTCACGAGTTGTTCCCAATGCATCATTACTCTACAATTATATAATATTAACTCACATACACGTAAGTGTTGTCCTTTAAATACTAAGGTGCATTTAGTGACACATTCATAACATTAATCACATCTGAATATATCGTTTATTGGCATACAATGCGCGTGTATGTAGACAATGCCGTGCTGTTTCTAGGCGCCCGGCGAGCAGTGCTTCCCCAGCCCCGGACAGCAGTTCAACAACTGCACCTACTGCGAGGGTGACTGTGTCGATGACTCCATGAACCTCGTCTACGATTGGTCAGTTTATAACCTTGTCTACGATTGGTCAGTTTTTAACGTAGCCTACAATCAGCTCATTATTAACTTGCTCTATTATATGATTGGTCAGTTATGGTTGTATCTATTCATAGCCAATGATTATGTTAAACTCTTTGGTTGTTACTAACATCAACCTTTTAGTTTTTATGTCCACTAGCATTTGGATTGATAAATCTACATCTAAATGAATAGTACAATCAATATTAGTATCATCCCCAGGTCTACGTGTATGGATAACACTCATTGAGATGAACATCGGATAAATCAATGTCGAAACCAGTTCCCAATTTCAATCTTCTATCTCTCTGTGGTCGATAGTGAATATGTTCCTACCACTATATTGACATAGCTGAAGACGTTTCTTATAACCTTAAAGCTTACATTTTACTACATCAAGTGGACCTGATGTAGTAAAGTGGAAGCTTAAAGTTGCAAAAACTGTTTTCAGCTGTATATATATATAGTGGAAGAAACTTTGTTGAATTCACAAGCAAGCTTGGAAAAACATCTTACAATAAATCAATTATAGCACTCCGTCACTTTTTGTTAAGCAAGGGTTTGGCCAACAACTAAACCACACCTTTATTAACAACTTGGTTTCACATTTGTAATCTTCATTCCGATTTATGTATTCATTAATATTATGCACCAAACTAACGAATTCAAGAAGCCGGAAGTATGAGAGGTCAGCGTCTGACTCTATCTGGAGAACGCTTTTGTATTGTGACGGGATATGATTTCATAAAGTTTACAAATTAAATTGTTGTTATATTTCATTAAGAACAACACATGTTTGGCTCAATGTCCCTACAGGTCGACGTGCATGGGCAACACGTCGTGTATCCGCACGGTGATGCAGTCCTACATGCCCGCCTGCCCCGGCAAGGACAAGTTCAGCGACTACCTGCAGGTCGAATACCAGTGCATTCCACGTGAGTACCAACCTCCGTTATAGGCAGATCCAGGCTTTTGGAAAAAGGGGGCGCGCATAAGGAAAAGGGGGGGCGCACTTACGGGATTTCATGAAAAACACTATGATAATGAAGTATTTTGTGGGTGGCGAGTTTCAATGTCCGTAAATGAACAGTATTCAAACCACGTGAGTTTCAACCTCCATAAACCGACGGCATTCATCCCGCGTTAGCACCTACCTCCATAAACCAATAGTATTCAAACCACCTGAGTACCAACTACCACAGACCAACAATTTCAAAACCCACGTGAGTTTCAACCAAACCACAATAATCCAACAATATTCATCCCAGAAACAAACAGGTTCATCCTACTGGTGTCAAACCATTCACCTCATCCCATGTGAGTATAAACCAATAGTATTCAAACCACCTGAGGAACCATCAAAAACCGACAGTATTCATCCCACGGGAGTACCTCCCATCAGAAACTAATGGTATTCATACCATGCGAGTACAAACCATCACAAACCGGCTGTTTTTAACTCTAACTCATCCAACCAAAGGTTAGGTTATCACAACACTTACTCTTGTGTTTTTGCTGACCCAATAAACCCATAGGTAGCTTTTATTTGAGCATATGTAGCAGATGAACTGGAGAAGCCCAATTATAATGTCTTTAAGGGATGGATACAAGCTCTTGTTTTTGCACCCAAATACGAGAATTCGACTGTTTTGATTGGCTATTAGTATATATAGACTATTAGACTATTTGTTAGACCAGATCACTTAATGAAAAATCACTACACATCCAGCATCGTTCTTGTTCTATGTCTAAACTGGCCATCACATAAAAAATGGTTGAGAATCTATCAGGGATCAAACCCGAGACCTTTCATTAAGATGTCACCCATGTGAGATAAACCATCGCTGTTGTAGGTGACCAGGTGATTGACATCTGCTCCAACACCCAGAAGTGGATGTCGGAGGGCTACCTGATGTCCCCCAACTATCCCGACCACTATCCAACCGAGCAGGACTGTCTGTGCAAGATCCAGACCGACTGGAACTCTAAGGTACCATCACTTATAACATATATTATTGGATGCTCATCTGCTTAATGTATAGGTGGATGTTCGCGGACTGACGAAGGTCCGAGAAGGATTGAAAGCTATTGAGTTATACTTTGCCAAAAAAATGCACAAAAGTAAAAGAGTAATCGTGCACATTAAACAAATTACCATTCACAGTACAGTATAAAAGTAGGTGTTAAAAGTTTTAACTGTTGATTTCCTTACAAAATTGCCACACAATGTACACTATTATCCACCTGTGATCTCACATGTACAGTCAAAGTCGGATCACCAACCTAGCAAGAAAGTTACAGCCATTGATCCCTGGCTGTAGGTTAGCGGTACTAATCTAATCAAAAATGCATTTTGTTTGATTTTTAGTTATACTTTCCTCCATTAACTACTGCATAATTCTTATATCATGAACAGGATAATCTATTTTATCGCTCATACTACATTGTCTTTAATTAGCACATGCTTTGATTTTATGAATTCATCAATTAAAGTGAACAATGCACTTCATAATTATGCATAAAAAGTAAACAATCATACTAAAAATCAGCAATTTCTACTCATAAAATCATACAAAGTGCAGAGAATATATACATGTATTTCTTTTTCAGATCGTTCTCAGCTTCTACGACCTTCTGCTGGAGACAAGACAAGGTCGTTGCCGTGCCGACTGGTTGATGCTGAGGCAGCGCGGGCAGAAACACCGCCACTGCGGGGCCATTTTTTTCGCGCTCATGACTGGTAGGTTTTTCAGGACAGTGAAAAAAACGATAAAGGGATGTGGGGCCATTATGATTGCAGCATGGCTTCATTAAGATGTATACATGGACGCATTATGACTGGTTTGTCTATACCATTATAGAGTTTTCACGCTTTCTAACATGTAAGGAAATTTCAGGGACAGGCTTGTAAAGTTATTTGAAAGGCTGTGGCATCGAACTCACGGTCTCCTGTTAACACCAGACAAGTCCTTATGTGTAGAAAGGCGCTCTAGTCCAGTGAGCTCACCTCTTACAGCTTATAGATCAGACTTGGCCAGTATCGATTGTGCAATGCCTATTAGGCCTGTTACCGCCTTGATACTAATTTTAGCCTCCATATGTACAGCCTCGATCCGTTAGCCTCTTTATCACATCGAGTACACTTGCTACCTGACAGGAGGTTGCCGTGGCCAGACCCACTTCTTGTACAATAAGTTAATATTTATTTATCTTTTACTAGAAGTTTAATAGTTTCTGAATTCAAAATAGGTAGAAACCAACATTATGTTGGTGACACAGAAACTAACATTTTACTTACACAAAGTGCTACGTTTTGGGGTAACGTTTCGCCTGCAACTGGCAAGTGCGCAGATCCCTTGCGCATGTATCCATACTTTGTGTATGTAAAATGTAAGTTTCTGTCAACAATTGTTCTGTCACTGATTGTGTTTTAGGCACGAAGAACGTGACCTCTGAGACAAACGCGATCACGCTGCAGTTTCACAGCGACCGCAACGACAACCGCACCCAGAACTTCCAGTACTTCTCACGCAACCTCAAGGGCTTCTGGCTCTACTTCAGAGGTAAGCTACAACAGCAGTTGCAACTTCCAGACCATTTGGAGAAAAAAACACCCTATAAGTACAATTATGAGCAATACCTGCCTGAATACAAAGGCCACATCTGAGCAAAAAAATCAAATCAAAGGTCCGAAGCATACTTTGGGAAACTACGTAATACGTTAAATAAGATTCATTGATTCCAGCAGAGCCTGACTGAAGTCTTCAAATCAAGTGTCTTGTCAGTGTCTCTCCTCAGCAGACACCAGAGTGCAGGAGATCACAACTGTTCATCATCACATCTTGTCACACCATATCTCCACCCACTGTCGGACTGTCTCTTTTGCGTCCCTGAGATCGGAGTCTGAGCCGGGTGTGCTCAGCTCACATTCCTGCAGGATATGTTCAATAGTCTGTGGGTCCTCTCTGTAAAGGCAGGATTCGTGTTGAGAGAATCCCGACCAGTACATGTGATTGACCACTAATAATGCACTATCCTCATCGTTCCAGACTCAACCCTCCTGGTGTCATGCGAGTCTCTCCCCAGCAGACACCAGAGTCCAGGAGATCAACAATAAAAAATGCACTTTCCTTCTCCTTCCAACCACCAGACTCAAGCCTGCAAGAGTCCAGGACATCAGCGTGCCTATCCCTGATTGATACCACTAATAATGCACTTTCCTTCCAGTCTAAACAGGACTCAACCCTTCAGGTGTTATGGAGTCTCTCCCCAGCTGACACCAGACTTATGATATGACATCAATAATTATAATAATGTGTTTTTAGTGTGCCTCCCTCATGATAGTCTGAGCAGGGTGTGCGAGAGAGAGAGGAAATCAACAATTAACAATGCTCACTATCCGGACTGAAACCACTAACAATACACTATCCCTTCCAGCTGAGCCTGACTCAAGACTGCAGGTGTCATGGAGTCTCTCCCCAGCAGACACCAGATTGCAGAAGATTAACAATAAATAATACACTTAGCGCACCCCAACGATTTTTCACTTTTCATGTATTTTTCTCACTTTGACCCCACAGAACATGATAATACCGGAGTGTTATAGTCTAACGATATGGCTCCGGTAAAAAGATCAATATTTGTATAATATTTAATCTGCATCAACAGGGGTATGCACGTATTGGGGTGTGTACGCTAATAAGATTGAATACACTTTCCCCCTCGTTCCAGCGGAGCCTGACTCGAGCCTGCAGGTGTCATGCCGGCGTCTGACTGCGGCTGACAGCGAGGTGGTGGAGATCTGGAAGGACGACGCCGACTACAAGGAGGTGGTCAGCACCAAGGAGACGCTCACCGACGACGACAACATGGTGGGGGACCAGGCAGCCGGGGGGGTCGGCAGAGGTAACGGCGGTAGATCTCAGGACCAGTGTTAGGTGGTCTAAATAGATTTTTTTTGATGGAAATTCATTTATCTTGGATATAACATATATAAGTTTAACAATAGTTTTTGACGTCATTCGTTGTCACTGGGTATCTCCCGAGGTCCCAGTGACGACGAATGACGTCAACCACTGTGAACAAGATGGCGGATGCTATTGAAAGCTTAGTGTATGAACTGAGTATTATCCTTGTCTAAAAACTATTGTTAAACTTATATTAATAGATGTTGTCTCGATATAGAGGTTCCTTTTGGTAGCTTAATGAAGGTTGGTCTTATTATAGAGGTGGTCTCAATATAGAGGTGGTCTTAATTGGAGGTTCTGTAGTGATCATTTTCTCGGTGACCGGGTCGGCAGAGGTAAAACACTGTCATACTGCGGTAGATCCTCTCTAATATGACCACCAGCTTTGGGACCAGTCTTAGGTCGTCTCAGTAGATGTTGTCTCGATATAGAGGTTCATTTTCGTAGCTTAATGAAGGTTTGGGAAACATGGCAGAGGTAAAACAGTACAGTAGATCCTCTCTATTAGGACCATCTTTGGAACCAGTGTTTGGTGGTGTCAATGGAGAGCTGGTCTCTACACAGAGGTTCATTTTGGTAGCTTTATGGAGGTTTGGGAGCCTGATATGTGGTTTTATTATAGAGGTGGTCTCAATAAATAGGTGGTCTTAATTGAAGGTTCTACTGTACATAGCGAGGATTTGGATTCATCTTATAGAGAAAGAACAAACATAATCTGTCATCCATCACGTAACTCAACACAAAAAACGGATGAAAAACAACGTTTGTTGCACTTTGCCATCGTAGCCTGAAGCAGGTAGAAGGTCCACCGAACCATCGCTTGTTATGGACGAGAGAAGCATCTGAGTGGGTTTGTTCTCTTGCCATTCATACCATCATGACTATAACATATGGCTTCCTTCCATTCATTCACTACAGTTACTAGCAGTTCAGTTCCAAAACCCTTTTATCATGAAGGTTAGGTTTAGAGTTGTAAATAGAGGACTTTGAAAACAAATCATTTAATTGCCTGTGCCATTTTGTTTGCCGAGACTGGAGAAGAACTTCAGCATAAAACTGTTAACAGATCCTTTGGAAATTGAATTCCTGACTTGAACGTAAAGAAAACTTATAATATTTAGCTTACATCGCGAAAGTTGACAATTGGAAACCAAAATCAAATCAGAATTCACAATGTCCTCTTTTGCAAGCTTGGGAAACATTTCCGAAAGTAGACATCCTTTGAATTCATGCATATAGACCAGACTAATGACATATTTCTTTACTATATCAGAGACCTTTGACAACGGCAATAAATAGATTGCTGAACAGGGCAGGGTTATCATTGAATTCAGAAAAGAAGACAGTTTGAGTGGTTTGTCATAACTTCTTGTAAAATATTTGGTATATATTACAGCAATGCCAACAAGTGCAATGCTTAAACATGTGCAATATATGATGATAGCAAAATAAAACTTGTAATATTCCATAGCTAGTGTAGACGTCCATGTTACTTTAGTGGACAAAATAAAGTGAAGTGAATTATGCTGTTATAATGTTGGTACTGTCCGGTGCAGGTGGTACAGTGATGGGCGAGGACGTCACCCCGAGTAATGAGAGCGGCGCCGGCAAAGAGAAGCCTGGCGCCGGAGGCAGCAGCGGCAGTGGCAGCAAGCGCCGGCCGGAGGTCGGAAGGGAGAACGAAGGTAGGGGCAGGGAACGCAAACTCGCAAATAAACAAAGATAGTTGAACATTCATCGCCAGAGTTAGAGAAACACTTTTATTAAGTGCGAGTGCACATGGTCAACTGTTTGTTATGAGTAAGGTATTGTTCGGATCGTAGATCAAACAAAATGTGACTGCAGCACACATGGCTTACAATTAGCTTTAGGGTTGGCAGGTTTCTCTCCTATGGGGTTTCTTCCTTGGTATCAACCTGGTTTTTACTGACTCATGAATATATAAGCAATTTTGTAAATATGCTTTCAAGCATTTTATAATCAAATATGATAGACAATAAAAAGCATAAATAAGGGCCTAGAAATTTAATGCAACCTTGACGGTTACATATGAGATATTTAAAACCACATTCTCATAGAAAAAGTGCATCATCAGATTTTGATGCCTGGTAAAGAAGTTGTTGAAAGTTGAAATTTGTTAAAAAAAAAATTCTCTTAGAATGCCGATTGAATTATACGGAAAACAAATTTTTTTAATCCATGATTTACTGGAAGCAAATCAGCTTTGCAGATGCTCTAGCATATATGTCCCAATTTTAGTAGATTCAATACATATTGGTTTTCAGTGAACATATTAGTAACTGTCGCAAAAAGTCTATTTGTAACACAAAATTACATAAATTGAATTATATTTGACATTCACAACTTTGCCGACTGCTGACTGAAATTGACACTCCACTTCAATTTTGTGAATTTCAGGTGCATCTTAGGAAAATTTAAGTCAATAAATAATCGAGATGAAACTCTGACAAACAAATGACATTTTCATAATCTATTAATCAGCTTTTTCAAAAGACAATATTTCCACTTATTCCCATTTTCAGTGAACAAGCAGTCCAGTGACGGCGGCGCCACCTACACTTCCTACAGCAAACTGCAGCTCGTGCTTAGTCTGGTCCTTCTCAAGCTGATGGCGACTCTTGCCTCGTAGACTCACTCCAATTGTACCTCCCGCTTTCTGCCTTAAGTCACCAAACTTGTAGCAGGGTCAGAATTCAGCTCTTCCACTCAAATTGATCACAGTGAAAATTGTCAATCTGGCTAGCATGACAAGTGATTTTCATGGAAATAAGTATTTTATCGAAGATCACTTGTCCTGCTGCTACACATTGCTACCTATTCCTGACCTTGCGTCATGTATTCTAAGTGGTATGGATGGACTTTAAGCTTGTAAACTAATGAAATCACCATCAGAATACAACAGTTAGCACAGGAAAAACATGCAGCCGTTCATCTTATAGAAATCAGAATTTGGCAATTCCGTCTGGTATTGTAAGTGCTATACATACAAAATTTGAGACTATAATGGTTATCATATTCACAACGCGAGACTCTCAAATCACATTTTGCTGAATCCTGTTCATTTATATTCTCCAATTCATATCAACAAAGGACAGTTTGCAAATGGACAAATGTGCAAATATTCCTTCCATAGAAAACAATCGGATTCCATATTTCGGATAAACACATGTACCTTAAGCCTTTTTACCATTACAATGGTAAAATCGCTCTTCAAGTCATGATCAAGAATTCTATTCTTCGAATAAAACAGTAATACACATATTTCAATCAGAAAAGAACTAACAAAAAAGGCAAATATGACAATTATTCCTACAACGAAATTTAAATGTAACATTTTAACCCATCTAAAACTTGTAGAATGTTTGCTATTAGGATAGAGATTTAGTCACCTAGAAATATATCTGAACCTGGTAGAGCGAAATTGCTCATAAATATTGGTTCCACATTCGTATCTTTCCTCATCTGATTTTCAAATCCTCAATATGAGGGTAATAAAGATACAAATACTTGTGACGAACAAGATTTTTGAGATTGTTGCAAAGGAAAAGTCACTAGGTATTGTGTTCAAATGACATATATAGTTATAATGGTTTAACATTTAAACATTCACTGCTTTTGTATCATAGCGATAAACGCCAAATAATACTGCATGAATTAAAATATGTTAAACTTGTACAGCTACAAAATCTGCTCAATGTGCATTATCAAAACGACATCAATGTAGCGGTGGTCATTTTAGTAACAATTGTTCCTTTCTTAGTCAGAAAATGAGAATTGAATGTTTTTAAGCAATTGTAAAGGTCTCATCTAACTCAATCATTGTTAACACAATATAATTTCTTTCTCCATAACTTTGATATTATTTTGTCAAATGTAACATTGACGATTTGAAGATTGAAGATTTGATAAAATCTTCATTTTGTAAAAATTATGTAAATCAATAGTAATAAAACGTAAGCATAGCTTGAAAATAAAAATCACTCACCTTTCTCTTTTAGCCTACAATGTAAACCAATAAATAATTCATTTTTCATACAAAATGTAACCAAATTCATGTTACTTTTTTAATTTTCATTTCTTTAATTTAGTGTACAGGGGCATTTAATTTCTATTGTAGTGTACAGAGAATTGTCATCCGCAGTATTTATAAAATTAGATGATCTGAATATTTTGTCTATATACATAATGGAACTGAACAAAAAAGATGTTGAAGATATGAGATCTATGAAAGGTGAAGTTTTCTAATTATACATTGAGATTAAAAATTTAGAGAAGCTATATTTTGCTATGTCAAAAGTTATTTTATTGAATTGCATGATTTATATTTAGCGAAAAAGGAACAGAAGGAAATCCACATCGATGTATAAAGTAGAAATGTTCACTATTGTATCTTTGCTTGTCACAGTGACATGAGATTTTCTAATAAAGACATTAAAATTTTGTACTTTTTGTTTCCTTCTAGATTTCGTAATCTAAAGTAAAGTGCATAAAAAAATCCATTTGATCTACATGTTTTACCCTATACACTTTGTTTCATAAAGATCTACATAAAGCTATATCGAAGTTAAAACGTTAGAAGCTAAACAATCTTGCAGAGTCTATAAGCATGTCAGTTCAGGGGAAACAGATTTGTTGGCCAATATAAAAATTAGAAAACCAAAACCTTTAAAGATTATTTAAACTTCTTACATAAAAATCTCAATAAATATACATCAAAGTTAAAATACAAAACTACTGTTTCACCTCTATCCGGGACCAGCTACACTTCCCTCCATGAAAGCTCCGTATGTCCGTCCTCGCCTGAATAGCCTACAAGTAAAATAGCAAATTAATGTCTGTGATGGGACGCACAATTTCTGATTGCGTCGCGCTCTATTCGATTATATTTGGCATTGTTCTGTATTTTAGTTTATAAATGTTCAAAAATGAAAACCTATGTCAGACTTTGTACAGTATTTTTATTTACAAATTAATTGCCTATAGCTTGATACAGTATCATACCCTCGCAAATGCAGTGTATAAACATAAAAAATAACAATACAAAACAAAAAAATAACTTGACACTAACTAGGAGGCGCTGACTAAACATAACGTCCTCGTCTGATTTCACTCAAATCATCCGTCCATAACGCAAACTTTTACCCCTTCACCTCTGGCCTGGTAACTTCATAAAGTTCTATTTACGAAATGTTTTATTTATTTATTATGTTAAAGTAATCAGTATTTTGTTTTCGAAAAATCTAGATGGTAGACATGCAACCCTTAGAGCAATCACTCACCCTCAACAGAAAATAAATAAATAAGGGATACACTTGTTTAAGAAACACGCAAATAAGCATAGGCAGATCCGGGGGGCACTGGGGGAGCGCGCCCCCATTTGCCCCACCACAATACTTCATTTTCAAAGGGTTTGGGTCATGTCCGCCATCAAATGCACGTACGAAACCCATGAAACCCCGGAAGTGCCCCCCACCCCACCCCACCCCAACCCCACTTCCAAAAACCCTGATTTGCCCGTGAATAAATACAGACACTGACTAGGCAGTGTTACATGAGTGCGTTATGGAAACGGAGAGGCACTATTGCTGGTGGTCAGTTACCGCTCGGTTTCAACGAACTAGACGGAATTACGCGTGTACCTAATGTCCTGATCTGTTGACAAACGTAACCTGTACTGTACTCCATATCTGACAAGTTCTCTCACACACGTTCACTCCATAAAAACAACATTTTAGCACAAGAAACTCAAAATCGTCTGTCTGTGACCACTGGAAGCGATGACGTCATCATTCTAATGTTTCGTTTTCGATTTTTCAAATCGCCTACCGTGACGAAGCATTTTTAATAAACGTTGTGTTCTTAATATTTGTTGACCATATCATTATTGTTTGTATTCTTTTTCCAGCTTGTGATTGTGTTGGATCCTACAGGCGCATAAAACGTTTATGTGGTTTATATACTAAATAAAATACCCGAATTATTATCGTGATTTCCGATTTTTTAGTGTAATTTTATCCATGCACAGTGAGGGGCATGTTTTCTTTTTACCTCTAATTAACAGCTTTAGATATTATTGACTTGACAGTCGTCATTTCAAAGTTAGATACAGATCTATACTAGCCATAGAATGATATGCATTTGGTTAGTTTTCTTTTAATACCCACGATATGCACTACTACTGCAAGCTTTTAATAAAAACATTTCCCTCGAATTCTGCGAGCATACGCGCCCCTTCCGCTCCCCCCCCCCCCACTCACATAGGCAGATCCAGGTTTTTGGAAAGGGGGGAGGGCACTTAAGGATTTCATCAAAAACCCTACGAAAATGAAGTATTTTGAAGGGAGAAGGGGGCGCCCTGCGCCACCTGGATCCGCCTATGCCGCCCCCCCCCCTCACACACACTCATTCACCCTCTTCTCAATCTCCGCCAACATTCAATTATCACCAGTATATTGCTATATAATACAGCGCGTATTGGGACCCACCTGTGGCAGGCACCTGCCTAGAGCACCAGCTGGTGTTGACCACTTAGCAACCAATCTGTGCTGGGTAATTATACAGAGCGGAATGCGGTCGTCGCTGTATCTCTACTGACTGTGGCTAGTGGTGTAAAAACACCAATATGTTGGCCAGTAGAGGATCCTCTTGACATGATAATGATTTTCACTTACTCAAAACGAGATTCCATATTGGATAGGCGTATTTGACATGTATGATACGCAGTGTATTTAATACTGAAGGTTCCATGCAGTCGATGCCTCATGGGATTTTGTTGTTGTTGTAGATGGCATTATCCCTGATGCTACCAAATTCATTTCACTTTTTATTTCACTTTAGTTTAAACCAACAATAAGGATTAGGACTGTGCCTTTTGAGGGACTTTTGAGTGGATTAACGTTCATAGAATAATGGTGTTGGTATACAAGAGGATGCATTTCTAGTTGGATGGGATGAAATAGGAAAAAAATGAAGATGTCTTGTACATTGCCGCCACGTCCGTTTTACGCACATCTCTTGCACGTCACAGTAATTGCGTTGTTGGTGCAGACGGGACAGTCCCAGTCAGATGGTGAGTACATTATGTAAAATTATGTTTTTGAGGTTTCATTGATTGTATAAATTAGAGCAGTGGCAGATCCGGGATTTCCTGGCAATGTGGAAGCAGCTATGTGGTGTAAAAATTTCTTTCAGATTGCAAGTATCATTCGTGGCATACAGCGTTCAGGAGCTATTCAATCTCTGGCAAATCTAAGGACTGTACCACATATGAGCCAATATTGTACGATTTGGATGAAGCCCCTGACACTTTTGTAACAATATTGTATGTTCATTCTTTAATCCAATATCCTCCTATCCTTTCCTAGAAAATCTAGGTATTCACATCCCTGGAAGGAGGTTTGCAGCCCCTGGACCTGCCTCTGTTTTATGTTGGCAAATAATCACTTCAGTACAAAGTGTCACATTCAAAATGCATAATGTTGTTGCTGTAGCCAATCAAAGTGCAAGCTAAGCTGCATACTTGCCTTTTGGAAAGGGGCCATGCATCTATCCCTGAAATGCATTATAACTGGGTGTTCCCCATGTTAACTGCTAATTATATTAGCACCTACTTCGATTTGTTTATGAGCAGCAAGTACACAGAACAAAATATGTTACTGTATAATCTTTGGTTAGTGTTTATTAACTACAGTGTTTTAGTAGGTGGTACACAAAACTCATCAAATACGTAAAAGTTCAATCTAATCTTCAGGCTTATTATTGATTTACCAAATCATTGAAAATTGAGCTATTGCAACACACGAAACTTGTGCAGCGTATATCAGTAGACCGACTGTGCTAAAACTTAGAGATGGCGACAGACTTGACATAAAGCAAACATAGCAATAGAATGATAATGAGCTCATATTATGACCACTTGGGAACTGATGTTTGCATTGTGTTTCCAGCGCCTAACGTGGTGAACCAGTGTTACCGCGACAACAGCTTTTCCTTTGTGTCCCTCTATTGCGGCTACAACAAGATCATACACATCCAGGTAAGAAGTGAATTTAGCAATATAATGTCATAATGCATATGAGAATCCTGTTCTAACACTTGCCAACAATGCAGCAGATGCTGATGTCCCAATTGCATGCCACCATTGTCCTCATCACCATCATCATCATTATCAATCAATGTATTGACGTATTGAACTGTTATGCAGAGTGTAAATTCTGTAATGTTAATGAAAAACAACAATAAAAATAAGGAAACACAATAAGAAAATCATTGAGGTAACACCAGATTGTGGGTACGTCATTTGCTCGTCCTTGTTGTGTTTGATAGTCGGGCAGATTGATACAGATTTTCATTCAAATTGTGCGTTTTGGATTAAACCCACCAAATTTTGCACAGAGATAGCTTAAGACCTACGTAATGAAATAGAATGAAGATCCATTTGACATCTTTCCAACATGGCTGACCTTTTCAAAATGGCTGCCAAAACAGTACTTAATGTCTAATGTTGTTCCTTCTTTATTTCATATATGTAAATCTTTTTGTAAATGAATTGACGAATGAAGTTATACAATCAATTGAAGCATTAAGTATAAGCTGGAGACATATAAAGATAAAATCCTGTCTTATGAAAACTTATTATATGGCGCTGTATAGCAACTACAATGTATATCCATACTAAGCTCTTTATAAATAAACATTCAGATTGAACTTTAAATCGCAGGATCTTTAGTTTGAATCCACAATAGCCAATGGCATTACTAGGAGGTTCCCTGAACAATCTTATCAAAAGAAAGCATGGAGCAAGAGTTAAACTGAACCCTAAAACATTGCAAACCCTGAGCACGTGCCTGGATACACAAGTTGTCATGGTTACTCCCGCCAGGTAGCGCATCACGGTCAGCACAAGAACGCCAACATCGGCCACTGCGGGGAACTGCCGGGAGACTGCACACAGGTATGTCAGCTCTCTGTATTGTAACAATGAATATGAAAGCAGGGATTAGGCATCGACCAATTGATCTCAGGGGGGAGGGGGCAGCAAAAATATTGAAAAAAAATAACGCAAGGCTGAAAATTGGTAAAATAATAAGATTTCATTTGGCTAGAAAAAAATAATTGTCAAGTCACACTTACAGTCACATCTTTGCAATATTAAAAAAATAATTGAGGTTCAGTAATCTAAGAAAAAAAGAATTAGATGTCAAATTTAATGAAAAAATAATTGAAGCTATGGTGAAAATAGCTGCCTCCTGAGATCAAATGGTCTATGCCTTAGCTGTGCCAATGACAGATATTTCTGCTTATTGAATTTTACTTAGGGAATGATCTCAGATAATGATACGGGGGGGTCATTAAAAAAGGGGGGGGGGCTCGTCCAACTTTTATGATTCCTTTTAGGGGTGGTGGGTTGCTGAACGTGTCAGATATTATGCTCTATGGGGTGGGGTGGCAGTGGGAGGCTTCTAACTTTCAAAACGTAACGGCATTATTTTTTAAATATATTCTTTTAGCAATTGTCCAGAAATGCCATGTCTATATAGAAGACATTTGCTTCGACAGGGTGTGTGGGGTGTCATTCAACTTTTTAAAACGTTCATAGGGGGTGGGGGTCGAGTCAAATTAATTATGTAAAAGTGGGAGGGTACTGAACTTTTTCTTTGAGCCCCCCAAAAATGGATGACACCCCCCTCCCCCCGGTATCATATTTTATAAACTTTCCCTTATCAACGCTGCTATTTATCGAATCGTCATTTCACTTGATTCTCTGCTCGCACTGTCGCAGGACACTACAGCGCTGTACGACTGGAGCAAGTGCGAGGGCAAGCACAGCTGCGTGCAGATGATCAAGGCCATGGACCTGAGCCGCCAGTGTGGCGTGGACGGGGTCGGGGGCGTGCAGTACCTGCAGGTGGAGTACACCTGCCAGCCCAGTGAGTGTGCACCGCGTTCACATTTCACATTCCACAGTGTGTCCAACTCTGAGCATCAGATGTCCTGAAGAGACCAACTATTCTCATTAAAATTCTGACCAATGACAGGCTGTTAATCTATAATCATCACAGGGCGGTGATGAATATATAGTGACCAATCACAGCTAAGTATGAGATGGGTGTGGCGGGTTAAAAGAAATCAGGTTACAGTATTTAAACAGGTCACATAAATTATGTTAATCCACTCTCAGGCGAAACATTTCAGAGGTCAATTTGCTTGACATCTGATACTCAGAGTGAGTGTGTCTCAGTTACCTACTCTGAGCATCAGATGTCAAATATTAACTCTAAAATGTGTCAACAGAGAATTGGATTATCACAATTTATTAATTAATATGACCTAATTATCATCGTCCGCTTTCACGGGTTGATCATTCACACTGCCTTCACAAGTCCTTGATCATATCGCCTATATACTGCGTATATGGCCGTGAGATATGACGACGCCTAATTATTAATTTAACGGTTATATCGTAATTTATTATATTTAGACTATTCAAACCAGCAGGATAGATACATAATACATATACTTCTATGTGTATTTTATAAGCATAGAAAAGTGCAAACTGACATTCTGTAAATCTTAATCGATGCTTGGATTGACTACTGGAATTCATTCACATCCCGAGATTAATAGCCTGAAATTGGTCGGAATTTGCAACGAAAAAAGTTGTGCATCAGAGGTCTCTTCAGGAATCTGATACTCAGAGTGCAGTTACCAGAAAACGTCTTGAACATGTAGCAAAAGTCAGGACTTATTCAAAGCCAGAAAGCCCACTGAGTGCAAATGTATGGTGAGAGAAAAAATAGAAATCTAGATTTCTCAATGAGTCCAAGTGTGGAATATGCCACTATATAGCTTAGTGTGCAAATGCATGTTCGGTACACAATACTGGTTTCAAATCTCAGCCAGAGTACAATGATCCTGCACAGACACCAATAAATGGTTATAGAATGATCATTTTTATTGGGGCATTGTTATTGAAAATAATTGCAGCAAATCTACTGCTGTATTATAGTTGCATCCAGCCTTCTATGTCATGGCCCAGTCGACTTCCCACCATTCACACCCCATCCGTATTATTGGTACTCCTATGTTCTTTCTGAACTCTCCACAGAGCATAAAATATATTATGAAAAAAGATGAGGGTTCGATATTAGGACGTGTTTGTTTTCAGATGTTAACGATCTCTCCGACAATGGAGCTAACTCAGGTAGGAAAGTGTTGCTCATCTTTGGCTGCTGCTGCTGCTGCTGCTGCTGCTGCTGCTGCTGCACAATAGGGCTAGGCATGGGTGGATGCGCTTCCAGAGAGCAGGCTGCGATTAAAATGCTAGGCTTTAACCTAAGACTTTTGTTACTGTATGCCTATTTTACATGTATATGTATAGTGTATGGCACGCAACAGTTGTCATCTTTGGCTCCACAGGAGACTCATCTGGAAGAATGTGCGCTTTCCCACACATTGCAACTAAAGCTTGCTTTCAGACCTAAAATCAATAGTTGGCAGTGAAATACGCAGTTATGTAGCCGGGGAATGGTGAAAAATAATCTTCTAATAGAGGTTATCTCTATCCAGAGATGGTTCTAATTGCATTTTGTTTTGTATGTTTCTCAGTTTCTGGCGGTTCGGAGCCTGATGTGTCCACCAAGAAGACGGGCAGAAGGAAGGTTCTCAAGAACCGTAAGAATGGAGACAAGAACAGTGTGGACGGCGCAAACTCAGGTTCTACTCAATGTTCTTCTTAATGTAACTTACCTGATCTAGGCAAACTTGACACTGCAATAAATCTAAATGTGTGCTTTGCAAAATCTGTAAAAATCCTAATTTGATAAACAACATATTTTGAAAATTTTGTTTACGCTCTAGTGCCTAAAAAGTGTCAAAAATAAAATTAAAAATGTAATATTTAAGACTTATATTGAAACTTTACATCATACTGGTTGGGTAAAGCAGCCACTGAGGCTATATTCACACAATTTTCTCCGCACGTTTCCAGAGTTGGACCAGCCTCGAGACATCTGTGTGAACTTTACGAGCCACGTGGAGCAAGAGATTGTGGTGTCAAGTCCTGGCCACCCGACCCACTACATGGCTAGCACTGACTGTCGCTGTGCCATACAGGCCAAGGCTAGTGCGCAGGTGGGTTGAGGCTAGGGATCAAGTGGTTCAAAGCTAGAGGAAAGTTTGAGGAAGCTAGCGCACATCAATTAGTTTAAAGTTGATAAGGCGTTCATGGTATTTCTGGTTAGTATGTAGTTATTTCTGGCTAATGAGCAGGTATTTCTCTCTAGCTAAAGAGCTGGTCTTGTGAAAGAGCAAGTACTTCTGCTGAATGAGTTTGATCCTGATCGTATATCAAGCAGTGATTTTTAAGATGCAATATATCGTGTGCTTTGTCCAGCAATTTTAAACAAGCACATTTTGCACGTCTTACTTAGGATAATTACCAATTATCATAATACATACAATACACCGTCAGATAGTTATTTTCATTCTTGAATCTGTTATTTCAAGTCTCCTGTGTGATAAACTGGTAGATGCTCCCCACATCAGGTCTCTGCCCACAAACTCCCGTTCTATCAGGTCTGCTGCCCAATGACTAGAATACTCTTGAACTCCCCTGGTTCCTCCCCTGGATCTTGAGTGTTGTGGTACATGCTGCAGGTGGCAGTGACGTATGACGACCTGGGGCTGACGCGGCGCGGGCCCAACCAGTGTGTGGACTGGCTGCTCCTCCAGTCGCCCGGACACAAGGTGAGGGAGGCCAGCGGGAGTCTATCAAAAGACCATCAGCAAATACAGTAGGACCGTCTGCTAGCACTTCATCAGTTAAAATGTCACCTCTGTAACAAGACAATTTTCCTCTGTTTAAAGCTTTCACAAAGAGACTAGTTTTTGACCAATCAGTTAAAGCCAGTTCCTCGGGTAGTGTTAATAGGGAGCTGATATATCTTAGGTAAGAATCATAGCTACTGCCACTCATGGTTGTGATAACATATAAAGTGTGTAGCATAAATGTACTAGTAAGTGAAAGCTAGGAAATTAACCCAGACATGTTAAGAGCATGCATTCCTGACACCTGTTTCTCTACCCCACTCACTCTCAGCCAATCAAAATGTACACAGAAGTTGGTAATTAATCAATCTTCTTGAACCCCACTATGGTCTCAAGCACTCACAACAGGCCTTGCTGAGGGTTTGACGACCATGCTAGTGACCAAATCTACATCAGAGTGGTCTATACAAGTCCTTATCATGTCAATGCTTCCCCCTCAGGGTGTGAGATGCAAGCAGCTGGCCCTTCGGACTATCCATTATGCAACACTCTGATCCACTTCCTTCTACACTCCGCTACTAACTCGTACACATATTTCCCACAAGGACACAAGAGCTGTGAGCCCCCACCACTTCATACACCCCATGTAGTTTACTTCTAACTCCTACTCATATTTGCCGTCCTCAGGACACGACAGCTGTGACGTGCGGAGCGCTGCCCCCTGAGACCTCGCGCCGCACCGTGCTCTCGGCTGCCAACTGGCTGCTCATGCACTTCCACACCGCAGGACCGACCGGAGCCGGGGGGCTGAGGACGAACAGGCCTGGCTTCAGGGTCACCATCAAAGGTGAGATACATCAATGTGGTCCTACTGGCTTCAGGGTCACCATCAAAGGTGAGATACATCAATGTGGTCCTCCTGGCTTCAGGGTCACCATCAAAGGTGAATACATCAATGTGGTCCTCCTGGCTTCAGGGTCACCATCAAAGGTGAGATACATCAATGTGGTCCTCCTGGCTTCAGGGTCACCATCAAAGGTGAGATACACCAATGTGGTCCCTTTGGCGTGGAGTAGGTGTTATGATGACCAATCATGCACCACTGGAACTTGGCTCTAAAAAACATTTTTTGTGGTTATATGTAGAATATCTTTAGCTACCAATCGAACCAAACCTGTCATTGTTGCTGAGACTCATTGCCATCTCTGCCACTTCATTGGGCTGAATGAAATCCTGAGATTGTAACTTGGCATGTGACAATTGAAGGATTCCTACCGCTACAAATGTTCTATAATAAAGAGTAATGGCACCTAGGATGATTGACGTTTGCATTCGTAGATATTCTGTGGTGTTTATCCTATAATTGCTGTATGAGGTGTTAGTCTCAATGCACAAAAACACACTCACTTTGCAATTGTTGGTTTATTCAGTGAAGATTTCCAACAAATTGTCAAAGTGATTACCAGAAATATGTGAAGATTTATATTTAGTGCTAATCACTACAAATGTTGCAGCGGTTCCTGAGAGCGCCTTCAACATCAAATGCTACTCGGTGCACCCGGACGTCCTGAACAGCCTCAAACGGCAGACAGCACGAGGCAGCGAGGGTATGTACAATCCTTGGGCGTTTAGCTTTCATGGATTATTTCATGATATCATTACATCTTGGGCAATCACACCTTCTAACAATTCCTGAACATTTGAACAAAATGATTGAGTTACGTATGCTACCTGTGTTGGTAATGAAATCGTAATTATGTAGGTCCATCATTAACAATATTAAAAACACACACACAAAAAAAAAACAAGACACCTGCCATAGAGCCCAAAACAAAATTTTGAGTCCGAGTACAGACATTGTAAATAGTAAATATTTATTGTCATTATTACAAACTGTCAGAATTACTCACTAGAAATATATAGATACAATACCTGTTTGCTGAATTATACAGTTCATGTCTCCCTTTCTTTGGAATTGTGTGACTTGAGAAACCGAGGATTACAGCAAGAAAAGAACATTGTGGTACACCATTTTGAATCTCTTGTAGAGGCTTTGAAAACAAATTGTACAAAGTGTCAACCACTGTAGTAAACACTTTGTAAACAGGCATAGAAACAAATTCCTTGAATGAGTTAATCGTGTTGGTAATTAAGTAATTTTTTTATTTTCATCTTTCACAACACTAAAGAATTTATAAACGTTTGACAGTTTCGTCTGCTACTACAGACATTTTCAAAAACACTACTGCGCATGTCAGATCAAGTTGTTTCCTGCAGCTGAAGCTCCAGTGTTAATGCTCTTTCCCTGTTCACGAGCCCTGTAAACCGGTTATTTTCCGCAGCTGACGCCCTCGTGCTGCCGGCCACCGACCTGGAAGCAATCGCCGTGTCGGCGGGAGCACTCAGCGGTGCGGCGCCGGCGCTCGCAGGCACCGGCGGCGCGCTGCTACGCTGGGCAACGCTCGCCGCAGCGGAGATGGCCACAGTGGCGCTGGCGCTCAGTCGCTTCTCATAGTAGCAGTGGCGGCGGCGGCAGCAGCAGGGAAGATAGAAATGTGCGCTGTACTTGGAAGGACTGAGACTGCGTGGAATAATCATAGCATGCACCTTGTGTATAGCTGTGGGAGGGGCAGGAGTACACTGTGAGGACAAATAGGTGTCAATTGGACTACATCATGGAGTCCTCGATTACAAATTCTGTGAAATGTGTGAATTGATTACTCAAAAAGATTGATGGATCTATATATATGTGGGAAGGAAGAAGTTGAATGGACTCCTGATTGGAGCAAGTGACCTAGTGCTGTTCAAAGTTTGTAGCTTTTAGACACGACACCTATGTTCATCAATGAGAAAGACTTGTGATGGTGGTTATTGTATAGACCTACATCAAACTCAATTCAGCTGCAATGGTTCATGGATTCATATTGCGAAGACTATGCAAAGCAACACTGTGTGATTTAGTTATCACAAAAGTTAAAAGAGATTATTCAGTATAATTTATGAATGTGAATGTTCAGTATGGCTATTGATTTTGATTCACACAACTATATGATTATATATGTTTAAATATAACTGCAAATTGTGTTTTTGAATATCAAATTCGCATTCATTTCAGCAACAGTTGGTAATGTCTTGTGTAGCAGGTAAACGCCAGAAACAAGTTTTTACTTTTTATAATGTATATTCACATAATGTTCACCGTATTGGTTAACAGTGGGATACAAAAATATAATAGTGTATTCATAATGATAATCTCTAGATTGTAGGCTTACTGATATGAACATTATGCAACAATTTTTCTGCATCTTTTGCATTAAATATGGCATATGCCAAATATGACATCAATGGAAGACGTCTTTGTGACCAGAAGCATACCAACAATTATATTCTGTTTACAAGTGACTATGATATGAAAATTATCAATGTAACTTTATTGATGTAAATTACTAAATAATTAATAGTTTCTTAGTATAAGATACCAATGTCACCATTAGTAGACACATTCGTCAGTGAATATGTGCATAATTTCTTTTTATATTTGCTTTTTTCTGCTTTTTAGTGTCACAGAAACTGCATTGAAATTTTACTTCAGATGATTGATTAATACGAAACATTAATTGATAACAATAAAGTTTTTTATTCCCCCCATGAACTTGTAGTGTTCATGTTGAAGTTGACATCAATGTACTTGCTTGTTCAGTATTTATTTTCATTGCTATGTCTGTTCATATTTTTTAGCTTGTTAATAAATTCCTTTTGCAAGCGATGTCCTACTGTTGTTTGTTGTTCTACATTAACAAAGAAAGCCTGTATACATTGTATTTTGATGAACAATCCTCGCATGGGATATACCGTGTGAGCGCACATAAATCTCATGACATGCAGGTTCATTTTTCAAGTTAATTTCATGTTTTGTGTCATTTGACCATAATAATCTTTAAACATTCTCTTGGCTATGGAACCAGAGTACTTTCTGGGGTGTTACCAGCTGTTTAATAATTATTATAATAATTATCAACCATAATTCATAATTACCCTATTGTATTTTAATTCACATTTTCCATCTTCGTTATGGATCTTAAAATTCAAAGAAGCATTATGGGTACATCCTCCACCCCTTCTCAAT
>CM032666.1:57241177-57262987 GCA_019095985.1 Streblospio benedicti | reverse complement strand
GTTGAGAAATTCAAATTTGAAACCTAAAAAAAAATGCCATTTTTTTCAAAAAAGTAGAATTTTTAGGCCATACAGTTAGTTCGGATGGGATAGAATGTACCAATTCACATATAAAAGATATTTTGGAATGGCCAGAGCCACAGAATGTTAGTCAACTTCAAAGTTTTTTAGGTTTTGCAAATTTTATCGTAGATTTGTCCCAGGTTTTGCAACCATAGCTGAACCGTTAACATGTTTAACAAGAGGTGTTAGCAATAAGAAAAGTAAAGGTTCGAAGAAAGTACAAGTTGAGTGGTCTTGGGAGTTCGACCAACAAAATGCATTTGACTGTTTAAAAAGCTTTGACAACCCCCCCCATATTAGCGTATCCTGATTTTAGTAAACCTTTTGAATTGCATGTTGATGCTAGCCGAATTGGGCTAGGTGCGATTCTTTACCAGCATGATGAACGTGGTAAATTAAGAGTTATTTCATATGCTAGCAGAACATTGAATAAAGCTGAGAGGAATTATACTGTGCATAAACTGGGTTTCTTGCCCTCAAATGGGCAGTTACTTGCAAGTTCGGTATTATTTGTGTAACAACAAGTTTGTGGTTTATACAGATCATAATCCACTGGTGTATCTCTGTACCACTGCAAAACTCGATGCTCTTGGTCATCGATGGTTATCAGAACTGTCCTCTTACAATTTTGAAATATTTATAAAACCAGGTTTGAAAAATGCCTGATGCAGATGGTCTCTCCAGAAGGGTTGGTCAGACCAGTTGCATTCAGAATGTACACAGCATCTGAGCAAAGAGGTCTTTTGATGAATTATGCAATTTATTGATTTTAGATGAATATACAGGTTTTTATGAGCATGTCAAGAGTCATGCTGCTGTGGTTTGTTCAAATTCAAAGATCCTGTTTTGTGTAGAGTAAACAATTCAAAGGATATACACTTACTATGAGGCAGAAAAGAGAACAGGACAAAATGGTATTTTGTACCGCAAGAGTAAAAAAAATGCTTTTGGGGAGGAGGTAAGAAGGGTTGTTGTTAAACTGGTGTTGAAAAATCAAAGGACATATACTGACTTATCTATGATTGGCTGGGTGATGTTTGGTATTTGGCCATCGATTCAACATGAGAAATAAGACAAAGTTGACTTCTCTTTCAATATTTACTGTTATATGAAATACAACTGTGCACACAAAATTAATTTGCAAATTCGTTTTATTAATCACAATTTGTTACATAATTTTGAAGAAGTTTCTCAGCATGCAGATGTCGCAGCACTTGTGGTAAAGGATCACTTCCAGTCTGTAACAGAACAGGCAAAGCATTTAGTCTTAAATATGTGAATGTATGGAATGTTTTTCCTATCATTTTAAGTAAATACCAGTAATTTAGAAATATTCAAAGTTAATTATGTCATCTTTATTCACATGAGAGAGACACAGAAAAAGACAGACAGTGGAAGAGACAGAGTCTCTCTCACTATGTCTTGTATATAACTTCATACTATAACCACAGTTAACATTGAACACAAACATTATACATAACTGTATTAACTATGTAACAAAAGCAATTTTCACCACCATAAAAGTCCTGCAACAATACTACGAATCATTACTATTCATCATTTCCTGTACTGTCTCTTCTCTCCAATAAAACAAGTTTACTAATGACGCATTACAACACAAACACACTTTAATTCATATTTTTTCCACTTGGTTCAGAAGTGCTGAACATTTGCATGTTGACCAATCCACTCACCCAATTACAATGCATTTACATATACATGTGTAGCATTTATTTTGTTTCTCTCAGGACGTAAGAGTGTCGTGGGTATTCATTGGTGCTCTTTGATCAGGTAGTGTGTAGGTGTGTCACCACCAGGATTCAGTTGTTGACAAAAGTTATGGTGTATATGTCACAAACCAGGTGTAGCTACTAACAGTTGAGTTGTCATTATCGAACATAGAACATGTTGTGTATATGTAACACATGTACACCAGTAGGCACGAACATCCAGAATGTAGGAGAAATCATCACACGGCATAGACATACTACTACTTAAACAGGGAGCATGGCCAACCCTAACAATGGGCAACCCACCCGAAAGTAAATAAGCTTCGGAGACCCATATAGACAAATTAAGACTAACTGATTCGGCTTTTTCATCAGAAATAATCCTTGTCAATGTATATGAAGTTTGATATTCATGCACAAGAGGTATATTTTGCGCATCTCTCACCAAACTACCAACATCAAAATTAATTCTACTGCTGTCCCCGCATTGGATGGAATAGGACAAGGGTTTCTTCTCAACGTTTAATGGTAGCACTAATCACATTGGTTGTGCTACATGGAATGAATGAATATATCAATACCAACTCATGCAACTACATCGATTTCTGAGAGTGAGAGGACTGTAGGCCCTGGGAATTCACTTGGCCTATATCAGACATGCATTTAATGGATTATATCATTGATTAGTAAGTTGATATCATACAGATTAATTATTTCATTTACCTCATCTAAACCAAATAGTTTATAACAGTAATAAAAAGCAGACACACTTACTAGGACAGTCCACCTCATCAGAGTTATCAACACAGTCGTCCCAACCATCACATCTGAAATAGTCCCAGACGCATTGCTTCCCATCGGCACACTTCGAAAACTCATACAGACAGGCTAAAATGGGGAATAACATTTGTACGGTTGGATTATATAAATCATCAATCAAAACCATCGCTGTCAATATCTGTAAGGTGGAAGAACACCTTCATTTGATTAGCATATATTCTAAAATGCTTCCAATTTAGTGTTAGAAATTCATTGGAAATCAAAGCAAAAAACTGTAGGACTTCCACGTTCCATCTTTTTACAGAACTAGTTCAACTCAACTAACCTACATCAGCAACAAAGCTAATTTAATACATCAGACTCATTTGGTATTGTATATATGACAAATCCATATCATATTAGTTATTTGTGTTGCACTTCTCACAACCAAGTCATTTGATTTTTATTATATAATTACAGTTTGACAATACCAATAATGATAAAATTGTAATAACCATCACAAGAGGTGTGTGAGTAGTTTCATCTGTGTCATTAATGTTAAAGAATAGCATTACTATATAGTAAGACACATGTTAACAAACCATGTATTGACAGACATAAATTCATTACATTACAGAACATTTCTCAAGATAATGTTCTGAACCCAAACTTACTGTAATTAAGGCAGTCCTCCTCGTCAGAACCATCAGCACAGTCGTCATAACCATTACATCTATCATACTCATCGACGCATTGCATCCCATCTGCACACTTGAAACGACCATACGGACAGGCTAAAATGGGGTATATTATTAAGATGTTTATATTACATGAATCAACAATCAAAACCATCGCTGCCAATATTCGTGAGGTGGAAGAACACTCTCATTGGAACAGCATAGGCTGAAACCATTACACTTTAGCGTTAGAAATTCATTGGAAATCAAAGCCAAACTGTAGGACTGAATAATCAGAAAATCATCTGCCTTGATAAAAAGTTACCCTCTTTTCTGTAGGGTATCTACAAATTAGTAGAGTTGCCTGTCAAACATTCATGGTCCAAACATTTCAAGAGCAAGCACTGTATCAAATTCTAAAATATATTGTAATTATTGTGTGCAACAAGGCTATACTTCCACTTCACATTATCGTTTTAGAGAACTACTCCAACTAACCTACATTAGCAATAAAGCTAATCTAAAACATCAGAATCATTTTGGCACTGTATCTCTGACACATCCATAATGTACTATTTGTACTATTTGATTTTGCTGCACTTCTCACAACCAATTCATTTGATTTTAGTATATAATTGCAGTTTGACATGGCCAATATTTGTCAAAATTGAAATAACCATCATAATCGTTGTATGAGTAGATTCATTTGTGTCACAGAATGTTAAAGAAAAGCATTTACATATAGTTCTAAAGCGATACTAAAACGTGTATTAATTAACAGATATGAATTCATCACATTACAGAACATTTCTCATGGTAACTTTCTGCACCCACACTTACCATATAAACTATTGCAGTTGTCCTCGTCCTCATCAGAGCCATCAGTACAGTCATTTAAACCATTACATCTATATAGGTCATCGATGCACTGTCCATTTGCACACCCCCATTCCCAACTGCCACAGGCTGAAACACCGAAAATGAAGAAAATAATTTCCGGTGTTTTATTAATATACCACTAAGCTAATCAAACTAATTGCCAAAGTGTTTTTATGGATATTTGTGATTTTGGAGGAGCGGCTCCATTGTAATAACATTGTTTGCATATATGTTCACATCACATTTTCTTTTTATAATTAAAAGGCGTGATTTTATTGTGGCCGAGCAGAACTGTCTTGCCCTCTAGCAGGCTCTTGGTCTTGCCGTCTGACTCTCGGCCAAGCAAGAATGTCTCTTGGTCTCTTTATCTCTTAGTCTCTATGTCTCTGGTAAAACCGCCCTCTTGCACCTTTTTGCCCTCTTCCTATCTCACCCTCTCACTACCTCGCTGTATCACTATCTCGCCCTCTTCCTATCAATGGAAGCTTGTCAAAAAGTTACCGAAATCTGAACAAAATATAATCAGAGTTGAGACCACTGTATGTTGAATGCACCTCTGCTTTGTGGCTGCTGGAGGCCCTCGAGATCATAGCAGCATTACCAGAGCACATAGATATGAAGCAACAATACTATAACACTTATAGGGAACTGTGGCAACCTGATTCTCATAATCTAAATAATATCAAGGGTATTGATTTACCTGCCTTACTACATGTACATTAGTTTGCAACAAAGCGCAATATATGGCTTAACAAAATGCAAAAATATCTATACGCCCAACATGTAGCTCATGAGCACTTCCTAGAAGCAATTGCCATTACACACGCAATCAAGTGCAGTTGACCACAGTTTGATGTCGGCTAGCTGTACAACTGCAAATTGTGGTCCACGTATTTGCGATGTATATTGTATTTTATGTGAAAAACACTCACCTGAATCAACCTGCACAACAAACGCCGCTACAGCCAACATTCCCAATAGTATCACTGGCAATTTCGTCATGTTGGAGTTCGCTGATGTGGTCCGAATGTGTGAGCGCTGCGTCACTGAGAATATATAACAAGTCGCAGATGCCATTGGCAGATTTATAGCATCGACCTATGCATACTCATATTATGATAATAAACGGGAAACATTTAATTTCATTATTTTAAAAAACACATTGATTTAGAGATATTTAGAGTTTTTAGAATCATTTGCGCATCTGTGTATGACATAGGTCACAGTTAATATGAGCAAACACCGCATTATAACGTGCGAGTCTAGTATGATTCATTATATTGTAATGTACATTTTAGTTTATGTTTCATTATAGGTCAAAGTTGATATGAGTCACATATGCATCATGCCCACAGTAGTTATTTTTTTAATAATTTCCAGGTGCCATTGATAGATTTTATAGCTTTGACCTACGCATAATTTGCATGTATATATTATTATGTTATTAGCTCATTATGACGTATGAATCAATACAGTGAACTGTACATTTTAAGTTATGTTTCAATATAGGTCAAAATTGATTTAAGTCTCTTATGCATCACACACATTGTAGATAAAACTTCAAACTTTAATTGCCTCATGGGTTGGAGGTCATATTGACACATGACACAATGTGATATATCGACAACAACAACAGCAGCAGCAACAACAACAAATGTGTATGTTTGATGCAAACATTTCAACAACAATTGTAAAAACTATGCATGAAACATCGGTGAAAGCCAAAGGTCCAGTCCATTATTGCAGTAAATAAGCTCCAAAACACTCTCTATGTCTATGATTTACCACGCAACGTAGCAAATGTGAACGCTTCATACATGTAAATGAGTTCTAGTTGTTTATAAAATGACAAATTCATGTAGTATGTTGATTTCACTGTTTTATTGTTTTGTGCATTGTATGTGACCTTTCCAAATATTGTTACAAATATAAAAATAGGTGGGAAAAGGAGCCTGCAAAATATGGTCATAATCTAAATATTCACTCTCCGAGGTGTTGGAAAAAAGAAAATGCAAGCAAAACTAAGACAATAACCTTGGGGTACATGTATTCATTTTTCAGACAAATAAAAGAGGGTCCAGTCAGGAAAAAAGAGTGATTCCAGGAAAAGAAGGACGCTTCAAATTGGTAAAAAAAAAAAGAGAGCATCTTTAGCGGGAAACATACACATGTTTATCCTCGTAAAATAGGAGTGCCTAACTTAAATACAAAATATAAAGATTTTAAACGCATACATAACCCTACAAAAGCCCCGCTTCACACTTACTTTTCGTCAATGAATTACCTATGAACAAAAGCCCTAAGGGACACTTCACAGTTCATAGTTCACACTTCACAGTGCATAGTTCACAGTTCATAGTTCCCACTTCACACTTCACAGTTCATATTTCACACTTCACAGTTCGCACTTCTCAGTTCACAGTTCACAGTTTATAACTCACACTGTGCAACCGGTTTCAATGCAGATTTAAGCCACACCTTTGAGTGATGAGCAGCTGATTTCTATTTGGCTGTTAATCATTCAAGGCAAGTTATTTTATGATAATTGAGTTATCCCCGATTATTGTGCTTTATAATTTCTTTGTTTTACCTTAATTTCTTTTATTATGATGCTTTTATACTGTAAAACTGGAACTTTTGACTAATCAATGTGTCATATTGGAGATCAATGAAAATTATTTTCCTCTGTGTTTGATAACACAAAAATAACACGTTTGATATGAAGTGATTGACAATGATGATGTCAATCATCATCTGCTGTGAGACAAGCACCCAGGCAGTGCGGGAGAAGCACACCACCCTCACCAGTATGTCATTCTACAATTATATAATGTACTACTCAGTAGTTTTGATCAGCATCCACCAATCATCATATAACTTTAAGATTATTGTAGCTTGTGCATTTCAAATCCGTAGAAGAAATCCTTTCTATTTAAAAATACCTAACAATGAGGAAAATTATTTTCTTTGATCTCCAATATGAAACCTGTATAATAGTCAAAGGCTCCATTTTTACAGAATAAGAGCATAATAAAAATTAAGGTATAGCAAATAAATTTTATAGTACAGTAATATAATCGTTTTACTTGGGACAATGCAACTGATATAAAATAACTTGCAGTGAATGGTTAATGGCCAATTAGAAATCAGCTGTCATCACTTAAAAGATATGGTCTAGATCTGCATTGAAACAGGTTGCATAGTGTGATGCATTAAATGCGAAGTGTGAACTGTGAAGTATGAAGTGTGAAATACGAACTGTGAAGTGAGAACTATGAACTGTGAAATGTGAACTATGAACTGTGAAGTGTCCTTTAGGGCTGTTGTTCACTGATAATTTATTGGCAAAATAGTAAGTATGAAGTGTGAAATGTGAAGTCCCTGCTGGGCTTTCGTATAATCCAAACAGTGGAAACTCTCTATTACTCTGACGCTCTATCTGTTCAGCCATTTTTTCAGTTCTTGAATAAAAATACACACAATTTTTTGTCCAGTCACGATACGCTTATTCTGATTCATAAAGATACAATTTGCCATACTGAAACTGCATTCTCCTTACTTGCTGTAAATCTGCCATGTTTATGTGCCAAATCTCCAAATGTGCATTTGCATTACATAATTCTTTGTCCCATTCTGTAGACTTATACCCCATAGTCACTGCTGGGTTCTCAAAAGACAGAAAAAATCTACACTTGTACACCCAAGTCCATTAAAATGCATGTAAACAATTCAGTCTTTTGCAAATGCAAGTCAGGAAATGGTCACCACTCGTATAATCATCCGTGGATCAGGAATAGAGCCGTGATGATGGCGGCGAGAGACGAGACGGTCGCGCAGCCGGAGTCAGCGTCAGGCAGCGTGTCTGAAAGCAGTACACAAAGCTAGGGTCAGTGTAAGGAATGATGGACAATTTGCAAAAGAGGAACACAGTGTTTTGTGTTTCACGACATCATTCATTCCAAAATTACCTTTGCTTACATACGTAATGATTTGATGTATACAAAATAAGACACGGACATAAAAATTATATAATTAAAATGATAAGACATTATCAATCACAAATTATAGATGTATGGGTAAAATCTTATATATTGTCTTATATATTGATTTCTAATGCCACATCCAAATAGCAAATACATAAATCCTGATATGAAAATTTTCAGTGGGTACGGAAATTTTAGCGTGTGTGGAATTTTTTTAAACCGCAGTGGAAGTGGAATATCAAAAACTCGACACCCCACCAATCCTCTCACCCCCTCTTCTAATGAGTGGAACACTGTTCCATTTTTGCAATGCGTGATAAAATGTACATCATCCCTAAACGTTCTACCTGAAAACTGCACCTTGAACACTTTAGATGGCATAATTTAGGTTCAAATGGTAGAAAGTTAAGAAAAAACAATGAAGAGGGTAATTGGTGTTTTAAAAGAATAGTAAGGCATTTGAGTCAGTGTTGCTAAGTTCCTGAATTAGATAATTGTGATATGATTCCACCCACTTAACCCACCCATTGCTTTTTCTGCCATATTTGGGACATGCTGTTCCCCACTAAACACCATGTTGTATGGTCATACATTAGGTATTTGCGACTTGTTCCCTCAACCCACCGTGTTGCATTGTCCTGGATTAAGTATTTGTGACATTTATTCATTTTTCATTTATTTGCCATATGTACAAAGAAGATCAATAGTATAAAATTCGGACAATTGACAATAACAACAAGTAACACTAATTTTGTGATAAATCCTTAAAAAACTTACTATATTGTCTTTACTATACTATATTGTCTATTTTCGGACATTTTCAATGTCCATCGTCTGAGACTTTTCTGTCACCAGGTGGCAGCATGTGACAGAAGTAGAAGTCGGTCAGTGTTTGTTGTGGGGTGGTCGAGGGTGCGCGTGGTGGTTTGGGGCTGCCCTAGGTCTCAGAAGGTTGTCGTAGGCGTGAGATAACTGGCATGCTCCTTCATCTCTGTTCATGTTTTCCTCAGTCTTCCGGATTGTTATCGACTCTAGGATTTGTCTGTCCAATAGGTTCGACTCCTTACTCACAACTTTAGCACTATCCCAATCTGGTACACGGTTGAGGTTGTTCATGTAGTCAGTTTTGGCTGATTGGTGAACTTCTGTGGTGCTGAGGCGCGTGGCTCTGGTGCGCACATTTATATGGTCATCTGTATCCACATTTCTTTGATGCTTTTTGAGCCGTGTGCCAAACTTCCTGCCTGATTCACCAATGTATAAACTTGGACAGTTCTTGCACCCAATACTGTACACACTCCCACATACTTCTTTTTGTTTGACTTTGTCCTTGGGATGAACTAAAATCTTGTGGAGAGTCTTATAAGGTTTGAAGGCTGAACAGATCTTGTGATCTTTTAAAACCTTATACATTCTTTCAGACAAGCCTTTAACGAGGGAGACTGACCATATTCTGTCTCAAAAGTCTTTTTGCTTCTTCACTTATTGTTGGTACCTTTCTTCATTCTCTTCACTTTTGAATTTACAGTTGGATGCATGAGACTCATGCGTTTCAAATCTTGATTTAACTGTTCTGTTTCCTGTCCATTCTGTCCCAAAAAGTGTTCTCACATTGTCTTTAATTTCAGTTCAGGGTGTCTCAAAATTCAAATCTTATTCTCTTTTCCATGGTTTCATGAGCCATTGTCTTTAATACAATCAGGGTGTAGAAAAGGAATCTTATTCTCTACCATGTTTCATGAGTAAACGTTCCAGAGTGTATTAATCTTCGTTGAGATGATCATTGAGACGTTCCACAGTGCCACACTTAATCAACATACCTCTTCCACCACATTGGTTTGATGTCCTCATCCGCTGTGGCTATAGATGTTTGTTCGAGGTATTCCATAAATAAGTTTGCCATTATTGGAGACACTGGGCTGCCCATCGCTGTACCAAACTTCTGTTGATATAGTTGATCATCAAATCTGAAGTAAGTTGTAGTCAACACCAGGCTTAGCAATTTCATGATGTCCGATGCTGTGAGCAACGTTCTTTGTCTCAACTTGTTATGATTAAGGAGATGATCTTTGATGATCTCAAGGGCCCGGTCAATGGGAGTGTTGGTGAAAAGTGAGACTACATCAAAAGACACTAAAGTTTCATCTCCCTTTACCGTCAAAGATTGGAGACTCTTCGCCAAATCTTTTGAATTTTCTACATGATGTCCTGTTTTTCCTACCAAAGGGGCCAAAATGTCAGCAAGGCTTCTGGATAAATTATACATGATTGATCCCGTATAATCTACTATTGGTCTTAAAGGAACATCTTTCTTGTGTATTTGTGGAGTGCAATATAGTCTGGGTATGGTCTCAGAGGTTGGATATAAGTAACTTTTTTGAGCATCGGTGATTTTGTTTTCAGATTTGAGTCTCACGAGGATGTCTACCAGTTTTCGTTTATACTTGGCTGTTGGGTCTTTATCTAATCTTGTGTAAGTCTTATCATCAGATAACATAACCATAACTTTCTCCTTGTAAGTCTCCTTGTCCAAAATGACTGTAGCTCTACCTTTTTCGGCTGGCAGAATCATAATAGTATCAGAAAATTTCTATGCAATAAACATATACAATAGAAAGTGTTTCAGTAGACCTCTACTTCTGTCACGTGCTGCCACCTGGTGACAGAAAAGTCTCAGACGATGGACAATGAAAATGTCCGAAAATATTAAGACAATATAGTAAGTTTTTTAAGGATTTATCACAAAATTAGTGTTACTTGTTGATAGAAAAAAGAAATCCAATGAATCTCTTTACAAAAAAACACAATAACATTTCAAAATCACATATGATTAGTAATAAATGGCAAGGGAGGAAAGACGTGAATCACTTATCAAGTTCCTACCGATTTCAGAGTGTTAATCATATTTTGAAGACAATAGTGAAGCATTTCTATGCAATAAACATATACAATAGCATGTGTTTCGCAAAATGGTTAAACATTGATAAAAACGACACGTTTGGTGAAAAATTATGGTTAGGGTTAGAGGTTAGGGTTAGAGATTAAAGGTTAGGGTTAAGGTTAGAGATTAGAAGTTACAGTTAGAGGTTAGGTTTAGGGTTAGATGTTAGGGTTTAGGGTTAGATGTTAGAGGTTAGGGTTAGAGGTTAGGGTTTAGGGTTAGAGAGATTAGGGTTATGGTTTAGTGTTAGGGTTCGTCACCCACCGGTGCTGTTGGCTGTGGTTGTGTTGCTGCTGCTGCTGCTGCTGCAGTGCCTCGTACTGCGCCACGGTGATGAGGCGCTTGGTCGGCGTTCGGCCGCAGCGCACGTCCACACCGCTGCCCGCCAGCACTGCACCGCAAATACAACAACACTCGCCGCAATGAACAGTTCTGCCATTTTCTAGCGATTCTACATCTACACCATGCCATTGGTATCCTTGTCACACTACATCTCTCTCAAGGCCCCGGGGAGCATACAGCACATTGCAACTATAGCGCATACGTGCTTATCACTCACATTATTGTTTGCTTGCCTGATCTGTACCTATTTAACATGAGGTACACGGAACAGTGTGCAACCTGTTAGATATAGGTTTGCAGAAGCCCGTCTCCTGAATCGAGCCCACAACCTACAACACTGCACCGCAAATACAACAAATGCACTTGTTTACAGTAGCAAACGTAACTAGATCAAAAGTGCTCAGAGGGCACAGCGTCACTAGAACAACGTTGACTTATGGGTAATAAAGATGTTTGCTAAAAATGTTTTGGAAATGATGATTAAAAAAGTACACAATTACAATGTACCGGCTATGTAATCAGCCATAACTAATATGCCATTGTATAAGATTCGCTTAGTCATGCAGTACACTTTTGCAGTGAATAGAATATAGATCTGTAACTGTGCATTCAATACTAAAAAGAATGTCAAAAATGGACCATGATGGCCCTGTGGAAACCACAGTTTAATTGGCAGAGTGCCCAAAATCGAATCATTTCGGTGTCACCTAATCTGCTATATACAGTTGCAATGAACAGTTCTGTCATTTTCTACCACGGAGTAAGTTTTCAGAACATCCATCTCTGCATCCAATCGGGAACTGAACTCACAACCTTCTAGTCACGTGTCAACCTCCCTATCCATTCGGCCATGGAGGCACAAATATACAATATATACACAATCATGACAACCAAGCCTATAAACCAAAAGGCTTGAAAACACCTTGTCATGCATGTGATTGTGGGTACATACGAAAATTCTTAAAATTTTCAAACCTAAAACCATACAGCTTTTATTACAAGTTATAAACGACATGTCCTTTTAATGAGACCCAGTCTTATGTCTCCAGTATAAGTAGCTTACATTAAGATCCTGTGTAAGTGCGGCGTCAACACCAACGACAAAAAAGCAAATTTGTTAGGTTATTGCACTATTCAACATAGAAACAATCAAGGGGACAGTTCACAGTTCACAGTTCACAGTTCATACTTAAAAATTCACACCTCACAGTTCATGCTAAACAGTTCTCACTTTGTACTTCACAGTTCGCATTTCTCAGTTCACAGTTCACAGTTCACACTTCACAGTTTATAACTCACACTGTGCAACCTGTTTCAATGCAGATTTAAGCCACACCTTTGAGTGATAGCAGCTGATTTCTATTTGGCTGTTAATCATTCAAGGCAAGTTATTTTATGATAATTGAGTTGTCCCCAAGTATTACAATGTTGTGCTTTATAATTTCTTTGCTTTACCTTAATTTCTTTTATTATGATGCTCATATACGGTAAAATTGGAACTTTTGACTAATCAAGGTGTCATATTGGTAGTGCGAGAGAAGCACACCACCATCACCAGTATGTCATTCTACAGCTACATAATGTAATAGTTTTGCTCAACATCCACCAATGATCATATAATTTTAGGATTAGTATAACTTGTGCATTTAAAGTCGCAAAAGAAATATTTTCTATTTGAAAATACCTGACAATGAGGAAAATAATGTTCTTTGACCTCCAATATGAAACTATAATAGTCAATAGCTCCATTTTTACAGTATCAGAGCATCATAAAAATTAAGGTATAGCAAAGAAATTGTATAGTAAAGTATTATAATAGTAATACTTGAAGACAACTCAGCTAATATAAAATAACTTGTATTGGGTGGTTAATGGCCAATTTGAAATCAGCTGTCATCACTTAGATGATATGGCCTAAATCTGCATTGAAACAAGTTGCATAGTGTGATGCATTAAGTGTGAAGTGTGAGCTATGAACTGTGAAGTGTCCCTTAGGGCTGTTGTTCACAGATAATTCATTGGCAAAATAGTAAGTATGAGGTGTGAAGTGTAATGTCCCTGCGGGACCTTCGTATAATCATACTCCAATAAGAATTATTCATTGTTGTTTTGTCAGCATTATGAAATCTTTCAAACATTCTGGCCAGGGTGTGAGTGTCGTAGTCTGTGGTCACCTGTATATTGCATCCAGAATCCCCGCAGCTGGTAGCCTCTGTCACCAAAGAACGTCTGTTGCTGGAGCTCATTGGTGTTGGAGTGAAAGTGCACGAGGAAGGAGTTCACAAACGTCATCTCCTTGGTTCTCTGAAAATGTGCAGCCATCAATAATAGTAATTAGATGTGTCCAGTTGATTTTCAGTATGTGGTGGGTCTCATGATTCAATTATTTTAACATATTACCTGCTCTTCTTTCATAACAAACCCTAAAATTTCAATTCTACCATTCCGGGCAAAAATCTCCGCCAATAACCCACGCTGATTGGTCGAACAGGCGAGTCAATTATTCAATATGCACGCTGCTAAACGCTGTAACGCGAATGCGCAAATCAGCACGAGTAAACATTTTGACAATCTTCCGATTTCCAACTAATATTTTACAAAATTCTAGTTGTTGGATTAATTATTTCTTGGTGTCAAATCAATCGCATATTCGTCTTTTATCATTCACAAATGTTTTTATAGTGGATAATTTCGAAACTATGCTAAATATTCAAAGGTTTTAATTGAATATCAGCCGCTGGGTCGCATGGTCAAAATGGCAATGAAAACATTATGATATGATTTATTTTCAAACAAAAACGAATATGACACTCATTTAGTGTGGATTTTAGTCATTTTAGTCATGATAGAATGGTATTTGAGCACGAGATTGTCGGGTCAATCGTAGAATTTTGCCCGGTGATGTGTGATTGACACTCACTGCGTTCGTGTCAATCACACATCACCGTGCAAAATTCTACGATTGACCCTCCAATCTCGTGCTCAAATCCTACAATATAAGGTAAACATGTTTATTTTTGAAAGGGAACCTGTAGAGTTCCAAATCGATTAGAATTATATTTGAAATTTGAACTTTAGAGTTTGTTTGGGAATAAAAGCAGGTAATACATTACACTAATTGAATCATGGGTAATTAAATAGTTTTACGGCATGTGCTAGTTTGCGCGCATAATCGTTTACTGTTTAACTAAAACATAACATCTTATTCAATGAAAGCTGCTACATCATGGTCAATTAGATCATCCAGCATCCTCTCACCATGGGCACGTATCCACACATGAGCTCCACCCTCCTGCTGTCCGCCGGGTCGCGGCTCTCCACCAGCACCCAGTCCCCGCAGTCCCCGAACTCGCCGGGCTGCGTCTCCAGGACCAGGTCCAGCACCGCCAGCCGCACGCGCGACCCCGGCGCCACCTGCAAAACGCGGCACTAGACTGCACATAAACACAGGACTTGACTCTTTACTGATTCGTACATTATTCCCGGCGATAACTGCAAAACTATAGTGTTATGGAATAGCCTGCCAATGGACATGGCCACTACGCCATCTTTTAGAGGCCTTCTTCAACCTTGCCACTGCCCTTTTCTAATCTTTAGCTCTACCCTTGTGTTTAACCTGCACTACTAATACTTGCTTTAATCTATGCTTTTTCCAACAATTGCCCCATTCCCACCCTTGCAAAAACCATCTTCATTCCTCTTCATGCACACACACCAACACAGGAGGTTGTTAATCATCAACGCTGATGCTAACCTCGTCATCCACACACAGATACAGATACACGGCACTGGACTACGGACGTTCAATAGAATGTACAGATCTGCCACCCCAACACAAGACTTGTCTTGTTACTGATGCATACAATTTTCTATTAAAATTTGCTAAAATAATGATTACGTTGGTTTAAATCTCATGTAACAAGAAATATACTTTTTAAACCATTTAGGCCACAGTTTGGCTCCAATTATTCTACTTTAATTGGGTGCATGAATCTTTCTTTTTTGTCACTGTGTGTTTCTAACGTTCTAGGACAATGAACTAAAATTGGTAGCTTCCAAAGGAGAGCCATTCAATCATTCCCCCTATAAGCACCTACCGTGATGTGGCACTGGCAGTCCGTGGCCCCGGGGTAGTGGCTGGGGTAGTGAGGCGACTGGAGGAATCCCTCGGGCGTCCCTGACACCTCGTGGGTGAGGCAGACGTCATGGGATGAAGGCGCTGGGGTAGAACATGGCAGGTGCTTAGTTGTAAAAAGAGCATAGAAAACACACAGAGAGAAGAATAAAATTGAATCCATAAAACACATTAGCATAGCAACTGCTTTTGAACAAAAGGCCACTAAATGAAACTACTCCTGGTGCAAGTTCATCACAGGGGGTCACATACTTGAGACTTAAAAATATCTGGCAAAAAACATTTTATTTATTTAGTCTGTTTCATACCAAATTCGCATCAGTTTATTTTGCTACAGTTTTACCTGGCAGTGACCTCTAGTTACCTGTGACACATGTGAAGTTGACCTGCAGGTAGTCGCTGTATCCACCACACTGCGCCATCCAGTTCTGCTGCACGGGCCGCGAGCACTGGGCTGTACCCTGGCACTCCTACAGAGAGTATTATGCTAGCAGATGGGGTTCAGCACCCACCCAAGGGCTAGGACATGCTATTAAAATATCCTTGAAATCATATGGATATACAATGCTAACAATACATGTATGATGTGCTCAGTTCCTACAAAAAGTCACAGTCATGATATCTTTGAGATGTGAATAAAAAACACACTTATACAAATGAGCACATCCACCTGTTCTGATGGGTTGCAAACACCAGTAACCTTGTACATTTTGATTTTCCCAATATCTAACTTTGCATGCGGTGCCCCGCGCTGGCCTGTGATTAGCCACAGTGGCACGCAAGTGTTCCCATGTGAAAAATATCCATTACAACTAAAACCACGGCCTGCTGAGAAGGTACAGTAGAACCTCTCTACTAGGACCACCTTTGGGACCAGTGTTGGGTGGTCTCAATAGAGAGATGGTCTCTATACAGCGGTTCATTCTGGTAGCTTTATGAAGGTTTGGGACCATGAAAAGTGGTCTTATTATATATGTGGTCTCACTTAGATGTGGTCTTGATTGTAAGTTATACTGTAATGTCCCAAATCCTCTGGGAGTTACCTGCCAGCTGTAGACGGCCGCCAACATCTGATCCTCGTAGCAGTCCCCGGGCTGCCGGCCGCACGCACCGTCCCCCTCCCTGCCGCCACAACCATAAATATACAGTTTATTACTTTAAAGCAAAGGATATATACGAGACAAAAACCTTGTAAGCTTTCACCCATACTTGGGCTTCCTCAGAATGTCAATGTCCCCCGCCCTGCTGCGACAACAACAGCCGTAAATACACATACCTCTTGGTTTCCATAAACAGTCCATGTGCTCTTTTGCTCTAAACCAATCACCATGTGTGGGTGTAGAGCACCATAAACAACCCTGTTGTTGTATAAGTATTGACGTTGGACACAGACTTACAAAAGAAGGATAAAGAAACTATTTCCAGGGTTCAATCTTTACTGAAATGTTATTATGGCATGAATGTTGTTATTATAGTGACAATTCATCTATCCTGGTTTATGAACATAAATATACAGTTTATTACTTTAAACCAAAGGATATATACAGGAAAAATCCTTATAAGCTTTCAACCCTACTTTGGGCTTCCTCAGAATGTCAATATTACAATCATAAAAGTATGAACTACAGGGTTAACAAGCTCTTATTTGCCACCCCACCCCCATTAAGCTGGTTGCATGTGGAAAGAGCATCCAAACGAGCTTGTTAACCCTGAAGCATTGTGTAGACTTTCATGATTGTAATATTGACATTCTGAGGAAGCCCAAGGTATGGGTGAAAGCTTGCACGGTTTTTTCTTGCATATATCCTTTGGTTTAAAGTGATAAACTGTATATTTATGTACATATACCAGGATAGATGAATTGTCACTATAATAACAACATTCATGCCATAACAACATTTCAGTAAGGATTGAACCCTGAAAATTGTTTCTTTATCCTTCTTTCGTAAGTCTGTGTCCAACGTCAATACTTATACAACAACAGGGTTGTTTATGGTGCTCTACACCCACACATGTTGTTTGGTTTATAGCAAAAGAGCGCACGTAAACAGAGAGGTAATGAGCTAGTATGGCAGACGGGGCTGTTATAAATGTTGAATAATCGTTGCAGTTTAACGTATTAGATAATTTCACTTAGTATAATTTCACCATTGATTATATCCAGTGGATCTGACGGGACTTCAACCCAATTTGGACTCCAAGGGATGATAATATCATTCTGGTCTGCTCTGTGTATGCATGCGTATTTATGACTGTATGTGTATGTGCATGGTTTTGAATTTGTATTTTAAAATCCTGATTAAAAATTTCTTAAAAGAGAACGTAACATATACAGTCATTTCTTTATTCACAACACATAAAACTTACAAAAATATCATCAACAGTTTCATCAGCTTCTGCTGACATTTTCAGAATGACCGACTGCGCATGACCGACTGCCGCATGACAGGCGGTCAATCATCTCCCGGTTCATGACCTGCCCGGATGCCACCCGAGAAGTGGGTCATATGTCTATCACACAGACTGCTGGTGGGCCATGATCCCGGTTCATCAACCTGCCTGTTGCCTTCTTGCGGATGTACCGCCTCCTTAATCGTTCTTGTCTTCCAATACATTGTATCTCTCTGTCTATCACACACACACTGTGTCTAATCTATGCCATGATTATGTTGGTTGACATGATCCGTTATCGCACTTTTGATCCGGCACCTTCCGCGACACCCTTCTTATTTTATTTAGGTCTTTCACCTCTGATACTCTGATGTGAATGGCCTCCCTGATCTTTCTTTCACTATTATTTAAATGTTATAGGGATGACATGCTGGTCGAAACTGGTTTAGAAAACCAGATTCGACCAGCATTGCCCCAGCAGCACCTACCTCACACAGGTCTCCTTACACCTATGATGAACACAACCAGACAGAAGAGCCGATTCACATATCCCTGGATAACATCAAAATAATAGATCGTGACCAGAACACTTTTGAAAGAAAGATCAGGGAGGCCATTCACATCAGGCACCTCAAGCCCGACCTAAATAAGAACGTTGGGGGGGCTGGTCGAATCCTGCCAGCCATCTGACACCAACATCCTACCAGCCTACACCTGCCGACGACGTCACACCACGATCACGTGACGATTAGGCAGTTGGCAGACTGAAGAAGGACCGGGAAGGTCCGAAAGGCTATCAATGTGAGCTTATAAAAACTAGCACAAAAGGATAGTTGTAGACTGTATATATATTATGTAAAAACCTTGTGCAAATGAGTGTTCAATATAAACGTAGCCATTGTGTTAAAATAATCAAATTAATTAGATTATTTTTTTCATTATTATTAAGTTCAGAGAAATTTGATTCATATTAATGCTTTATTCATTGGTATTACCTTGTTGGGATTTTTTTTGATGATTGATTTGAGTTGTTTATTATAGTGTCAAATGTCATAATACAATTTCAGTTTAAAACATAACTATATATTAAAATGACAGTATGGCATATTAGACGCTTTTTATATATGAAATTATATCTATAGTATATACATGTATGTCGCAATATTTCATAATGTAGTTAAACTTTTCACGTTCATTTAAATCATTAAAATCAGTGTTTTTAAATATGTAATGAACATAAAACTATATTTTTTCATTGTGTGAGTGTGTGTATTGGAGCCCTTTGTATCTGTCTTAGACTAAAAGTTAGTATGAAATTTGTATAAAAGTTGTTCTGTGTACCAACACCGGGGAGTAAACTGGCCAAGGGATTGCAAAAAGTAGCAAATAATGCAAAAGGAACAACAAGAAGAGCGTTTATAAACATTGGAGTGGTAGATAAAGCAGGAGTTAAGTTGTAGCACAGTTGTTGCCAGGACTACAAGAGAAAGATAAGTGCATGAGCAGTAAAGAAGCATGCTTTATACACAAGGGAGGTGGTAAAGGCAACTATAGGGCTGAAGGAATAGTGCACAAACTATAGGGCTGAAGGAATAGTGCACAAACTATAGGGCTGAAGGAATAGCGCACAAAGGGACATGCCAGACATGTGAAGAAGGGCAAGCAAAAACAAGTGTATACTTTGGTGAAAGCAGCAGATCGGCGTACAACAGAGGACTCCAACACCAGTATGCACTACAGAATCCCCCCAAAAAAACAGAACAATGCGTTTTGTAAGCACATTACAGAACATCATCAGGGGACAAGACAAGTAAAGTTTAGTGTGGATGTGATAAAGACCTTGAAAACCCCAATGTACAGACAAATATTTGAGGGAGTGTGCATCCATGGAGCAAATGTAGACGCGCTAATGAACAGTAAGGTGGACCACTACCAGCCAGCTGTTGGCAGGATAGTAATAACCAATAATCCCAACACCAGTTAAATATTTTATTAGTTCACCATCTTATAAGCATTGTGATTCCTGTTATGTATTGTTAATGCTCGGTATAATTTAGACAGTGTGTACTTTAACGTGAGAAGTATTGTTTTGTTTTTATGTTCCAATCATTTGGATTTTAATTTTTGAAGTATGTACATTTAGTAAATTTGTAAAAATTGAAAAGGTCTCTTAAGAGACGAAAAGCTTTTTTGTGCAATAAAAAATAAATCTTATACATTAGAAGTTGTAAGGAAAGACAATTATATGTAAAATGAGTATGAAATTCGAGGCTACATTTATTCCCATAGCCCCCCCTGCCTCCACTCCCATGTTCGTCCACGCGGATGAGGCCGTTGCCGGGACAGCGCAGGTGGACGAGAGGCGTGCCGCCGCCTGGAGCCATGAAGCACTGAGACACCACGTGACCTGCACCTGCGGCAAACAGACGAGAGGGGTGAGAAAAACAACTGAATTTAGTCCGTCAGATGACAACGGATACCTCGAAGTGCGAGTTAAAGTTTTTTTTCTCTGCTGATTATTCATGGTTAGGACCCCTATAATGATATTCAGGTGGGTGGCACTCTGCCACCCTTGAGCATTTTTCATAAAAATGGAAAATCCAATATGGCCGCCATCTCACTATACTATGTTCATAAAAGTGGCATATCTCCTTTAGCATTCAACATAGAAACCTGATTTCGGTGTCAAATAATATGTTTCTGACATCAAGAAATCCATTTTCAGCACTTAAGAAGAGATAACTACTCCGTAATTTACCTAAAATCCAATATGGCCGCCAACTTGCTATAAAATATTGATACAACTGATATATCTCTTATAATATTCAATATAGAAACCTATTTTTTGTGTCAAATAATATATTTCTGACACCAAGAAATCCATTTTCAGTACTTAAGAAGAAGTAACTACTCAGTAAATTACCTAAAATCCAATATGGTCGCCATCTTGCTATACTATATTCATTAATGTGGCATGTCTCCTTATTAATCAAAATAGAAACCTGATTTTAGTATCAATTGATATGTTTCTGACATCAAGATATCTATTTTCAGGACTTAAGAAGAGGTAACTACTCTGTAAGTTACCTAAAATCCAATATGGCCGCCATCTTGCTATACAATATTCATAAAAGTGACATATCTCCTTTAATATTCAAAAAAACATATTTCTAGTGTCAAATAATATGTTTCTGACACCAAGAAATCAATTTTCAGCACTTAACAAGAAGAGGAGCAATTTGATTCATATTAACACTTTATTCATTGATATTACCTTGTTGGGATTTTTTTTAATGATTGATTTGAGTTGTTTATTATAGTGTCAAATGTCATAATACAATTTCATTTTAAAACATTACTTACTCAGTATGTTACCTTAATCCAATAATAAAAAATCAGCTTAGAAACTTAACAATAGTGTTTGCATCTGACAATCTGTTTCCACCAGTAGAAATAGCATGTCTTCTGTAAACTATTAGAGCACATCATATGTAGTAATATAAGAGCTCACTTGGACCAATACAACTTACTCAGTCACTCAGCTTGCAACGTGGGTTCAGGTCTCGTTTTCGTGTAAAACACAGCTCTTTACGACACTACAGGAACTGCAGTCTCAGAGCCAAGGGTGCCCATGTAGACATAGCAGTGCTATATTTCAGCAACACATTCGATAAAGTGCCCCACAAGCAGCTCATGACAATACTCAGATTGTATGGTATCCAAGGCAGACTGCATACCTGAATAGATGCCTTTCTTTCAGGGCATACACAGAGAGTGATTATAGAGGGTAGTAGTTCTGATGAGGTACCTGTGACATCTGGTGTGTCACAGGGGACAGTCTTGGGAGCTCTACTCTTTATTATTTATAAATGACTTGCCATCAGTATTCGATCCAGGTACTAAATGCAGA